>VXAY01005943.1:277587-380935 GCA_013399855.1 Oxyruncus cristatus | reverse complement strand
CTCTTTCTTTCTCTCCCTCTTTCTTTCTCTCCCTCTTTCTTTCTCTCTCTCTTTCTTTCTCTCTCTCTTTCTTTCCTTCTTTTTCTTTCTTTCCTCCTTTCTTTCTTCCTTCTTTCCCTCCTTCTTTCTTGATTCTTTCCCTCCTTCTTTCTTGATTCTTTCCCTCCTTCTTTCTTACTTCTTTCCCTCCTTCTTTCCTTCTTTCCTTCCTTCTTTCCCTCCTTCCTCCTCTTCAATTTCTTTTCCATCACTGAGAGGTCTTGGAAACTTCAAATCTTTTAGAAGTGAACACAGTGATTTTTACTCAACCACATTACTCTACTATATGATGTTTTAAGAAAACCATCAAATATTGCAAGGCTCAGTAATAAAATCACTGCAGCTGACAACATGGCTGAATGAATCATTCTCCCTAGGATCTTTGTATAGACCAAACATGCTGGCATGAGAAACTGTTCTCTTCAAATAGAATTGATGGTGCCAGAAGGAATGATTACAGCACAAAAGCTGTGTGACCTGTCCTGACTAAGCTGCTTTTTGTATCTGGTTTTGTTGGTACCTCCTTGTTTGCTCTTTTGTGAGCAGAGTCAGAGTATGTATGAGTTTTGCAAACAGTATTGCATCTGTATTACAAACCTTCACAGACAGACAGATAGTCAAACACAAACCATCTGCAAAACAAACAGGTATTGCAATATTGTGCTGAAGATAGTAAGACTGGCTGAAAAGAGCATAAGAACCTAGGCTGAGTGCCTGGTTTACATGTCTGTTTGTTCATCTTACAAAAAAAAACAGAAACAGCCTCATTTGTCCACCCATGAATAGTCACATGTGTGTAGCCCAGTGTTATCTCTCATCACCCACCCCTTTTCAAAATGTCATGGCTGATTTGCTCACCTTTTTTTTTTTCTTTTTTACTTTTTGTGTACTTGTTACTACTGGCCTGTGTACCTGCCAGCCTTTCTCCTCAGAAATGGAGTCCAGCTGTGTGCTCTGGGTACCACTGCGAAAGGCCAGCTTCTAGTCCAAACTTCATCACTTCACATAACAGAGCTAAAATTATTTATTTGAACACAAATCAGCCATAGCTAAAACTGTTCTTGTCATGCCCTAAGAAAGGTGTGCATACTCCAGAAAAAAAACCCACATGATGTTTCAGATCTCATTCATCCTGTGACTGAGATCCAAATATAGGATTAGAGCAGGGCTTCCATGAAAGGTGGAATGCTACATTCAAAACTCAAGTTGTCTCCACTCCTAGATGTTTGCTGTACTTATATCAGGAGGTATGTAGATATTTACCACAAAAATTCCCCACTGCCTTGAATTTTGTCTTTATGTGCATACAACCTCCAAAGGTCTCAGTCAAAGGCACCAAAGTCTAAGTCCTGCCTAAACTTTAGATCCACGAATGAGCTCCTCCTGTACTTATGATGTAAAAGACACAGGAGAACTTTCTGAAAACAATGTCCAAAACATCCTTCCTTTTTTTTAAAACATGAGCAGAGAATGAGCATCGACCCACCTCTTCACTCTTTTGAGGGTAAGAGCACTTATCACTGAAAACCTGAGGATATTCAGCTCTACCTATCTTCTTTTCAAGGTGTTCTTCTAACTTTTAAGCTATTCAGGTAGAGAAGAGCACACTTAAAGCCCTCCCACCAAAGATTTTCCACTTTCCATAAAAGTATTAAAGATCTTCTAGAGAAGTAGGAAAATATAGAATAAGATGACCCTAAGACTGCGGTTACAGTACTCAGCTTGCAACAGGGCAGGAAAAGTCCTGGTTGTTTTCTCAAGGCTTTTAGTAGATTAAACTTCCTCGGGATGAAACAGAGAAGCAGCTTTTGATGGCACCATTCCCTCCCCAGAGTGAACTAACTCCCTTTCCCAGTGACTCTAGGCAACAGAGATCATGTACCACTATCTGACCTGTCACCCTGGGAGAATGGGGTCTCCATTTATTGACCCCCACATGCAAAGACACTGAGCCTCCTGCAGTTTAACTACAGGATTAATGACTAAATTGCTCTTTCCACATCCTCTGTTCTGTTATAAAAGTAAAGCATGATCTTGGTTGTACTTTCGAAAGAAAATTTACAGACGCTGACATGCAGGAGAAGCTTTCTTGCTGTGAATTGCTGGCGTGAGGGAAGACACTATTTCATAGTTCTCAACAAAAGTCCCAACATCCACAGAGAGGGAGCGCAGTCATGTAAAACAACTCACTCTTTAGTATTTCTTTATTACTAAATAAGGGTTTCTGCTCACAGCTCTGTTTTAGGCATAGAGTTCTGTCCAGGTATTGCATATTCTCAGCACTGTCATCAGGACTTATTTTGAAGATCCTAGATGCAGATGCTAGGCTGTGAAGCAGTCAGCATTCTGCTGTCCCCATCACTGGTCAGAGACTATAAACCAAGCTTTCAGAAGTGAAAAAGTGAACAGGTTTCCACTTCTTGGAACCCTATTGTAACACTACAAACATGTGTCTCAGTAACCTATGATCATCCCTTAAATTTCAATCCCTTTCTTAAATGAAATCTAAAAGGATATTTAAACATAAAACTGAAAATACAGGCCTTATGTTCATGAATATTCTTGTAACATTTGCTTGACGCTCATAAGTCAGTTTGTTTGGCTTAGTCCAAAAATTTTGTTGGTATATATCTTATTTTTTCTTCAGTCAAAGGAAAATTTAATTTTGTATCAAACAAGTATCCTATTATTAGTGAAATACACAGAAGTGATTTGTACTTGCATTTCCTAAATGTTATGAGTTGGTTCCTGATACTGAATCAAAAGTATCATGGAAAACTTTGCATCTAAATATTAGGAAAATCTCTTACTTCATAGGTCTAGGAGACATTTAATTTAATAATTTGGGAAAAAAAACATAAGCCTTACCATTTAGAATGAAATTTTCTATTTAATTACTAAATATCTCATGGCTATTTTGTGTCACCACCTCTAGAAAATTCATTGCAAACTTATTAAAATACATGTGAAGACTTGAAATTCTAGACCACTGAATTGTGGAAAAAATTCAAGCGCACTAGGTCCTGAAGACAGTTTTTCCTACAGGAAAAGCAAAACCAAGACAGAGGTGAAAACAAGTTATGACAGGCTGTGCACGGACATTGCTAATGGTCTGTGCCTTTGACTCTATATTTTCTGAAATTAGTTTAGCTTTCATTTGCCAACTTTTTCTTTTTTTTTTTTATATTCAAGAGGGGTATTTTTCCTCTACATTACTAAAACTCTGCCAGAATTATCTAATACCTGACTTCTAAAAAATGTTTTCTGTGCAGCTAATAGCTGTCTACATTGAAACCCTCTTCAAAAGCAGCCAGGGTTTCTGCAGGCACATCTGGTGAGGCCTGCTTGCCCTTGTAGCACACAGACTGTTGCTGGTTTGAGAAAGCAGGCACGCTCAGGTTTAGCTATTTTCCCCTACTCCCGGGTAGGCACAGGCACAGTCATGCTCCAGGGCCATGTCATGTGCAGTCACGGGGCTCTGTAGGTTCCGCTGTGGTTACTGGTGGTGGGTGGTGCACGTGGACATGTGGTTCAAACTGCAGCTAAGTCACTCAAAGAGGTTACTGCCTCTACTGCTGCTCTCCCCCAAAAACGTTGAGGGAAGACAAACCTCCCTGTGCAGTCACTTCCTAACCTGCCAAAATGATCTGGTTCAGCCCTAAAAAGTGGTGGTGCTATTTACAGAACCAGATTGGAGAGCAAACATCTGGCAGAGCAGGAGAGACGGGATAACTGGGTATGAGGATGGTGAAGCTCTGGAGACACGGAGACTTCAGTGCCTGAAAGCAGCTGAGCTGTGGTTGGAACAGCACGTTGGCCTGCAGATGGAGAGGTCTGCAAGCGTGAAGATAAACAGCAGAACATTTTATGGAAATATTTAAAACCACTCAATTTCAAAACAATCCTAATGACCTGTGATTCCTACTGAGGACTTCTGTGCAATTTAACTGTGGTTATAGGGGACTGGCACTGACTAGGGATGGCTAGTGGTGAGTGTAATACCTGTTTGTTTGTGGTGAGTGGTGGTGGTGATTCAGCGAGATGTCTGGCATATGCCAAATACCATTAATCCCACACATACGGAAGGAAATTAACATTTGGAGAATAGGTTTTAAATAGACAGAGTAGCAGTTTTCTGGAGGGAGTGTGGTAAACAGGAGGAAGTCTGAAGAACAGAGTATGAGAAAAGGTAATCTCATGAAGCCATTTGATTAATAGAAGAATATAGACTCAGCTGACAGAGACTGAGTGACAGACAGGAGAAAACAGGCAGATTGAGGAGGAAACGAAAGGGAACAGGTGAAAAGTGACAGAAAGCCCATGGAAAGCCTGTTGATCAGAGAAGCTGCTCTCTCAAATTCCACCCCACAGTGGCTTGCAGCCCCACAGACTGCTGGCTAAAATGGCTGATCACACTGTCATGAACACACTAACCTAGCTCAGCCAAATGAAAAAGGTCAGCCCAAATAAAAGATTTTTTTTCACTGAACTCATTGTGACTGAAACTACTAGAAAAGGCTCCAGGGAGACATTATAGCAGCCTTCCAGTCCCTAAAGGGGGCCCACAAGAAGGTTGGAGAAGGTCTTTTTACAAGGGCATGTAGTGATAAGAGGGGATGGATTTAAACTTCAAAAGGGTAGATTTAGACCAGATATTAGGAAGAAATTCTTTATTCTGAGGGTGGTGAGACACTGGAAGAGGTTGCTCAGAGAAGCTGTAGGTGCCCCATCCCTAGAGGTGTTCAAGCCAGGATGGATGGGGCTTTGAGCAACCTGATCTAATGAGAGGTGTTCCTGCCCAAGGCAGGAGGGGTTGGAAGGAGATGAACTTTAAGGTCCCCTCCAACCTAAACCATTCTATGATTCTATGATTCTGCGTCAGAACTGTTCACAAAAGGCTAATTTATCCCAGAAATAATAAGATGAGGGAGATAATGTTATCATTTGATATAAATGCAACCACACGATGTGGGCCTGAGAACAACTGTTAACATTCAGCAGATATCCAATTATTCCTACTTAGTGAAGTGTGGCAGCACAGTGCTGATCAGGAGCACAGCTAGGTGACTACATCAGATTGGCCAAGGACACAGCTTTTCATGGCATTACTTAAAGCAGAAGCACGTGAGCTTGAAATATAAGCACAAATAGCTGGTATGTGCATAGAGCAGCAATGTGTTAGCTACCTTCTTTCTACAACAAGTATTTAGTAGATTTAAGATGTATACCTTTGCAGATCATAAAGCAGTAGATTTTGAACCACAGCCTTCCATCTAGTCTTTCATTTGTCTTCTGCATTTGGTTGAGGTGTACCGAATTTCTTATATCTAAGTAAATTCCAGCTCTTTGGAGGAACAAGAATCTATATAAACAAACAATCGCTTAGTTTCTGTCCAAATGTGTTATTTTTACTGACATTATAAAGAAGTGAAAGAACAGTAGCAAGAAACTGTAAACATAAGGACACAGGTCAGCAGAAATCACTGCAGAGAGGGGTTATGCCTTCTGCCTATAAATGCATCAGAGGGTAAAACTGCAGCAAAGGAGGCAATACCGGGTCTCTCCAAGAGCTGACAGGCACCAGCTGGTGGGCTGTGACGGGATCTGAACTGGCCTATGGCAAATGAGACCCATTCTTCAACCTAACATGTTAGCACTAGTATACTTCCAGCAAGCAGTCTGCACCATATACCAAACTGAGCACAAGGGTGGCCAAAGTACGAGTTTGCTGTTCTGCAGCGCAGACAGGACTCAGAGTAGGGTGAGGTGAACATCTAGCTGCAGTTGCCTAAATCATAGCAGAAAAAAGGCACGTCTTTTGCCATTTTTACCGGAGCCTTTTGTGATGAACATGTTGGGGGGAAGGTGGGGAAAAGCCTGTCTGCTCCTCTTGGTTTTCACCTCTCTCAAGCTTTATATATAAAGGTCATATGATCTGTCTGCTTTAATTTTGATGGAGTTAGCAGGAGTGTCCTCTCCCCTCTAGCATCTACTGACATCACAGGCCCCAGGCTCCTCTGTGAGAGGTATTATTAGGCAAAAGGTAGGAAAATGCAGCCTGTGCACTAAAGAATGCAAAACTAGGTACTCAGGTTCTTGATTCTAACTATATAGACATCAAAGGGATAATAAAACTTGAGCTAATAATTGCTAGTAACTCTAAACGTGACTTAATAACGTCAATTTAGTGATTTGGGTCTAAAGCCAACGACAGAGTTAGAGTTCCAGAAATTTTAGGTGACTGGTCTCCAGCATGGAACATGAGTTAGGTGACAACATTCCCTAAAGGGAGGGCTAGAACCTCAAAATGGGACCCAAAACAACCAGCACAGCAGGGAGCAGCCTGGGGCTTCTGTGCTCCCAGAGGAACTGAGAGGTGGGTTTCTGTCTTCGTGACACACAGAGCCCACCGTCCTCTTCTAGACTTAATTTTTTTTTTCTTTGAAGGGACAACATGAGGTTACTTTTTTGTTTTTCAGAATTGTAAAGGAAGCAAGAAAAAGCCTTTAAGTTTATTGAATGCCATCTGCATGTAAGAGGTGATGACCACTTCCTGTAGAGCAATGGATTAGAGCACATACATGCCAGCAGAGTACCAGAACACCAAAGCAGTGGAAGAAGATGGGAAAGTTTTTCTTCAAAAATGAGATTTTGGTTTTTTATAATAACATATTTAAGAAGACACAAAGTATCTGACTGCTAAGTGATTGGTTCTGGTGCAGACGAACTAGTGAGAAAGTGCAATTCAGGCAGTCAGACGTGAATGGCGTGGCTCTGCAATCTATTACATGGCTCTCATCGCTTCATGTGATATATGTGTGAATAATTAAAAACTTGAAGCTGCTGTGTGTAGGTTAGAAACAGGGAATTTGATTCCTGATACATAATATCTAAAAGCAGATACTTATCAGTCACACTAAAATTATTGGTATTCAATTTGTGTAAATTAAAAAAAAAAACCAAAATGTAGTTCCCAAAAGTGAAGACAAGGAGGTTCAAGTCAGCTCTTCTATTTCCTCTCTTTACAAGTATCGCTGAGAACACAGTTAACTCACTCAAGAGTCTTTTTTTTTTTTCTCCTTTTTATTCTGACAGGGGCTTTCACTCCCCCCAATGAAGGAAACTAAACTCAGAGAACTTTACAGGCATTTCTATTGACTCTGTGAATAATCTTGACTCTACGGATTATCCTCAAGCAGCTGTGGAGAACACAAAAGATTTCCCCAGAACATAGGAAAAAGAATACTTATGCAGCCTGGGGCAGATTTTTTTTTCCTCAGCTCTCAAGTGATTTTTAAGAGCCAGCCGGTCTGGAAAATGATGAATTTGTTTGTACAAAAGGTAAACACTGCCAAAATCAACAAGTTCCTTCCTTAGGGGCCTGTAGAGCAAATTGGTCCACAGATTAAGACAGTTCAGTTAAGTCATGTTGGGGCTGACATAAGCCCTTCAGGCTCCCTCACTTTTACCCCAGAAAATAAAGAGAGAAATGATAAGGTTCTTATGAAGGAATTATACATAATAGGGTCAGAAAAATGAAATAAATTAAAATTAATCTCCTCTGTAAATTTCCTGGCACAGGATTTGGGGGGCTTAACTGAGATGGATGGTAAGTTTACCAGTAGTTTCCTTTGCACTGGGTCAAATAGGCTCTGTCTTGACTCGTTAGACTGGTGTCAGTGAAGGATTTAACAGTGATTAGGGCTGTGTAAAATGATCTCATATGTTGTCACCTGCCAAAGAAATTGCAGTGGGTGAAGCCTAACCCTATTCACAAGTCATTTTTCCAACCTAAGCCAGGAAATGTGTTAAACAAGCAGAGCCACCATGTCTTACAGAGGTGGATTTCATTTTCATGAATGTACAGGACGTATGTGAGAGACAAAGTGAGATGGCAAAAACACAGCATTTTATAATCTGCTTTGCACTTTCCTAGCACTTTTTATTTCAAAAGGATAAAAGAATTAAGATAAACTATTTTTTAATCCTCATAAGACACAAAAACATTCACCATTCTCATTTCATAGATCAAGAAAGAGGGAAATAGGAACTCGATGCTCATGCCAATTCTGGTGCCATAAATCATAAGAAAATTTTATCAGAAATAGTGTAATAGGAGAGCAAGGCAAAGTTTTCAAGTTTTTCTCCTAAGCAAAGGTGCCTAAAATTTTAGTAAGCAGTTCTGAATACTCTGGCTGGCTGTAGCTGACATGGTCAAGGTCATGCATAGTTCAGTTGGACTTTTTTGGCATGACAACATCTTCACACACAGCTACAGGAAATCAGCAATGCAGCTGGGAGGGAACCCAGGTCTCCTGACTAGCAGTTCTGTGTATTAATGACAATACTCTGCTTCCTAGTCCCTTACATCCTCACAGCATTTTTCAACCATTAACTAATACATCTGTGAAGTTTGTTTGAGATGGAGATGCAACAAGCAAGCTCAAAATGAGGAGCATGTAGGGCCACCATTTCAGTGGGAAAAGGTTAACTCACTCTAATTAAATCCCACAGAGCCTCTCTGTTTGGAAACCACTGTATTTTAAAACCAATGAGGGTTAACATCTCATTAACGGGGAGGTTAGTTGCTATAAGGCTGCTATATAAAGATTTTTGATGCTTATTTCTGCTGGAAATCAGTGTAGGGGAATATTATATTCAAAAGCCTTTGTCAGAAGGGCTGAAGAACTGCTAATCACTGCAGTTACTCTCTCATTTTGACCTAAATTAACGGAGCTCTTCAGACTTCTCCTTTTTCTGCTTATCCATCCATGAGACCCTACATGCTGTGTCACATAATCAGAGGGAGCACACATGTGCATCAGGTCATACAACAGACGTGCTCTGTCTCAGGACAGAGCTTTTGCACTTGCTGTCACCAAGAGGGAAACATCAAGCCTGCTCACAGTGGATGTGGTGCTGCACTACATGGAAGTCCCTTGCTGTTCAGAACTCCCATGGACCCAGGTCTCTGTCCTGCTCCAGGACTGCAGGCACATATGCTGAACACCAGCAGGGATAAATACCAGAGAAATTCCTCAGCTCCATGAGACACAGATACTACAGCCTGAGCCTTGTTTGCGAGTGGTGCCAAGTGTGGAGCTGGCATGTAGCACTGATCTCTGCCTTTTACTGAACACAGACTCCTTTGTATTGGTCCTACCATCGTAAGACCTCTCCTGACTATTTTCTATTTATTGTCGCCACAGAGAAAAAGGTTTTCATAAGCTTAGTATCCATGGAAATAGTAAAATTTTGCCTACTTTTAGAAAGGTGATTGATTTGTATTAACAAACTGCTATTAGGAAGTGAGTGACTGAATAAGAAATGTTAATCATCTAAAGAGAAATCCAAGGAAATATACACCTCATATATGACTAATAGTCAAGGAAGAGGAAGAACCTATGCCAGCTAGAAGAAAATAGCAAACAAACAACATATATGCTGTTAGCAATTCAAAACTATATTCCACAGCTTTACCCATTGAATGGCAAATTTAGAATGTCACTCCTGGTTAGATGAGAGAAGGGTTTATTTCTAAGATAGTCATGGGTTAATAACTTTATTTAGCTTCTAACAATTGAAAAGTAGCAACAGGCATTGTCACTGTTGTTATTGCCATAGGATGGTAGCAGAATTCAGTAAATTCCAAAGAAAAATACTTAAAATGTCAAAACATAAGCTTAACTGAATAAAAAGCTGAAGTGTAAGCCCAACCCAAAGAATGGAAAAGTACTGGATAAAACACTGGAAAATATACTGCAGGGAACAATCCTGCTTTGGCAGTGGGATAGACTAAATGACCTAATACAACTTTTCCGTCTCTAATTTGTACAATTCTATGATTCAACAAAAACAAACTGTGAAATTAAAAACTGAAGCAAGTCCATAACCTGGCTACCACATTTTATAATGTATATATACACATTTCTATACATATTTAAAATAATGACTCTCTTGGCACTAGTACTACAGGAGATATATGCAGACTGACAGATTTCCTCTTAAAACATTCATCTGGCTGCCAGGCTGAACAGATTCCAGCAGCCTGAGATAGACCTAAGAATAACCCTTAAGACACTCTGGAAAGAAATAATCACTAAAACTGAAAAAGTCCATTTTGTTGGCCACTATGAGATAAACTCTAGTTTTGTTGTGAAAATTAAGGCAAAGAACAAAATCAAAAAAAGAAAAAAGGAAAGCTGGGACTTCAGTGTCATCAGCTATGTTGGAGAATGCATGCTCTTAGGCACCTACTGTTTTTTAAAATGGTGTGCTTCTCCTCTGTGGGGACACTTCCAAATAAAGTTCAACAACTGAATTGACAGTTAATGTCAGATAATAATAATAAGAGTTAATAACAATAATGCCAGAAGACATAGCATTAAATTCCTCTCCTTAATGGATACATTCACATCATAAAAAATTAATAAAATACATAATATGTCTAAGTTCCTTCTTCCTTTTTTTTTTATAATGATCTTCTTTTAAAGGAAATTACTACTCTCAAATGACTGCAAAGAGAGATTTATAAATTTAGGTTCTCTTAGCTTAGCTTAAAAGTATTCCAAATGAGAATATATACTAACAAAGACTGTCCTGTTTTCTGAAAAGAGAAACACTGACTTTCAAATGTGCTTCCCCATGCAGATAATCCTGTGACCACAGAGGTTCCTGCAGTTGTAAATAATTTGAGACCACCTGGACATGTCTAATGCAGACAGCCTGGGGAAATAAGTCATTCAAAAGAAAAACGAAGTCTTCTTACTTGAGTCCCTCAGTACAGATCTGTAGCTCTAAGGCTAATCAATTAGCTCCCAGAAGAAGAATGGCTGGCTCTGTTCTGGAGTACCAGCTTCAGTGCCTTTCTAAACAGTGGAAGAGCCCTGTCATCCTGTTTTAAATAAGGAACAAGCTTCACCACTGAGAAGGACAAATATATGATTTAAACAAATCGTTTATTAAAGGAGGAATTGTGATAGAAAAGATTCCTCCTTTATTTTAAGGAGTATTTGTGCCATCTTAGAAAAATAGCTACTGTGAATTGCTTTTCCATAGCAGTGATCTTTCAATTATTAAAGAATTTTTTCCTTAAAGCTAAAAAGAACACTAGAAGTGTTGAAAAAAAGCAAATGCTGAATAGACTATAATCAAAATTATTACCACTGGAGTTGAATCAAACAAATTTACTTGGGAAGGCGACACGGCAGTTTCCTGTTGTAGGATAGAAATGGTAGATGCATAAAACTGCAAGCTCCTTCAGCTGCTTTTAAATTCTTTTAAAATTGCCTTATTCATTAGTGTCCCACTTCTCACATCTGCTTTAGCCTTCATTCTAGAGCAGATGTTAACACAGCCATCAAATCCTTACAGAATCTCACATCTCATGACTTAAGGATAATTATAAAAAACTCTGAGGGATTTAGGAGCCAGTACTACTGATTTTCAGTGCAGTTTGGGCTTCAAGGACAAGATGCACAAGTTGTTTTAGAGAATTTTATTCAGAATCAGAGTTCCTACCACACTGTCCCAGCTGATAGTGGCCCTGGAGGCCACAGTTCTCAGAAGCACAAGAAGCACAGAAACACTGGCTGTACAAGATCTGCAAAAACCTCAAGAAGGAACTTGATGCTAAAGATAGAAATGCCATACCTTGTCCCTCATGTACAGCTATCTTAGTTTGTCTCTCTGCAACGGGTGCATTTGCTAGGCTACTAAAATAGTATTTCATTGCAGATATGTCAATACTATAAGTTAGACCCAGCTTAACAAATTCAAACTTCTTGACCTTTGTAGATCTAACACAGCTGCTTGACTTGTGCAATTGCTTTTTACAATCCATGGAACAATGCATTACATGAACACCTCCCCAGTAAATCATCAGACATGTAGAAGAGAAATGCTCCATCAGGCTGAGCCAGAGGACATTTTGTGTGTTTAGCTCCAACTCACAAGCTGAGCAAAGCTCCTGGCTCCACTTGTGTTTCACAGCCATGAACTGTTCCAGAGCTAGGAAGCTAAGCCTTCCGTAGGAAAATGGAGGGAAAGAAGGAAAGGGCAGGAGCCAAAAACTCCCTTATAATGTTATGATTGGGGTATTTATTTCAAAGATCCACATTCATATTCCTCTTTAGGTAATTGAATCTGAGCCCAAGCTTCCCTATGCATATGCTTTTGGGTACCTGGGGACAAAGTTTCTCAGTTCCTCAGATCTTTCCTTTTCCATTAATTAAGCTGACTGCTCTTTAGGGTAGAGAGAAGAAAGCAAGAAATTAAGTGAAGGAAAAAGCTGATGGAAAAAAATACCCCCTAACTTGCCAAACAGAACATTTTCCTGAGAAATAGGACACCTGGAGCTGAAACAAAGTTGTATGAACCCGATTCTCCAGGGCTATGTTCTCTAACCGGGCCATTCTCGTGCAGCACGGAGATGCTAGAGAACATGCAGGAAATTTGAGTCTGCACTGACATCTACCCAGCAGGAAAAATAAGATACATGTAAGAATGAGCTGTGTGGACCAAAGTACTACTACGGCAAGTATTTTAAATAGGTCTGTATAACAGAAGGGATTTTGATAGTGATGCACAGACAGCTATGATCTTACTTAGTCTTTGGATTTAAAAGAAAGAGGCTGAAAACTAGACTTTAATCAAAAGGGTTTAGTAGTCCCTTTGGAAAATGAGCCTCCAAGTACCCACATTCTTTTTGAAGTGGGACATAGGTGTTTCTGAAGGCGTTTTTACTGCGTTGTAAAAGTGTCGTGCAGAGACATTCCAGAGAGTGCTACTCCTGGAAGTGCTGTAGCTGTGCTAAGTGGGTCCAAGGGTCTTTGGCTAGGAGAGCAGTGTACTTGGTGGATGTCCCATCATGGGCCAACATGGCTGAAATTCTGTTCCCTGTTTATGGTAGTTAACTACTACTCTTTATGCCCGTATCTAAATTCTAGCCCAAAGGCACCTCTTAATTATGGTTCATGGTATAGTGTGTACACGCCCAATGAAAATATTGCCCACATTAGTCTTTCGTACCCATCTTCCCTATAAATTGGGTCATGTGGTGCAATACACACAGTCTGAGTAACTACAGTAGGAAATTTGGAGGAACACAGAATTCTCTTGCAAACAAAACAAGTTGTTGCAATATCTTTTTTCAAACAAAATATGTTTTTATTATTTATTATTTTAATACATAAAAGCATAGTTATTGAAAAACACCAGCACTAAACTGATTTTTTTTTTCCCCTAAGAAAACTGTAAAACTTTGAGAGTTTGACCCCACTTAAAACAGTGACAGATTTTTGAAAACTGGAAATATTTTATAGAATGGAATGTCAGCTTTCTTTTACTTATAGATATATGCAATTTATGCCCCTAGCTGCAGTGAACTATCTGGTTTTATGGGGTCTGCCTGCACAGACAGTCTAGATTCTTTGGTCTGAATCTAAAAATGTTTTTTCTCATGTTCAACCTTCCTACTGTGTGTGGTCCCACAGAAATCCACAGGACTTCTCACGGTAATTAAACTAAACACAAGTGTGAGTTTTTGAGTGTGTCTCTCGTGGCCTGAGACTACATATTCCTGTGGAAAAACAAGTGTTATCTGGGGAGAGGGGCGGTCCTCTGATTTAGCTTACACACCTATTATTCTGTGTTAAAAATGCAGATAAAATTATAGTGTCGTATTTTACAGCTGTAACTGCAGATCTGGAGGCTTCCTTGTATGATGCCAAGAATCATAATAAGTCTAGAACCTTAGAATGGGCAATTAGTGTTTCAAATTATTCCCTTATTTTCTCAAGTTGCCCAGACAAGGATATTTTACATGGCTCTTAATTTATTATCTTTCATAATAAGGAATGTTTCTACAGAAATATAGCATTATGGAATATCATTGAACATGTTATTAAACCTAATCATGGTAAATGGGTTTCTTTCCAAAACTGTATGTCTATCTTTCTCCAAGATATTTGGATAACTGGCAGTTTCATTCTTCATACATTTCAAGATCTACTACTTATGTTGTGAAAAGATCTTAACAAAATGGGTGCTCTGGTGGGTTAGCACTGCTTTTTCTGAGTCAGGGGTAACGAGTGCTGAGTCAGAGGGATCATACAGCAATTCCACTGGTTCAGGCCATTACGTTGATCTCAAATGAGAAGAAAAGTCTACATTTGAAAGAATTATTAGTATCAAGAATACTGTTCCTTTTTATTAGTGTTTGGGTTTTAAAAAACATCAATTTTTAACAGTCATTCTTTTTTATTTTACCACTGGGGAAAAAAAAAGTCACACAATCACACAAAATCTAGTATGAAGTAATGACTGATCCCAAACCTTACACTATACAGAGGAAAATTGTGTGGTTAAATAACAGCTGCCAGCTGTGATTTTGAGCCAGAACAACAGCTTTTCTCAGCAATGTGCTGGGAGACATCTCCAAAGTATGTGGAATGGGTTACAGTGCTCAAGGGGAATGGGCTGTGTCACTTCTGTGAGGAGCAGAGCATAGTGAGGGAAGGAGGAAGCAGAAAGACAAGGACAAAAATAAGTACCTGTGCCCTGGCTTGCCTCAGTGTAATCCAGAGAATGTAAATCATCTGCATTGCAGCCATTTTTAGGATTTTTGCCTTCCTCCCACTGCTACACTGGAGTGGCAGCTTATGCAAGTGTGTCTTGTGTCTGAAAGGAGAGAGGAGTGAGAGCAGGGGCAACCATACAGGCCAGTCACTCACGAAAGTGCTTCCAAAAGTCCCCATGAAATATTATCTCTCACAGGCAGCTGCTCAATAGCTCATGACGTGTGTTAGGACTGCTCTCCTGCCAGCCTACTAGACTGCACAGCACTTTCACCTCAGTTTACTTCACTTTATTAGATTGTGAATTCAAAAGCATTATTCTCATGGTTCAGCAGACAGTTTCCCTCACCAGGGACTCTCTGCTGCCCTCATAACCACCGTGTCCGCTCAGCTCCATCCAGGCCATTGTTTGTCTCAATATATCAAGGAGTCAAGTGCCTGGGGACATAGTCCGATCCACTTTATGCAAGTAAACCAAAGTTTTGTCACACGAAACAGAGTAGATCACTTCTGGAGGTGGCAAAGCCAAATTTGTTACTGTTTTGGTTGAAGTTTCTTTTGTCTGCCTGCCTGGAAAAGTTTCTGTTTGGTAACATTGTTACTTTGCACGGATTAAAAACCAAATATAAAAAAAAAATATATCCTGGATGCCCCAGCTCATTGAGAGCAAGCCCCTTGTATTCCACCACATCCCCAGCCTGATCATGAGCTGATACACAAGCACACAACATGCTGAAGAGTGCAAGTCCAGCAGGATCCAAATGGCACCAACAGTTGTTAATCTGCTGGGGTTTTAACAAAATAATGAAAGAGGAACAAATTTTCTGCGTGAGCAAGATGAATATTCAAATGAGTTCCATGAGGAATAATTCAAAGGAAGTTTGCAATATTTTTCTGCTGTTAAGATTAGTCAGTACAAATGAAAATACAATTAGTCACAATCTTAAATCCCAGTTGGGATTAAGGACTTGTTCCACAAGGTTCAATCTGCCATATAACTGGAGTTTAGGGTATGGCTTCGACAGATCTCAGAGAAAATGTTATTGCTCACCCCTCAGTACTGTGAGCTCTCCTTTAAGTAGTCTCTTCTTTTACTGGCAGAAATACAGATTGTTTTTCCTCAGAGAACTGAAAATAGAAGGCAATAATTCCTTGGTGAGCCAAGCTGAAACTCCCCAAACTATTAAACAGTCATTTAGCCAAGGTCCAAGACCACCTGCAAGTCTAACAGCAGCTCACACATAGCACGGAGGAAGGGCGTAGTACTGAAGATCTGTGATCTCCTCCAATTTTTATCTGTATGGTGTAATAGTTACATTTACTGGTAATGGGAAAAATGAGCATCCTGTAAAACACAGACAACAGCAGCTTCTCTTGCCTGGGGTGCAGCTGCTCACCACCTCAGGGGGTCAGAAAGGAGTCCTCATTTCTGCCATAGCCACAATGAATATGGGGAGACACATACCAGTCTCACCACACAAGCCAAAGCATTAACCAAAAGATGACTATAATGAATGTCAGGAAGATCAAATTAGGGTCAAGATAGCTTGATGTCCTGCTTGCTTGCTGCTTACTCAGAAATAATTTCCTCTTTATGTGAATTATTTGCTCAAATGAGGTTTGTAAGAGCCCTTATCTGACTCAGCCTTCAGGCAATGGTGTTTGCCTTGCTGGGTTGAATCATGCAGCCACTGAAAGCAATGGGAACATTCCTTGTGACTTTAAGTGGAGGGAAATCCTGACTTACCATACACTCTCGTCCATATTTCCTATACAATTATTATGTACCAGCTACTCCCCACAAATTAAAAAACCTGCCCATTAATAAAAATTAAAAAAAAACCCTAAAATTATATCAGTTGTGACAACTATTTTCTTTGTGAAATTATCATTTTTTTCTCCTGAGGAGAAACCTACCTATACAACTTACTTTGTCTATCCTTCTAAGTTAAAAGTCACTGTATTTTCCTGTTAAGATTGAGGACAAATATTGGACTAACTCCTAATAAAAATGTATCAAGAACTTGGTGATTTCATATATTAAGCACATTGATTTGGGATTCCAAAGAGTTTCTGCTGAGTTTTCAAGACATTTTGGACTTGTGTTTACCTATGAGTTCAAAGTTTTCCTTATTGAGTTTTGAGCTTCTTGAAGAAAACCAGAAGGAATTCTGTATTTGCCAAGATACATGGCATATTAATTTGCTTCCATTTGTAGCTGAATCTCATGGTGTCCCACTTTTCCATCATTGTCAAGGTCTTATAGGTTAATTTAGATTAATTTAGATTTTACCACTCAAAGTCCCTTTGGTGACAACTCTACTGGCTTTGCATAAGAAATACAATGAAGTGAGAAATCTCCTTAAAACAAGAAGAAACTTGTGCAAGGAATAGTCAGAGCTGTAAAAGTCAATACCAGTGTACTACACCATTTTTCATTAATACATGTCTTCCCTTTTTTGTAAAACGATTTGCTTTTTTTTTTCCATTCCATTACTTTTTTAGGTTCTCCATTAGCCTTCAAATAGTGTCTTATCTAATTTTATGGGACAGCAATATGAACTTTTGATTTCATGCTGTTCTCTTCCTCCATCTACGCAATCCATATTTTGCTATTTCATGATTTAAAAGTGCCTTGTTTTTGCAGCAGTTGTGCAAGATGGAGTCCTTACCTGTGAGGGATTGTAACTGTGGGATCATTCACAGCATAAGAGTAGAAAGAAAAGCTGCAAGTAAGTGCTGCTGCTGGAAAACTGTTTACAAAGTGCAACCTAAATAAGAATTATCCTTTTCTGGTAGAGTTTTGCACTTCTGCCAACGCAAAGATAGCAGTCCCAACCCAATTCACCTGGTTTAACACACCTACTCTGCCTGGTTTGATGCAGTCCAATGTATATCTAAATACATCTATAGATGTAGTTCCTTAATAACTGTTTCTTTACTCAGAGACATAAATAGTGACCACCTATTAGAACCTGAGTTCCTAAACTATCGATATAGAACAGATACCATAGAAATCTGCCTTTTTGTTTGGGTTTGTTGGGAGTTTTTTCACTCAATGATTAGCTACCACTGCAGAAAAACACCAATTTCTTTTAGCTTCAGAATTTAATTCTTTATTCACCCTGTGTTCCTCAATAAACATGTTCATCTGGAGGGTTAGTTTTATCCAGCTAATACCCAACTGCTGTTGAGTTAATCAAACAGAAACAGCAAGGAGGCAAAGATAGAGAACAGATCTGCCACTTACACACTTTGCAGCCAGTGATGGGCAGGCACCCAGCCTTGCTTCAGATAAACAGCTCAAAAATTAGATCCCTATCCAGACTATGCTTCTGTCCCTCTTTCAAAAAAAAAAAAAAAATAAAAAATAAAACAACTGAAAAAGCTTCAGTAGAAGAGTTTAAAGCAGCATTTTCCAAACATATTAAAAAAAAAGAAAAAAAGAGAAAACAAATCTGTCCATCCCCAACCAAGGATGCAGAGATTCGAGAGACACGTTTTTACAAGATTCTGCTTTGCTTCTTCCCACCCTCCACTCATTTCTACCCATCTCTCAAGTATGAGCACACTTTTGGAAGACTTGAGGTTTCCCCGGGCTCTGCTGAGACTCACAGGATACAGTGTTCAAGCAGCCCTATTCAAACTCAAGACAGAGCTTTTGCATTCCCTGGCCATTGTCCACCCTGCTGTGTTTCTAGCACTCTTTAAAGAAGAAATTAAAAGGGCAACATTTAATTCAACAATTGCTACAATCAGGTGCAGTTTAAAGAGTCAACTTCAAACGATGTTGGTGTCACTGTTGTTAAAAGTACCTTCTTCACAAGAATCCTATTCCTAATTGTCTTCCAAATAAGCCTGGAATACGGCTTCCAAACACTGAAGTTTCCCCTGAAGCACAAATTCTACCTTTGAGTCATCTCTGGGTAAAGCTAATTCACAGTCAAGTGCAAAATCCATCTGTTCTAATTAGGTGACAGAGTTTGAATCTCCCTGTTTCTCACCCTTTTCTATTCAGTCCTGTGCAAGATGGAATAGCCAAATTAACTCTAGATGTTGGAGACCAGCAAACTAAAAAGCTGTGAAAGAAATCAAGCAGGCTTCTCAAAGCAAAAGATTTCCTTCCATCAGACAAAATCCTGTGCAATGGAGACCTATTAAATGAATACCCGAGGAAGCTGGTCTGTACTGCATCCAGCACAACGGATAACACACTGTTAAATTTATCTATTTTCAGCAAATCAATCCAAAATATATTTCATATAATATGATAGACTGCTTAAACAAGTGTCACTCACTCAAGAGAACTGCTAAAGTATTTTTGTGCAGTGTGGATACGTATTTAACAGATTTATATTTCAGATGTAATTACTCTTTAGAGGTTTACCATGCTTATGGCTTCAAAATCAGGACATAAGACTACTGACTACTAATAGGGACTTTATTGATGTCTTTTCCAGTGCAGAAGAAAAACTCTGTAGTACACTGTTATTGACTTTTACAGCTCTGACTATTCTTTGTACAAGTTTCTTCTTGTTTTAGGGGACTTTTGACTTTGTATTTCTTATGCAAAGCTGATAGAGCTGCCACCAAAGGGACTTTGGGTAGTAAAAAGGTTATTGAAAAAGAAACTAAAACTCTATTTAAAAAATAATAATTTTTCCTATTTTTGCTTTCTGAATGAGATTGTTTGGGACAAAACCATGATTTTGTGTAAATGGGACCTCTGGAACATCACTGAGATAACTAATTTTGTAAAATTTGTAAATTACAGATAGCCTGAGCTCCTCTGGGATGTCCAAAATCCCTCGTAACAGTCAGTAATCAATATCTCAGTTAACATTCCTTCCTCTACAAAGTATGTGCACATTTTCTCTAAAGAAAGATCCTGAAAACAGAGATTCCCTAAACAGGAACACTGTCAGACTTTCAGGAAGACGAAAGTCAGATCCTTTCCTAGAAACACCCCATTGCAGTCATTCATAAAGCAACTGACTGAAATAATATAATGGAAAGTCAGTTGACCTCTACTGCTAAAAAAGAATGAAAAAGAAAAGCAGTATCTTAATTAGGAAGGCTCCAAATCATGTATAGATTCATAAATTGTTGTCAATCACTCAGAAGCTTACAGCAAATCAGTGAATTCACATAATTTGTTTCATTCAGCTGCCACTCTTAAACAATTTCTGTTGTACATTTTGCTCCAACATTCAGGTGTGAAGCATATTTCGTGATGTAGTGTTGAAATCCCAGGTCTGTGGACAACTGTAGCATCATTAGAGATTGCAAATGCCTTTCACATTCACATCAACCATTCTTTCTCCTAACCTTAGCACAATTAATGGATACAGCAGTCTTAAAGAGGTACATTTCTTCCATACAAAACTTCATATTCTGGAAAAAAATACAGACCTGATTTAGAGTAGGATTAAAGTTTGAGACATTTTCTCATAAAGGAATTTCCTGCAAAAAGAAATAAGGAAGAAACATGTATTTGCTTCCTGGTTGATGACTTTTCCACAGCAAATGAAAGTGGTAAGGCCTGATCATACAGGAAGTCAAAGAATTCTGACATAAGTTTTTCTCTCTGAGAAAAAAAATTGACTTTGAAAATAGAAGGATTCTCTTTCAGATAGTCACTCCCACAGAAAATCCCTGCTCAGTCCATTAAGCACAAGAACCTATCCAGATTCTCTAAAAAGTTGACAGATATCACATGAAAAGCTGCCATGAAGTGTTTTGTCCATTTAATTGCAACACAAAATGTGTTACTATGTCTGTGTAGTGGCTAGCAGTACTTTCTTGTCTTAGAGGGAAAATGCAGTGGAAAAGAGAATTCCCAGTAAAATGACTTCAGGAACTACTGATACCACAAGTCAATATTTCCTAGATGTACTGACATAAAATATAGTAGAAGTGTGAAACTTCCACTTTCAGAAATGTCAGGACTTTTTCCCTCACAAAATATTGACATATGATTTTGTAGTGTGTTTGCATTTCACTTGCAAAATAAAATGGGTAGGATGAGTGTTTCCAGACAAGTTCTGTTAAGGAGTGAAAATGGTTGGCAGAAGTTCAATTCTAAGACCGTTGCCTGTCACTTTGGGACACACATCTACCACTACAGAAGCAGATATTCTCCAGATCTGATCTAAGAAAGCAGTAAAAGCTCATCAGAGTGAAAATAATCTGACTTTGTTCCCAAAGAGAGAAAGCAGAGATTCACCAAGCTGTATACCACCTGGAATGGCTTTGCAGGTCAAACTTCAAATATATTCTATGAGACAAAGAGTTTATTTTCTCTTTGCTTCCACAAAGCTCATTATTAAAACAAGCTCAATTTGTGGGATTTATTGCACCTATGACCATTCACAGAGTCTACACAGAGCTACTTGTGAGTTGTAAGGCTGTTAGATATGCTCTAAGTTGAAGGTACAAAGAGGACGTCACCTGTGCCATAGATTTCCTCACCCAGCTGATGACATTTTATTTTTTCCCATCTGGAGACAAAAAGAATACACCAAGGATCTTAGGAAACAGTTCTATGAGATAAGATATAAAGGAGCTTTTGCCAGCTTAAGCCAATACAAGGTGCAGTGAGATTTTCCAGCTGGAATTTGCTTTTTCTACCTCTTACATGAGCACTCACAGCCAACGTGTGAATTTGTCATCAGGCTCTAACAAATTACTGTTTGTTTTGCAGACTGTCTATGTCATCCCCAGCAGGAGCAAGCAGAGTGCAGAGCAAGAGGCATTGCAGCTGGTGCAGCAGCCCCCACTGACAGACATGAGCCAACTGCTGCGATTTAGCATCCCCCTGCTCCCCACACAGGCTGATCTTGCAGCACAAACTTGCAGCCTGGTCTCTTCACACTGTTTTGCCAAGTATGTGCTTTGTAACCCCAGCTGCAGCAGAGATTCCTTGTTCATGGCCACAGTCACACAGTCCTAGCAGAGGGCCCAGCAGCATATCCAGAGGTAACCCAAGAGTGCAAAGACCCTCGCAGGTAAAATCATCCTGACATCATGAGAGAGAACTGTGCTCCTGTCCCCGCACACACGTAACCAATGCCAATTATTCATTTCTTTATGAGGCAGTATTAAGAGATTGTGTTACACATGTCGCAGGGACATTGTCATTCTTTCAGTTTCTCAGTCTACAATGGGAGTAATCTCCATAGAGCAGCAAATGATGACAGATGAGTAACCTAAACCAGGAGACTTCTATATTGTTTCAAGAAGATTACTCGGAGGGCTTTCCCTAGCTTTAATAGGATAGTTCTTGGCAATTTTTTTCTGTTTCACAAAAAATATGTGTACATGTGTCACTTATACATTTCAGGAGGATCACCACAAAGAGGAATTCTTTCTGTCCTCTACTGCTTGCCATTCATCTGTAGTCAGTAGATGCTTAGTATGGACTAAAATCACCAGATTGTATCTGACACACCAAGAATAAAGTAAGTGATGCTTTTACCATCTCTTTCCCCATCAGAACTACAAAACAAGCACTTATATGACAAGGCCATAGGTGGAAACACTCTGAAAGGATCCTCCTTAAGGAAAAAAAAAAAAAAAATTCTAATGCTTAAGTCATTGGAAAAAAAAATTAAAATTCCACAATATGTGTTTCCTGGTACTCAGTATAAGCTGAAATTAGAGGATAGCCCCATAAGCACAAATATACCTTTACCAACTCGGACTATGAATGAAAAAGTAGAGGGAGAAATAACTTTCTGCTGCAAAATAAAATGTCCCATATCTTGCCTTTGACATTAAGTTTTTACCAAACACAATTATGTGACAGATAGTTGCTGTGATTTCCATAGTGATCGTGAAAGGAAAGAAATAGCTCTGTAAAATGAAATTGAAGTCTCACATATATCCCCGAAAACAGCTCTCCTTCTCTTTAGGTACCTCCCTGCCTTCTTTCCCCAGGACAGAGAGGAGGCCTCAGCTCAGGTTTGTATCACCAGGCAATGAAAATCTACAGTAGAGATGGGAATTCTGAATCTCAGCTCTCTAATATCTTTCTGCAAAACACATCTGGAGGCAAACTCAACAACGTGAAAATTCTTCCTGGCAGTTTTGTCCTGAAAGATTTCCTGGCAAACACAAGAAGAAGTAAAGAAATCCTATCTGAGCAGCTAAAATTACCTTCAAAAAAATACAAGGTACATGAGCACCTTTCTTCTGGCTGTCCACAGGCACCTGTGTCTCCCTTGGAATTGCAATTCATTGCTACCAGAGACCTGAGCAGCAACTAGACCCAACTGAGTAGATACTCTGTGTGGAGTAGCCTGCATTTTATGATTGAAGAGCAGACAAAACATGACACGTAGCTTATGCACTCCTCAGTGAATTCAGACTGTAGCCATCAGTTTTATTCTCCAGAGGAGATCCCACTCTAGAGGAAGGGAGAAATAAAATATCATGCTGCTGGGAAAATATCTCCTATAACTCCTGAGAAGAAACTAACTCCTGAAACTCACAGAAGTATAATCGAAATCTGTCATTTGCCTTTAATATGGCTGTTTTTCTCTCTTAATCTTCATCTTTAGGGGTTTTTTTATGATTTTGAGCAGTCAGAACTTCCCTTGAGACATGATCTGTTCCAAGTCTCTGGGTTTTGGGGGATAAGAAGGAGCAGAGATGAAGAATTTAGATCACTGGCTACTGTTGGTTGCACCTTCCCACTGAAAGCCAGAGGAACTTTGCCTGGACACAGGACTGAAGGTGAGAGGGAATAAAAAGTATATCTGAATCCATACTATGTGGGTTAAGAGGTACGATTACCCTCAGATGAGAGTCTGCATATTGACCATCTGCCCTGGCAGCCAAAGGACACTGCTGCAGCCAGCAGTGTGAACCCCTTTGCGTGCAGGGGACAGAGGAGGGTTTCAAATTAATTTCCATTAAAGCCAGGGCAGCCTTTTACCTTGCTCAGGAGAACGACAGCAAGGATCTGGTTGCTCTTCCTTTACCGTTAGATTTTTTTCCATCTTGCATTTTACAGATGCTCCAAATGAAGGAGAAAGATTTCTGCCTTAGGGCTCCTTCCCGAGTTATAGAAAATGAATCATGATTTTATGCAAGAAAAAGTTATCTCTTGACAGGAAAAAAGAAACAGAGAATGTCAGAGATTCAATGTATGGACTTCGTGACTCTTTAAATAAAATAAAATAAAAATCCAGACAGCACATTCTGTCTTGGGTCACTTAAAAACAGTGCCATTTTTGTACTCATCTGTGTACCCTGCCCTGAATTCACAACTGCTGTCATGACTCTTTGTTCTTAAATCTCTGTGAAGCGCTGCAAAGATGGAAGGTGTTCTACTTCTCTACCCTCACTAGCTTCAGGTTCATTCTCCTTCCCCCACTATTACTTCTCTTTGTTTTGTTTTTTTTAATCCACTCCTGTTTGCTCTCCCCTTCACCTGCCCACTCCTCCCCAGTCATTTTCAGCCCTGTCCACTGGTCTCTGTTCCTCTCAGGACTTCATACTTGCATCACTTGTCTTTCTGTTTTCCTGTCTTCTGTTTCATGTCTCTCACCTGTGCTTTCTTCCTCCACAACAGCAGTTTTACCTGCTGCATCTGACCATTAGCTCACACTGAGTTCTATTTCACATTGAGAGTAGTGCAGTGTTACATCCCAAGGACCTCTGCTACACATACAGGCTTGAATTGGTCATGCACACTTTTGGTTTTGTGTACTGTGCATGGAAAATAAGATAGAAAGGAGTCATTTTAATGTGTTCATTGAATTCAGTAGTTTTTCCACTGGCTACTACAGGAACCAGATTAGACCCTAAAAGAACATAATTTGTGGTAATGATAGTACTGCTGATTGGGCATTCTGTGGGGAAACTGCTATTCTAAATAATGTTCATTCATCAGAATCTGTCTGCAGCAATACTGAATATTGAAAATACTGAAAAGGGGGCATTTCCAAGGTGACAAAGAGAAAAATCTTCATAGATTGTTGGTTAAGACAACTGTTCTCTCATTTCCCTCCTCCAGACTGAGCTCTTGTCTGTCTGTTTAAAACAAGTCATTTTTTATCCTCATACTCACCATATCATGAGGAGCTTGAACTTTCATTTCCCACCTTCATTTCTCACATTCAGGTATGCCCAGGTAAAGGTGCTTGCTTATACCACCTTACTTCTGCAGCTTGAAAGAACATCCACTTCAGGTGGCTGCAGGAAGGGCGAACGAAGAAAAAGTGACAGATAGTTTACAGTTGTATTTGGGAAATTTTCAGGATATATACGGCAGAAAGACCTTCTGTACTGGTATCTTCTGAACTGTCAGTGCAGATGAAGTTGCAGTTTTTTCACCACTTGCTCAAATTTTGGCTGTTCCTGTTTCAAACTGCATGCTTATATGGTCACATCTTTGTCATGAGCGGAAATACTCTCAAGGCATGTGTTTCTTCCGTTCTCTGATTTGTCTTGGCAGGAGTACTAAAACCACCTCATTAAAAATATTTTGCTTATTCACATTTTCCATTGAAAGCATTTCTTTGGAGCTTTCTCTATCATAGGCATGGATGCATGCAAGTTAACAACACCTCTTGTTGGCTAGAAGAACATGACAAAACAAAATAACCTTTTCTAATGACTAAGCCGCTTGTCCTTGTGACTGTAGTACTGCCAGGAGTATGTATGGTTTCTAAAGATACTTTTTCTCATCTTTTCAGTGGAGTGCTATGGCAGAGGCCAGAAGCAACAATCCAAAACAGGATGTTTACCTACCATCATGAAAGCATAGGGAATCACAGGCTTCCCCACACTATTTTGTAACCCTACCCTTAGAGGATCGCCTCTAGATGCAGGGGGTCTGTTCAGTTGTTGTGCATGTTAAATCCATGATCTCTCTGCTGAAGCAATACTTTGGATGTACTTACTCTAGCAACACACAAGCATGGATCAGACTCCTCCCTCACTGCTCCAGCTTCAGGTTACAGTTATAGCCAGTAAGTTGTTGTTCCTCAATGGTGAGACAAAATGTCAACAGCAAAAGCTTTAAGGCTCTTTCACCGAAAAAGTTCTGGTGCTGTGAGTACTGCGTGTGAAGGGCTGCACCACTCAAGTGCTTCCTGGTCTCAGTAAGAAAGGACTGTGTTACTGAACAGTGGAGTTAGGTTTGAAAATCAAAGGTGTCTGTTGGAGCTGAGGTCACACAGGGTACTTATTTCTGCAGCTCGCTTGTGGCATCAGGCTCCATCTCAAGGTTTGAAAATGTCACAAAATCCTTCCTGAGAAGACCCACTAGTTAAAATTTACACATTTTTAACTGACAAATATCCTCTCAATTCCTATTCAGACAAGATTTTAGTTGTTCATTTGCCGTTCCTGATTGAGTGGTGTGCTGGGTAAAGTTAATTTTCTTCACAGTGGCTAGTATGGGGCTATGTTTTGGATGTGTCATGGAGTTTGGAAGGTGTGTTGTGGAGTCTTAAGTTCAGCAAAGACAAAGACCACGACCAGCAAATGATGTCATTTTCCATCCTCCAAATAAAATTCTGCAAATGACATTCTGTGCATTATCTGGAAAAGGCTATGCTCATTTTTTTTTGTGACTGACATTTGACCAATATCTTCATTCTGCCGACCCCACTTCCCTTTATTCAGCAACAAAATACACTCAGCATTTTTGCTCAGCAGGAATACATTCTGGAAAATTCTCGTGAAATTTTATAAAACAATTGTCCAAAAGTACCTTATGTTCCCTATACTTTTTTTCAAAAAATCACAGGAAAATTGTGACATTTCCTTGCCACTGCCCTTGATTCATGTGCTATGGTTCGAATTTTGCACTTCTAGACATAAATGCCATTGTGCAAACCTCATTTTATACTAGCAGAGATTTTGGCCAAAACACATAAGAAATTTTTATTGTCTTGATCAAACCTTCTGCTGCTGTTAGAAGGTGGTGTCAAGAGGATGGTGCCAGACTCTTTTCGGTGGTGCCCAGGGAAAGGATAAGGAGCAATGGCCACAAACTAAAACACAAGAAGTTTCACCTCAACATGAGGAAGAAGTTCTTTATGTTGAGGGTGATAGAGAACTGGGACAGGCTCCCCGGGGAGGTTGTGGATTTTCCGTCTCTGGACACTTCCAAACCCACCCGGATTCATTCCTGTGTCACCCACTCTAGGTGTCCCGGCCTTAGAAGGGGTTTGGACTAGATGATCTCCAGAGGCCCCTTCCAACCCTAACAATTCTGTGACTCTGTGAAATATATTTTTCTGCATAGGTGCATTATTATGCTATGCAAAAATAGCCTTGCTTGTTATTCAGTACAGAAGGAGTTAAACCAGGACAAAAATGTACTCTCTGAACCTGAGAAGTACTTTTGGAGACACTACTTTGGAAAGGGTAAATCTTGCTTGGTTTTTGTTTAAACTGAAACTAGTATTGTACTGACATGTCTGGATTAGGTTTTCAATGCATTTTTCCAACCTGTTGGACACTTTCCACAAATTATAAAAAGGCACCACAGACAGAAGTGAAGAGAATGTTACTTTTGTGCAAAAATTTCTCCCCAGGGGTATATAAAGAAGGTCCATATACATTTTTGTGTAAAGATACAGGACAAATTTACTACAACAGAGAGGAACAGTAAAAGTAAATTTATTATTATTTTTATCATTCCTGGCAGTTTTTCCAGCAGACAGCCCAGGTCCATGAACTGTGTTAGGCTTTTCTGTAGCTCAGAGTTTCCATACCCGAGCAAATTTGGGAACTGAAATTCACTGCTCCTGTCAAAGTGGTATAAAAGAATGGGCCACCTCTTCTAGCACACACTGTATTCCTGCATACAAAATCATAGTAAGAGAGCATCTGGGGGAGGGTTCCTTTTTCCAGTTGTAAAATAAATTTCTTTTCCTGAAGAGTTTAACTGGAAAACTAGATAGTTTTAGCATGGGGTGTTGTTTTGTTGGTTTGGGTTTTTTAAATTGCTTGTTGCCTTTTTTTTTTTTTCCCAATCGAAGATTCTTTCCTTGTCTGTTAACTCTGGATCATTTTTATTCGGTGCCACTGACATAACAGCTCAATGTCTGAGGAAAGGTACTGGAAGATAACAGCAGTTTCACAAAAAGCAGAATCCTCTGAGTCAATCATTGTTCCGGAAGCAGCAAGCCCAGTGATTCATACTGTTGTCACACAGTATTTCTGCAGCATCTTCTTCACCCTTGAAGTAAGCCTGTCACCCACTCTCTAAGAGCTGAAGAAATATATTCTGTCTCTGGAATGAGAAAAAATTTAGAAAAAAATAATATTTTTCCACTGTAATTATTATTTATCATCTGATTTGCAGGAGTTTCTGATATATTCCTTGTGGGTCTAATGGAAAGCATGTAACACTGAGTATGGCAGTTCATACCACTGCAATTGTTATGCAGTTCAGGAGTAAGGGGGTTCAATAAAGAGATAAAATACATCCCTATTAGAAAATAGTATCTTTCTGAAAACAGAGCTGCTTCTGTAACAGATCAGAAGATTGAGTTTCCTTTCCCATTGAATGATCATAGTGACCGATTTCTGCCCTTTCACGTGGGGTATAAGATTTGGCTGCTCTCTACCATTAAGTAACATCATTTCATTTGAGCTTCAGTGTTTCACACCTCCATGGTGCCCGGGGAATGATGCAGTAGTTTATTCCAATGACTTCCATTCCCAGGGCCACAGTCAATGAACTTTGTCACCTGAGACTTTGATCACCTCAGAGAGAAACTCTAGAGGTGATACAAAAGGGTCCAAGAGCTTCAGTTGCTACATCTCTTGCAAATTATTTTAATTTTTTAAAAAAGCCAGCTTTCTGTCTTTTATGGTTGTGTCATATTTTAACAGCTCACACTTGATGCTCAGATCCCAGATTCCATCCACAGCTGAAAACTGACTTGTGAGGTGAAGCTTTTAAAAGGTGAGTTATAAAACAGGTGTGTCTAGAAGGAAGGGAATGCGCTTAATCAAATATAACTAAATAAATGTATAACTAAAGTCTGACAATTCCAGGATTTACCCGAAACTCCTAAGCAGTCCCTTTCTGTTGGCTCCAAAAATCTTTGGGTATGTCTACTTAAAGTAAGTTTCATTACCACAGTTTCCAGCTCTTTTGCAAAGAGGAAATATACAGAAGTGAATTGCTTGTGACTTGAATCTTCACCAATGCTGTCTATCTTTTAGGGGCCTATGAATGCAACCATAATATTACCTCTGTGTTTTCAAGTTCTCTATGAATTTAGAAACTTATATTTCTACAATCTTCTAAATGATCAAGAATTAGGTAAACTCTTCTTTTTCTAACAAATTCTACTAGAGTTCTCTGAATAACACAAGTAAATGCACTTAAAGACATGACTGTAATGTCTCCACTTAGCAAACAGCGAGATGGTGCTATCTGGAAAATAAATAAAGAATATCATGGATGCCTGGATATTATGGTATTTTGATTCTAGCTACCAAGCCACTAAAATCAGAGAGATCTTTTGGATTCATAGCAGTCGTCAGCTTCAGAAAGCAATTGGCTTTTCGGACAGTGGTGCAAATCCCTCTCCCTGAGGATGAAAGTGAAGACACAGCGCAAGTACCTGTCTGCAGTGTGATGCTTAACTGCAAAAAACTGGACCCCTCCAATCATTTCCCTCCACTTGACAAGCATCCTGCTTGAAATTTTGGGGCAATAGAGCACTCCCCATACATGAGGCAATGCTTGAAAATTTTCATGCACATTTTATTTCTCCTCTGGAAGACAACCTCTGTTAATAATTACTATGTCTACGGAGGAGAAAATGAAGTCAAATAAGCAACGATGTCTGAGTTAAGTGTCAAGAAAGTGCATAAGTAAATTGATGAGTTTCTTTTGCATTTATCACCATGATTGCATGCCAATGTATGCACTGGATATGCAAATAATTTACTACTGATAATAAAATACCAGTTATTACATGAGAACACTTGTAAGGTCTTTAGAAGAACTTAAAAACTGGACCAAATTCAGACAAGAGAGAAAATTGCCAAATTAAAAAGATTTTTGCAGGCAATTCATGCGTTAAAGAAAGAAATCCCCCCTTCAACTTGATGAAAACATTCAAGGAGAATCCTCATTCTTCTAACTAATTGCTATTTTTGTCAGAAATGTAAACGTCTGCCATGGCACATCATAAATTACTGATAACATATCACCAGTGAACATTTGTAAGTAAGATAAATGCAGAGAGTATTTATACTGCTTCCAGACCAATTAACACTCTGCCACCCTTTACCACCCAAGTTTGCTGGTGAATTCAAGTTATTGACAAACTGAAGCTGCTTGTCATTTAATAATCTTTGCTGTTGTGAGGTATTATCATCCCAGATGCACCGCAGAATTCCAAATCCAAGTCAGTTATGAAATTCTCCCCCAGCTCCCTCAAAAGGGGCCCTTGTTGATTTCTCAAGTACTCCAGCAGCCAGAGCCCACAGTTGCTCTATGGAAAGATGTGACTCATGCCCAATTCATTCATTTTAAATTCTCTCCAGCTCAATAACTTCTGGCAGTCATTTCAGCCCATTCTCTGGGTGTCAGAAACACAGGCTGTTTTAGCTGGATGTTCTCTCTGGCTTGTTAAATGGAGGATCTGGATTATCATTGCATTCCTATCAGGTGCTATTCACCAAAGATTACAGATGAGGGAAGAAAGAAGTGTGGGCATATTTATTTAATATTGTAAAGCAATACACTGTCTTTACTTATGTGATGGTCGACCATTCAGTTATTATACCATAAGTTACTGGACACTAAGGAATTTCTAAACTATTCTAACCTAAGGTCACTCAAATCAATCCTTGAACTTGTATTCCAAGAACTCCCCCTTCTCTATCGAACTCAGACAACCCATCGACTGACATTGCATGAGACTGATTTTTGGAGAGGTAAGTCTGTGTCCTCCAGGATCCACACTGCTTCTTACAGCTTCCTTAATGTACACACGGCTTCTCCTGAGAAATGCCAGGCAATGAACAGCTCCTTTGTTAATGTTTGAGCACAACTGACCTTTGGCCTGGGAAGAGCTGAATCTATGTCCAAGATGCAGATTGGACTGTCTTAAAAAGATAACAGTAGTGCAGGTCAGCCAGGAACTGAAAATGAAGTAAGGCAGTTTTTCTGCTATCTCCACTACTATCCTGTGCTACCAGCCTGGAAAACTGCTCTCTGGTCCAAGGGACGTGATCAACAGACATCTGGGGATGGGAAGACATCTAAATGGGGAGGGAAAGGCAAGCCAGAGCTGCTAGATCTGGTGGGCTCCCACTAGAATAATATTCCTATTCTCTTCACAATACACATGGAACTGATTCAAAACCAATCTATTTCCCGTCACATACTACAACAAAATGCTATAATTCACTACTGAATTCTAGATAGAGAAAAATAGTAAGATAGTGTTATCCAAATGGCATGCCTTTAAATTTTCACAGCCTTTGAGACAGCATGTCCTAGAGTGACTTCTCAGATCCAGAGGCAGGGAAGGTTTTGACACTAATTTGGATTTACTAATAACAACATTACTAAGGCTGTGGAAAACAAATACATAAACTTCAATTTTATTGTGCTTTCTGTTTTCCAATGCCTCTGTTCATCTGTCTACTAAAAATTTTGATTTCACAAGCAAACCCCAAACTCAAAATGCAAGACATCCTTTTAGTGTTTTCTACAGGATCTGCATATTTTTACATTAAAAATAATACAATTGGATATACAGAAAGAGCATTGAGGAGCCCTGTCCACATCTTTAATTCTTTTTTGCAAAAATTGCAATGCACTGTAACCAATTAGGATGCTCCTGAAACCTTATGCAGCTGGAAGAACACACGTATGACCTGCAGTCATACTTAGCATCCATGTATGTGAACAGGAGTTTGACAATTTGTTGAATACTGTTTTTTTTTAAAACTATTTATATAATGCAATATTTGGAAATGGCTATTTAAAGCTAGTTCAAGTGAGAACAGAACTTGAAAAAAATTCAGCAAAACTTTTTCAAATTTTCCATTCAGCCCTCTCAGTACCTTTTGGCTTAGATTCATCGTAGCTATCTTTAGCCAACCAGAAATTTAATGCTTGGCCTAAGCTAGGAATCTTTTCTCACTTTTTTGGTCAACAAAAAAATATAGTTTCTCTGCCTTAGGCCTACAATTCAATTCCAGATTTTATATTCTTCCTGAGACAATACAATAAGAGGGTCTTTCCTGTCAATCACAAGACACCTATGATTCAAAATTTCAATAAAAATAAATGTGAGCTGAGACTCGTCTCTTTTTATTGGTAAAGGGAATCGGGCATTCAAAGACCAGTGATCCTTTTGAAATATTCCCTTTTCGTTAACCGTAGCTTTCACATTATGATATCAAAAACTGCATTGCTAAAAGACACAATTTATTAAAAGAAAAAAAATGCATTCTCTTAAAAGATACTATTAAAACATATCCAGCAATGCACTTCCACACTGCCCTGGCTCTGGGTACGACTCAGCAATGCTATGTAGAAACAGCACCGTCCCAGTCATGCTGTTGTCTGCGACTTTACCCAATTCAGCCAAAACAAAGTTTCTTACCTACCCAAGAGTCACTGGGGATCCACTCAGGCATTTGGACGGCAACAGTGACATTGCACTACCAGGTATTGTTCAGGGAGAAGCAATGTGCAGTCAGTAAGTCACACTGAATAGTTTTAACTATTAAGCACCAGTTTCCTTTTTTGATTGTTTCTTAGACACACATGCCATTGACTGATCTGGCACTACTCAGATTACTGTGTAGGGTTTTACTTAGTATTACACAGGTGTTAATACTGCCTTTAATGAGTGCATTATTAATTAGGAAATCCTAGTCTGTGGGCTGATTTCAATTCCTACTGCTTTTGATTTTAATTTTGCTCCTTTTAGAAGAAAACTGGGTAGGCAGCTTGGGCGTGGGTGTGTTAGGAAAGTCAGGAAGAAAAATCAGTAGTGGGTGTTTATTGTTCTATCTGTAGTTTCTCAAGGATGGACTCAAATAGATTGTTTGGAGGAAGGTTAATGAATTTAGATCGTGGTTTACAACAGCTGTCAGCGTACGGGGAGAGGCTGGGGGGGAGCAATCTGCCTGGGGTGAAGAGAGGCTCTTAGAGTAGCAGGAAAGCACATGCTGAGAATTCTGCTCTTTTGACAGGTCAGGTAAAGTGCAATTTATGAGATCAATAAACAGACCTGCCATTACTATGGATTAACCCAACTTTGCTTCATCTAGATGCCTTTGCATTAGTGGAGAAAAAATATATGACTCTGGGACCTTCTGAAATAGGTAGGTTTTGATAGAATATGCAGGGGAAGTGGGAAAAAAGGGAGACAGAGAACCACCACAGAAATTCAGCTTTTGCTACCCTCTATTTTTTCATAATATTCCTGTACATAAATCTTAATATGAAGGTTCACCTTTTTTTCAGCACTTAACTCATTCATCACACAAAGTTCCTAATGTGACCAATTCAAAGGAAGAAAAATAATTTAAGATTTGGTTTCTTTATCCTTAGAGAAATTTTCCTCACAAACTCTCTATTAAGCTCTCTGCCATCTAACACTTGTATGTATGTCAGCCTGTTTAACCCTCCACTAGAATAATGAAACAGGTGAAGGCCTCATGTATCTTCATTTTTTTATGGTGTTGTTCCCTTCTGCAGGTCTCCTATTGTCTGGTTGGGACATATCCTGTCAGAGATGAAATCATGGTCCTTGGCAAGTTTAGGATGATAGCACTGAAATAATGGATCTGGAGCAATAGCAGTGTTGAGAAGCCAAATGATGAACATAGAGTAAATTCCAAGATTATATGTGAGAGCATGATGTTAAAGTTCACAGGAGGAGAGAAGTTGTCTTCATTGAGAAGCAGCATATAGGGGTGCTGAAACCACTTACCCCAAAAATTATGGACTTCCAAAAATGATTTATCTTTTGCTCTGCATTTGTGAAACGCTAAGAATTACACAGCATCAGCCCTGCCTGAAGTTTCTAAGAGCTACAATAATATCAATAATAAAGAATTTTATTGCTTAATTTATTAGAACATGTTGCCATATGAAAAAATGATTCTACCTTGCTTGAAGACGAGCAAAACAATTTAGATTTGGAGAATAGATATTATCAACACAAAAAGAATAAAATAAAAATGACAGCTCTTGCCTTAGACCAGAAAGTAAACTATCATTTCTTCTAATTTTGTTGCTAGGTAGGACAAGACATGAACCTCATGGCAGCATTTGATTTAAAATGCGACAACGGGATATATTTTCTTGTGAAGATTTTGTTTGAAGCAGAAAAGACTACTTAAAAAAAAAAACCAAAACAAAACAAGAAAACAAAACAAAAAACAGTTGCAAGTCTGTAAATCATATCCTATATATATATGTGTGTAAGTTTACACATATTTAAAAGCATGCTTCAAGATTCTTGTCAAGGTGCTTTTATGGGGAAAATTCTATTACCTGAAAAATAAGAGAAAGACAGAGAAAACACATAAATACCAGTAAATATTTTTGTAGCTATTCTGTGCTGTTGAAATGCTAATTATTTGATTAAGAAAAATGAAAAGTAGTAATTAATTCAATGAAGTAAATTTCAGTTTCAAAAAAAGTCAGGATCATACATACCATCTGGCTTGTCTTATTCAGCTATACTATTCATTCACTATTATCCAAATTTATCTGAGATGTCAGATGCCACCATAATCTGAGTATAATGATGAGTATATAAGTACTCTTGTGCATTTGCATACTTTCACAAGTGTCAATGACACTATCATGGCTCATGTGGTTCCTTTATTTTTGGACCTTCTCCTTGAGGACTGAAACAGTCCAAACACCCAGAAAATAAAATATGCAAGTTTGAAAGAGTCCCATGGTTTTAAGGTGTAGTATTTCCTTGCTATTTTTACAATTGTAGGCACATAGGCTACTGCAGCCATCACAGGATGCAGAAAGAAGGTTTCCAAGCTTACAGCCAGGTGTTGTACTTTTATCCGTCATACTCAGGCCTTATACCAAGGCTCTGAACTTCACTCACATTCCATATCTGTAAATTTGGTAACTACTTCCCTGGTCTAGTGCACTATTCATATGTCTCCTATTTTCCCCCAGAAAGCTTCTAGTCCACAAGACATTGAAGATTTTTCACACTTCAATGGCTTACCTTCTCTTCTTTAGCTTCCCATCACAGCCCTAATTTTTCCTCTACAGACTCACCACCATCCACAAAATCCTAGTTTTCATCATCTGGATAGGATTAATTTTGGACAAGACTGAACACACAAACCAGAGGAGACTCCAATGTGTTTCCATCCCCAGGGCAGGGACCATTCATCACAGTTTAGACAGCTCTTCAGTGCTGGAGGTGTGACGACAGATTTGAGACAGCTTATCTGAGTACTGTAGTCATGTACTGTAGTGATGGTACAGTGACATAAATTCGAGTGTAAGCTGGGCACCAGGCACCAGTCCCAGTGGTTACCACACCCTTGTTTTAGTGATTTGAAAGTGATCTCCAACACAGTGCACCATATTCTGTATGTGGTGTTACACGCTTTGCAAAACCTGGTTTGTAGATGCAGCTGTCAGTGCTGTTAATCATTTCATTTTCCTGCAGTCCAAGTTGTGATTTGTGTTACACCACTTGGTGTATACCATAATGCATTCAGAACAAAAGTATACTTGTACAGATATGCAATTATCTCTTTTTTCAGCACAGAACTAATTGTGGTAATACGGAGCTCAGCAGGACAGTAAAAGCCACCTGAGAACTATTCCAAGAATTTGCCTGTCTTAAGTTCCAGATCACTACACCTGCTGCAACTATCCCAGTGAGATAACCACTGGGAGCCAGATCCTGTATCATGTACAGTTTGCAGCTTTCTGTGAGACAGGGGGGGGGAAAAAAAAAAAAAAGTGAGATGGGCTCTATTCTGTGAAACACTTTTTAAGAAAAAAATTATTAGGAGTAGTGCAATAAGAAAAAATATACAATTGCAAGTCGCACTGGTCTCATAAGTCAAGAGAACTTACATATATTGCAGTTTTAAAAACTTGGTTTTACATATATTTCCTATAAATTCCACATCCCATGTCTCTCAATAAGCTCAAGTGTGGCTGCAGCAAGGTGCATTGCCGTCTCATAGAGGGGAAAGGGATGTGAGAAAGAAGCTGTAGTATTATTTTAAAAAAATTATGAAGGCAAAATAGTACATTACCTGTGCTCGCACATTTTATCTTTCGGTGATTTTTGTGGGTTATTTTCCCTGTCTTTTCTGTGGAGTCATTTTTAAATTTGAGTCTCTTGCAAATCACATTGTTTCAAGTGAGGAAATATATCTCAGTTATCAAGTGTTTTCCCAGATGGTAGATAGTGTTGCTCTTAGTTATTCATGCACGTGTGTTACAACAAGTTTTTGTCTGAGGCAAGGGCTGCTGATGTATTTGTTCTTCACAGTATAAAGCCAAAATTCTTCAATTCTTCAATGTGATCTTATAACACAATTTGAAGGGCTAATGAATCTGAGGAGATGGTTGGTTGTGCGAGAAGAATTGGACTATCCTTCCTCTAAAAATGCAGCACTACCTGTCTAATAGATTCTTACCTCGTCTATTTAAGCTGTTACTTCAAACCACTGTCCAAAAATCATTTCAGTGCATATACTTTCAACAGCTTGTGGATTTTGGAGCTGTGAAAGAATGAGAGAGGGAACCTGTGTAATCTCAAGGCATGAAGGAGCCCCATCAGAACAAAAATTTGCTGGTGGAAGGTAGCCTTGCAGCACTTAGATGACAATGAACAGACACAGCTACTCCCCACAGACTGCTCTGGTACTAAAACAGCCACCATGAGAAGGGTCCTGCTGCTGCGTAGTTAAATAGCAACACAATCTGGTATTTAGAATGGTAAAGACTCATTCCACTTTTTTCCACTACTGTTTTACTCAACATTTTCAAAATTAAATGATTCAGCTTCAGCATTTGAAATGGTTTTTCATTTCAGAATTAAACTGTGTTTTTAAAGGGGTTAAAAAAGCATGGGGAAATAAAGTCAGTGGTTCCTTTAATCCAAAAAACCTTATCTCTGGTTTGATATTATTTTATTTTATTGAGAAGAGTTGTAAAGATTTGTTATCCAAACAAAAAAATCAGTTACTAATGAATATAAATAAAAATGGAACTGGGATTAATTAATCGCAAGTAAGCAGTGATCTTTTTAAGTTAGAGAATAAAGTAAAAATAAATAATTCCCAAACTTTGTTACAAAATCCATAGTTAAAACTACAGCTGCAAATAAAATTTCATAAATTTAGGTAGATAAAGGAAGACTGCCTTTATTGATCTACTGATATGCACTCTTAGAAGCTAGTATGAATAAAGTTTCCCATCTCATGGATCTGTTTTTCCATGATTATTGCACTCTAGAACTTTGGAAAGTCTGCTTCTAAAGTCCATTCTACCATGCATAGACTAAGACTTATGAGAGTTAAAATAAAAAAAAGGTGGAGTTCCTCACCAGCACAGAAGAGTGTTCCTTCAGGCTTCACCTGTTTTAGGCATCTGAAAGTTCCCTATTCAGTCTGAACCTACTCAACAGCATCCCTCAATATCAACACAAGCATCTTTGGAGTGACATTTACCCATCTGAAACTAAGGGGTCCAAACCAGGTCTTCTGAATTACCCTCCGTTCATTATAGAGGTGAATTTTTGGAAAGCAAACTTAAGATGAAATTAATTGTGTCTCTTACCGTGTAATGTTTGCCTTCAGTAACAGGAAAATAAGCATAAGATTTAAGAAGCAAAATCCCTTCATTTTATACAGATGTTTAGAGTTCCTGAGCTAAAAGGTGTTTCCAAAAATTACCAGAAGTATTTATCAGTGATGTTCAGGGACTTTTTTATATACACAGTCAGTGTCAATGATCGGGTTTCTAGGTTGCAAGCATAGATTAAACTATTCCCTTTACAATAATTCTTGATCCTTAACAGTAAGGTTTTTTCTTACAGCTCCAAGAATTCAAAAAATAACACTATCTTGTCAGAAATGTAAAACAGTTTTTCTGTTCTTACAAATTTTTAGTGATAGGATCTGTGTGTTGCATCTTCCTATGGTAAACAAATACACAAATATAGCCTACTAATTCACCTTAAAATGTAAACATTTCCTTGGTGCTTCCTTTTAGAGGCTGTTTTCATAGTTCTACTTAGATCAGTCATCCTGTTCGAGTTCCACATTACCTCCTTGTATTTCTCAACTTAAAAAAAGCTGCTGTGCTTATTCAATTATTAAGACTTCCATCCAAATCTGTCCTCTATACTTGCAACATTACTGCATAATTGGAAAATGATTTAGCAACAGGCTGTGAGTAGAAAAATCAATAGACCTTGATAATAAGATCTGTCCTACATGTTCTTAATCAATTATTAAAAAAAAAAAAAAAAGAGAAAGTATATTACAGGAGGTATTTCACATGTTACTAATCTTGCAAGCCAGTTTTTTGTATTCCTGTTTTACTAATCAGGTCTTGCAAGGAAGAGTGAACTCTATTTAAACTATCATTCATCTTCATTTCATATCCTGCCAAGTCCCTAAGCAAGGCCAGAAGGGCATGAAGCTTTTGTGAAGTAATAAACTATTCCTTACTCAGAATGTTGATGATATTATCTCCACTTATAGAGCATCTGTTTGCTACCTCATTAATCACAAACATTAAAATGCTATAAACCCTGTTCTTGAATCTTAGAAAAACAATATTTAGCTTATTGTGGTCTTGTCTTTTTTACAAGCTCTGGTCTGCCTACTGCAATGGCAGAATTGTTTTCCCTTTGTGTCCTAATAATTCAGTATACCTGTCTGTAATTCAGTAATCTATATAAAGTAATTTTTTGTTCTTTTGATCAGACTGAGGAAAAAAATGCACTGAAATGCAGATTAGACAGCTTCTCTGTGACAGTAATTTTCTTTTTGTTTTCGCTTTGTTAAGTCTTTTAATACCCAAGCAGAACACCTGGGGTACCAATATGCTATTTCGACCTTGACCTGTGTTGAGTGCATTGTAACTGCACTGCCTCAAGAGAACAAGAGTAGAAGAAAATTTTGAGACCTCAACCTCGAAGTCATATCTGGCTCCCCTTTACTCTGGTGTTACCTGTAAAAAAGTTGAAGTTTCATTATTAATTTCTGCAGTCCACAAGATAATTCATCTTTCTCTCTCAGAATAATAGACAGGAATTTACAAGAATGTAGTCAGGAATGCAGGTGATTACCAATATTAATATAAAGAAAAGAGATTTTTCTAACAATTCTGCATTTTTTTTTCTCTCCATTTCTCTATTTTAATGCATTTTTTAGTCACCTTTCAACTGTATAAGACTTCAGATGTGAAAAATCAGATCTGAGAAAGAAGTAACAGAAAGTATAGCAGGTTTCTGAATAGGGGGTAATGTTGATTCAGATGCACAATATGATTTACAAAGTTCTTAGTATGCTGAATTTGCAGCTATTTCTCTTCATCAGCACAATGATACATAGTTTTAAAGCCTCCTTAGAAGGTCACTGGTAGGGATTTTTAAATGCCTTGAAATGTCTATTAATCTAAGTTATAATCCAATGTGTAGAAGTATTTGATTATTTAACTGAAAGCTATAACTACTGTAAGAGTCATGTTGTCAGTGATCACCTCATACTTCTATGAGGCCTGTGTCTTTTATTAGGGAAAGAAAATGATTTATGGAAAAGTTGAACAGCTGGAGAGTGAAACTATGCCTTTTTGTCCTTTCTTAAACCATTTTTATTCACATTTATTTTGATGTGAATGATTTGGAGATAAAGGCACACCAACAAAGGCATAAAAAGTACAGAATGATTTGCTGCTAATGGCAGCCATCGGAAGAGCATGGAGAACAAGAGAGAGTCAAGAAAAAAAAAAAAGAAAAAAAAACCTAAGGTTGTAGCTGATCAAACAGCTGCAAAATCACGTTATTAATGATTTTGAGGTGGTTTAATGGCAATTGCATTGTATTTGCATTCTGTATTCTCAATTAGCTGTGATTTGTATTTGCATGAACCTTTCAAAAGTTCTCCACAGGAGGAGGGCTAGAACTTAGCCTTAGTAACAATATCTGTAATTCAGCATCTGTTACAGGGGTTTATAAACTCTACCTAGTACTGAGGAAACTCAAATGAGTTGGCAATCCCATCTAATAAAAGCTCTTCCCCCAGTCACCAAGGCTGATATCTCAACAAGAAGAAACATTGCGCTCGGGAATATCTTTTTTAGAGTCATTCTCTCATACTCAAAGTTTTACAGCTAACTCTTATTTCATTTGAATCAAGTCTGTTCCTGTCATTTTGACTCAAACGAACAGCTGACCTCATTATCTTTATGTTCGTCAGTGCACGTATCACAGCTTGTCAAGTTTACAGCAGTGCTCATGTCAATAGGTACAGTTGATTAAAAACATAGAGGTCATCTTCTTTGTGCTCTTATCTTTCATTTTGATCAAGTAATTAGAAACTTTATGTAATCAGTGATTGAAGTAGCCAATGCTAAGTTCCTAGATCAATTAAAGAGGTCCAGGAGAGGCTAAGCAATTTTTTTGATGCATGCAACTATGTTTCTGAAAGTCAATCCAGCCTCAGAGATAAATATGCATTTATTTGACTATCTAATAAGTCGGACATAAGCACAGTAATATATATGGCAAAGTGCATCAAATATACATTGAAAATAATTCTCATACAATGCAGTGATAAGCAAGACTTGTTTCTGTAGCATAGTCATAAACAGAGCCCAATGTGCCATCGATGCTGTTCCCGATCAGTTTGTCTCTTGTGTCCAGCGCTGGGCTTTATAAGAATCATTTATGCTGAGATCAGTTGCTGCAGTATAACCTCTCATGTGAGGAGCTGCTGAGTGTGTGCATGGGCAGACCAAGTAGACTTTCATTCAGGACTGATAGCAACCCCAACACATTTCAGCAGAGAGCATACAGGTGCCATAGCAATGCACTAGGGTGAACAGTCTAAACTCAGATGAGCTAGCTAAGACAGCTACTACACTGCTCTATCATCATATGCAGCCAAATGAGCTAATAATGCATTTGTGGAAAGCAAATAGAAAGGTATTGCTTTACCTCCAGTCAGAGTTCAATCATACTGTTGGACCACACAAGTCCCTTGATCATGTCATAAATTATCGAAACTGAGCAAACAGACTTCAACTTCAGAATCTCTAAGAAAAGCACCAGATGTCTTATCTTTGTTTGCTCTCTCTGTTTATGTCTCTATTGTTAAAGTTTGGCATCTTGACCTCACAGTGACATCTCTGCTTTGAGGAAGGCCACAGTAACACACCTGTCCACAAGCTGGGAGATCCTGTTCTGTTTGATGATTGCCACCCTATTTTTGATTTCTCATCCCAGAGTTACACCCAAGAATAATTAACACATGAACAACTGCAGGAATCTTGAACATATTTTGATTTACTACACACATGCTAATCTGGCTCAGGATCCCACAGCTGAGATAACACTTTTAAAATTGCTGAGTGCTCTGACCTTGGCCTCTGATACAGAGAAGATGATGGAAATAACTTCTGCTGATAAGTTAAATTGTTGGGGACAGGAGTAGGTTGCAATATGGAGAAACCATTTTTCAATTAATTATAAAGTCAGACGTAAAGGTCCATAGAGTTGATGTAAATATTTGACCAAGGCCATTTAGAAAGCCCCAATGTATTTCTGAAACCAATAACGGAATATCACAAAATCAAAACTGCAGAGTGCAATTGATTTGGTTTTGGAACTGTTCCCAGCCTTGACTTGGCTAAAAAAATAGGTGTAGTTAATAGCACATGTTTACACAGTATTTTATAGTTTCAGATTGCAAAGTAATAATGAGTTAGCATTTCCAATAGCCCAGGCAAGTCAGCAGTCATTAGGCATGTAAGTACTGAGAGATTGAAAGGATTGCCCCAAACGCTCTGCAAGATACAGAAGAATGCTTAAAGAAAGTCTCCTTTATGACACTCAACCATCGAACTTTAATAAAAATTGATCCTTTTCCTCAACTAAGTATAAATACACACTCCTTTTAAAAGGGTAGGGTAGTCTAAAAAATCTTTCTACTCCTTTAGCTCCTTGGTTAGTCAGCATTTGGAAACATCTCCAAAGGCCCTGGGTTTTACCATAAACTGCAGGAACAGTAAGGCAGGACTGTGTGTCTAACCTTACTCTAGAGCTATAGGGCCATGTTAGCCCAGCATTACACTAGACCAAACCTCTCCCATCTCACACAGCTTTGATGAAGTTATCATTTGCAGACAGACGTGCTGCCAGCTGCTCACACTGGAGGAGCTGCCCTGTTGCAAACACTGTTCAGACACACAGGTGAGCTCAAGCCAACCTGCACAGATCAATTACATGCATTGATCTGTGCAAACCTGACCATGGAGTTTCTAGCTCAGTGCTGCCTTGTGTCCTGAGCTGCCTGAGCAGGGGTCTACACAGCTGTGTGGTACCTCTGTTTTGGACAGCGACATGAAATGGTGCTGACCCCAGCGACAGTGCTTCCCAGATCACACTTCAGATCTTCATACCCGGAGTTTTCTCTTAATTAATGCCTCCTACACCAAGAACCTTTTCTTCTCTTGTTTGTTAAATCACGATTCCATTAGTGGACTAAGGCCCAGGACCAGAATCCTTGGACTCATAATGTCTACTATATTCTTCATTAAGTAATGCTGAATACATTTGTAAACATAAACTCATGAAAAGAGAAGCTCCTGCCGCACTGTGTATTTCACGATTTCTGCAAACCTGTCATAATCTCACAGAATATTTCACATTGCAACAAATATTTCTGGCTCATAGGAGTTCCTGGAACAAGAAGGAACATATAGGTGTTGTGAAAGTCTCTCAGTGTTTTGTTCAAATTACGAAAAAATGTGTCCTCTTACTGAAATTTCTGTCCCATAGCTGGACAAGCAGTGCTTGAACTCCAAACATTGTAACAGTTGAAATCCCACAGTATTCTTGTCACCACCAGCCCCACAAACCAAAACCAAAGCAAAAACTAGTCTGCTCCTGGCTGAACTGGTTGGAGTTATGCTAAGCTATTCTCAGTACAGAACTGACAATCAGTGGTTCCCAAATGCTGATGATAACAGTAATAAAAAGAGTGACAATAATAATAATAATTGTTATTATAATAACAATGATATAGTTACATACCTCAAGCTGCATTTAAAATCACTTAAACAGAATAAAACTGATAAAACCAGATTCAGCATGTCACAATCCGATGCATCCGCCCAGGAAATTCAGAAACACTTAGCTCACCACAAAGCAAAGAGAAAACAATGAAAATACTTGCAACAGTCTTTTGTTAATAGGGTATTTATGGACCAGTGCTTAAAGTGGAAAAAAGAGCGATGAAGCACTGATTATTGTTCTTCAAAATGTAAAATATCAGTTTTTCAGTGTTTCAAAACTAATTACAACACTGAAAATATTAGTGAAAGTTATAATCCAGTAATGGTCACAGAAATAGGACATTAAAATAAACACTCCAAGTTGAGGGAAGGCCACAGCCAGTGTAAATCAGCAAAGTTACACTGACATCAATGAATTATAGTGAATTACACCCACTGAGGTTTTGGTAAAATGAGCAAAGAAGAGAGAGATGCAACTGTGTTTATAGGGTCACCTGAAAGCTAAACAAAGACATTTAAAAATACTGAATGGGATACATAAAACCAGACAATTCATAATTATTTCAAACTAGAGGAGGAGAACACTGTAGGATAAAAGTTATGAGAACAGATGTAGTACCTAGGACTGCTAGACAGAATTCAGGTTCTCACATTGGCTACTGAAGTGTGGATAATATTTTCTACTAGATTTTCTACTAGAAGCTATCTAGTCCTTTCACTCAACTATACAAAGATTTACACCAAGATGAATCAGTGGAACTATTTTTTATTATTCTGAATGCAAGCTTCTAGCCCCCAGGAATCCTGGGATCCACTCTTGTAGAAAACACAATCAAATGTTCAGCAGAATTAAAAATACAAGAGAAATAAACCATTTTATTAAGTTACTTTGGCAAACACTATCAAGACACAGTATCTCTTAAGCTTGAAAGACAGTTTGCTTCTTCAGAATGTTTTTTTTTTTTTAAACAACAAATTTCAAAACATTGCATGTTCACTTAATTTTCACTAATTCACTAATTACAAGATTTTCATCAGGGTGAGATTCATGTCACATGACTTCCAGTGTCTGTAATGTATATATCTAGCTTGCAGAGTGTCCCACTCAGCCTGACATGGACAGTCCAGAAGAGTACAATTCTCCAGAAATGCTTTGCAATATCAACGAGACTCATGTGGAGGTCCCAGATACCCTCCAGCATCTGAAACAGCACCTAATATCTATGTTTAGCAAACTAAACTCCACTCCTATGGTCAGGTTCAATTTGCAGATTCAGATCATCACCTTTAGGCGTGGGTGGGTGGGCTGTGCACCTAAACCACCACGAGAGACTGGGAAGAGGTGAGTACTCTCAGGTAGGATTTGACACTTAAAAATAGGCATCTAATAACATTTGAGATGCTATAGGGATACCGTAAGATTTCCATATAGGTATGGTAGATTAGACAGAGACAGGTCAGGTACAATAGCTTCATGTTTGAAGAAGTACTTGGAAGCCAGGTAAAACATTCTTTTTCATTTGTATGTGCCATGAGATGCTAGTCCTGCATGTCTGAATCCCAGCTCAAGTCCACCCAAACAGTAGAGACTTGAGGATGGCTCAGCTGCTGGTATGTAAGGCTCTGCCTTGTGGCGAGACCAACCAACCCCAGAGCTCCATGTGCTTCAGATTAAAATTCCATTTCCTGTTACAGAAGTTTATAAACTCGTTTTACGAGTGAACACACACACAGGTGCCTAAATTCAGGTGACTGGATCTGCAAGCTCATTGCTTACTGCACGCCATAGCTAGTGGAGCAAAACAGACACTACGCCACAGCAGCTATCTGGTCTCTGTTAGACCATAAAGCAGCTCTAAAGTGAACCATTTTTCAAGAAGAAATATTTTAATGGAAAATTCTACTCCTTTTCTTTTTAATTCTCAATGGAGCCAAATTTCTAATTCTCAAGTCCTTTCCCAAAATGAACCTCCAATTTCAAATGCTTAGTGCATTTATTTTCAATATGGACTGATTTAAGTAATATGCTTCAATGTTCCATACAATATTTGATGTTTTTTCTTTTGTATTCAATTTCCTTTTCATAAGGTGACATATACCTCCAGAAATGTTAGAAATGGGTTTCATTTCTGTGCACACATGCCTTTCAACTCTCCAAGTATCTGTAAGAAAGAAAAAACATATTTTCACTGGTAGTGGGCAGGTACTGTGAGGTGGAAGCCACTGAGGAAGACTGAAGTGCAAAAACACTGTGGCTCTCAAAAATATGTTTACATTTAGATGTGCCTGAATATCCCATTTAGATGTAAATGGATATCCCATTTTTCTGTACTTTTTCTCCTGAAATATCTGATTCTTTACTGCATCTGAATGCTTTGGATCACAATTAACATTAAAAATAAAGGGTATCCACAGCTGGATTTTCTTCTGTGTCTTTCTCTGAGTTCTGTTTCGTTGTCCCCCTTTCTCATTTTTCCCCAAACCATATCCTGCCTAATGGAGCCTCATTTTTTTTTCAGACGCTGCCTACAGAAATATGTTTCACACAGAAGGTGAAGAGAAGCCAAGTGTAGGTATCTTCCCCCTTCACACAAACAAAGGCATAAAGATAAATCTTGTGTTTTACAGTGCCTGTACATCTCACAGCTCTAGCGTGACAAGGTGGAGCTCCCCCTTCCCTGGAGTGTACACCACCATCTGAATCACACAAAACTGTTTATAACTTTTCAGCATTGCAGGTGACTGGTGCCTGAGTGTTGTTTTAATTTTGTGTCTGTTGGTCGCTGTCACATAAGCTCATCCTGCCCCTCGCAGCCATGGGACTGGGTTCTGGTTTCATGACGCTAATCCTCCGGGTTTCCTCTGTACCAATGCTCCTTCATGAAGTAGTCTTTACCCCTTCCAAAGTCACAATGCTAAGGTGAGCTGAATTGACTCCTGTTGTTGTGTTGAACAGAAAATTACAAGACTTTCTTGTAAATAGACTCGCATTTCCTCCTTTCAGTCCTGGCTGCAACTCAGAAAAAAAAGGAACATATGAGAAAATGGAAAAAAAAATGTTATGTTTAGGGAGCAGGAAGGATTGCTTTTCTGTATTTTAAAAAAATAATCTTTATTCTCACATTTTACTTTATTTTCAAAATGTTATAAAATTATTTCCTGAGAGTTAACATGTTTTTGCCTCAGGACATGACACAGATCAGGAGCAATGAGGTTTGGAGCACCACAGTACTCAGAAGCCACAGTCCCAAACCAGCAACCATTTGTGCTGGTAATGTAGAAACACTTTTAATGTGCCTCACCCCAAGAGCCAAGGCGTAATGCAGCCAGCTCTATTTCAACTGCTGTTTTAGCCACTCCATAAAGCAGCACAGTAAAACTCTTAGAAGGTAATTGCCAAATTTTAATAATTTTAATAGTTGTAAAGGAGACCTAGGGTGACAAATGGATTAATAGACTGTGCTGCAAGAGTGAACAGCCATCTGCACAGCCATTTCATGTCTCATGGCAGAGACTATGCGCGATACCACGTGGCATTAACGCATGGAGACTAATAGATAGCCAGACTGATTAAATCTAACTATGACTTTTCTGCTTTGATTTACCCCAAGCAAATTTAATGTGACCCATCCCCTTTGACGGGAGCTTTTTTTTTTCAATGTGACTATCTGGTAATTTGTGTAAAAGATGAACAATTACAGTATTTATCAGCACTTAACCTCAGAGTTGCATAGGATGCAAAGAGAGCAAAGCAGAAGACAGGTAGACAATCAGAACATCCTCTTGTGCTGGAGACACTTGTGCCAATGACCAGAGCAACTTCTTCTAGACTTCATGTAAAACCAAGGAAAGGAAAACAGATTGGGCTTTTAATCTAAAAAGACAGAACATCCTGGAAAAAGAAGTCCTGCTAAAGAATCTGTAAATCAATTTAATTTACCATTTTTGATCCAATGATCTGTGTCATCACTCCTAAAGCTTCCTCTGCTGGAGCAGTTGTTACTAATTTTATTGCCTTCTTATTAATGAGAATTTTAATCATATTTTGAGTCACATTGTTTTCCTTGTGGGGACCAGTCTTAAAGAAACTATTTCACCTTGGTCTCAGGAGAAAAACTTACTGCAGATTCATTAATTTAATATCTTGAAGCAGAAACACTTTTTTTGTCACTTTGTAATTTCTTCTTTTCTCATTTTCTGTGTTCCTGCATGTTTCCTATGGTACTTCTTCTTATGCCACACCTTCTTCTACTGCATAAATCCTTCTTTAAAATTCCTTACACTAGGTTTTTTTATATAAAAAATATAGTAGACTCAACTGAATATTTCATTTTCCTGTGAGAATCTGTTCTTTTTGCTAAACTGATGTCAAATAAGAGCAAGAGGAAGTAAGAAGTGCTTAAACTCAGTCCAAAATAACACATTATGGAATTCACAATGAGACTTACACTGGAGAAGGTTTTATTACTACATAATAGAAATTAGAAATTCAATGTTCTTTATTACAGTAGGAACAATAGGGTGCGCAGAAATTAACAGGAACAATTAAAGAACTAACATAACAAATATAGAGAAAAAATTTTTTTTCATCTAAAATTGAGATGAGAATCTTACCTTGTCAAAGGACTGTACTGGATGAGAAGCAGAGGTCTCAGAGGGAGCAGAGCAGTTAATGATGGAGGTAACTCAAAACATATGATTCTTCACAAAATGTTTATAAATATTATTAGATTTGAAGCCTAGAAGAACTGTTACGATTATCTAATCTGACACTTGCATATCAAGGCAGCAGATCTTCTCCTTGTAATTTCTTCAACGACTCCACAGTGTCTGTCTGAATAAAAGCATTTATTAAAAAGACACATACTCAAATCTTAAAAATAATCCTAGTGATAAATAACCTCTCACAATTTACATTATATTAACCCCATGTTTTCTACTCTCACTGTTAACATTTGAGGTTTGTTTCCAGTTTATTCATCTATTGTTTAATTTTAGGAAAGTTTCTTACATTTAGCTTTCTTAGCACCATGGTGATCAGATCAGGCCATTTTTTTATGACTGAATTTCACCTCCCTCATGAAAATATTGGTTGATGCAATAAAATCATGTCTACCTCCTTCTTTTGGACAATTAGATCTCATGAACCTTATGAGACAGAGGAGCATCGTTGCAGCTCTTCCAATTTCATAATTTCTCTATAAAGCATAGGTGTACTAATGGGACTCAGTGTTATGGCAGGAATGTTACGTACTCTATTTGCAGAATACCATTCCCAGCCCCTTTAAAATTTTCTCTAGTCTTACCCAAGGATTTTTTTTTTCTTGTAGCATCATGGTAAAATCTTATTCAGTCAGGTCTTTACTCAAGTCTTGAAGACCTTGCTTACCTTCCAGAGGCTTGCCCTACATACTGTAAACTTGACCTGAGGTTTTCCTTTCCAGATGTGTGATGTTTTATTTGGCAGTATCAAGAGCAATATTTTCAGTGTTTCTCAGCCAAATAATTCACATTGATCTGTGTTATTTATTTATCCTATTAATAACTTCTCTAGTAGTCTTTGTGATATATGTGTCTTAAAAGCATTTATTTTATGCTTTCTTTCATATTGCTGACAGGAGTATTAAATAATAATTGGCCTAGAAATGCATCACAGGATGATGAATTTCCTTACACAACACTTGGAGATCTATAAGTAAACCAGTCTTGTATTTCATTTAGAATACTATATTATGCTAATCATTCTCTTCTTCTTGGCAGTTTCCATACTTCTGTGTGTTGTCTACATCATTTTTTCCTTCTTTTGTGGCTGGGTAAACCTATAAATAACCTCTGTTTGAAAGCCGTGAGTCTAAAAATAGAGTGGAATGGAGCCCAATACTCCAGGACACAATGCACATTGTTATTTTGTTAAATGNGGGGAGGTGGAGCATATATCTAAAATGTATTTGAACTTCCTGATTTAAAAGAGAAAGCTCTAAGGTACTTCTGAAATATCCAGATGCCCAGTCTACTTAACATAAGATTCCAGTTTCTGTCTAGTAACCACTGCTTTTAAAGTATCCTCATAGTTATTTTAGAGAAGATACCTATGAAGGACAGGAGATCCTGCCTGAGTCAGAAACTAGGTTTCTCCCTTGAGACTGGGTATCTGGACTAAAAGAGTTGTCCAGGATCCCTATGCAAGTTCCAATGTGCACCCTCAGAGCATTCTAGATAACCTAATTGAGATAAAAATTTTAGAATGGGATTGTCTTCTGAAGGCAGCTATGTATCTCTGTAGAAGCCCAGATAATTAGCTCATGTGAGACAACTAATTTTTTATAGAATTGACATGAATACAGATGTAGGTGCTTAGACCTTGATGGGTGAGAATTCCTGCTACACCCTTACAAAAGATACCACCTCCTTCCACTGCTATGTAGAGAAACCAACATGTGCTCACAGTCTTCACTCAGCACTTCACGAAAACACATGCACAAGTGAGACACCTGCATTAGACACATTACTTCTATCAGGTATTGTTGCAATCTGATTAAATAGATCTCAAATTTAACATGTACTATTTTTCATAAATTCTTACTAATTACATTCTTGTTATCACCTGTTATTTTCCATTTTACCTTTACCCCAGTTTTGCAAAAGTGACTTCTGTCTCATTAACAATCAATTCCAGCATGTTTAGTGATTTCCAAAAGATTCTTGAAGCTCCTCAGTGCTGCAAGATTTGCAAATAAGTGAAAGAAATTCAATATACTCATTCTGTCTCCTTTGGCACTCAAGGGTGCCAGCACTGCTGATTTCTGAAAAATATTTATCTTCCAGTGTTTATGTTTATGGTCCTCCCTATCTTCTGGCTCAGTAGAAAGTATTTCCTTAGTACTTTATCATAGGAATACATCATCCTGCTTTTCTTCAGGAACAGATCAAAAAAATATTTGTTGAACACTTCCTTTTCTATGTTGTGATTACTACCCTTACCTCAAGTTGTACTGATACAGTTGTTGAACTATTGTTTGTTCCTGACACATTTAAGAAATTCTTTTTTGTTATCTGCTCTTCCAGTGATAGTTATTAAAATTTATTAATATCTCCCTAAACATGTTATTATAACTTGTCCTCAAAACTAGAATATTATGATCTGTGTGATCTAAATATCTGCTTTTCTCTTTTGCTTTTGGTCATAGCTGCAACATATCAGAGCATTGCCTTTCTATTCACGATACCGAATCAGAAGTTTGTAAATCTCTTACTGTTTGTTTCCTAAAGCAGATTTTGCTGTTAAAACAAGGCTGGCTCAGTGTTGAGAAGCACAGTCAGTCAGCAGTCCGTGTCTCAGTTTTTTCCTTTCAGTTTGTCACAGCTGCTCACATGTCCGTCAAAACCACTTGTTGTGAATAGATTTGATGCCTGCAGAGACTAACAAATTGAGATCCCATGATGCAATCCTGAGACCCAAGTGGAAGGATATAACATATGGAGGCCAGGTTTTGGTGAGCCGTAATAGCTCTGCCTGCTCTGTCCAGATGTTTGTGGGGGCCCAGATATGTCAAACTCCTCCATATCTCAGTGTATCACACTGTCAAATAGAGAAATCAAAACACCGTGAAAAAGGCTAGTCCCATGTGCCTGTAACCTTTCTGAAGCCAGATAAAGCCAAGAATACACAGATTTGTTGTCAATTTTCTAACTCAAATATAAAAGATTCTGCCGTTCTTTTCACTCTGTAGGATTACATGAGAGTCTGACTTACATATTCCAAAGGCAGAAGAAATGTAGATGTGTTCTTATAAGACTAACTTATAAACAACTTCTAACCCCACCTAAAAAGTTGCTTTTCCTGCTAACACCCTTATTCCTGTGTAAAAATCATTTGAGTTTTTGGAAACTTTCGTAGGTAATCAAAGTGAGACAAAGGAATATATTGTAGGTACATTACAGAAAAGGAGAGCTAGGAGGTTTTTCATAGTACTAAAACATTTAAAAAAAAAAAAATTCTTTTCTAGCCATCATGGATTTTTAATTTTAAAATATACTAAGAATAAAACAAATTATTCTGCATCCATGTCTGAGGTGAGTAGATCACACTTCTTTCAGTTAACAGAGACGAGAAGCACCTCTAGAAGGGTGATCCTGTTTATTCTAAAAAGGAAGTCAAAACCATGTGTCTCCAGGATGTACAGAAAGAGGATTTAGGATAACTCACTCAGAAAGACACATCTATTTACAGACACCTTCCCTTCACCATGAGCTGAGAGGAACCTTAACTATTTTTTCAACTTTCCATGACTCTTATTCTATTTGTTTCCCTCTTTTCTCTTCCCTATTATTGGCTACTCTCTGAATAATCCGCATTCCAAACTAATGCTATATCGCTGACCTTCAGTCTCCACTCCATATGGTTCTCTACCATTCCACAGTTTCCCCAAGGTCTTGCAGTCTCCAGATCATCCCTGCTCCAAAGCATGAGTCAGTTACACCAGGTATGAGCCTATGGAGAGGAGGAGCAGATCCCAGGGCAGTCACCTTACTAGGAGTGTTCCTGTCGCACAGATACTCTTCTTCCCATCCACATCGCAACTGTGGTATGAACTACAAACTACTGTACATGTAATATGTTCTAGCAGTTGCACCCTTTTAAATAACAAGGAGGTAGAGAGAGAATTTCTCTACCCAGTTAGCAAAACTTTGCATTCATTATGGCCTTAAAAAATGTGAAAAACTGATCCCTCGCCCAAGAATTAGATCAAGTGCTATTTAGGTTGTGTGCAGGAATGAGTTCTCAAGGACATTTCCACAGCTGCTATCACTACTTATTAATAATTACTTCGATTAATAAGCTTCTTCATAACTTTTAATTTTTCTGGTTTGTTTGATTATAAAAGTACATGAAGGTGAGTTGCACTAATCTTGGCTAAAATTGCCTCAGTTCCTCTAATAAAAATCCTCTATTGTTGCTTATGACTTTCCTGAATTTTATCCCAACAGCCAGTATTTTCCATGCTAGGAGTATCCATTTAGTTGCATGGGGAATGGAGGGAGAGCGAGAAGGTGTGGATGAAGGTTAGAGGGAAGAAGTCTCTGTCAGAACTATATACCAATTTCCTTGGATGACAGTAGGAGAAAAAATAAGTTACTTTCACAGGTCTTTGCTTCTGTACTTTGAAACACAGTCTGAAGTCTGCAAGAGCAGGAGAGACCAAAATGTCAAGTATACAAACTTGCCTTCCCTATAAGAATATGGTAATTCTGAGCCTTTCTAAAATGTCAATAGTCATACACTAGTTTTTAGAAAACTTGGAAGAAAAACACTGTAAGGTTCTACTGTAGTCTCTGTGTACTGCTGCATGTAGTCTAGAGCTTTAGGCAAAAGCAGGAATGGTCCTGGAAACAATGCGGATCTACTGAAGCTAATGCAAGCCTCTGCAACTCCTGCTTTTCACCCATCACACCCACTTTGATACCCAGGCAATGTGAAGCTGAAGATGAAAGGCCGTTGTTAATCAAGCAACAATGGAGTGATAGAAGTAGACAAGGAGGTGGTGAGCTAGGATTGGTTGGAGATTTATTAAAAGAGATAAATGTTTCTGCCCACTCAAGATTGAACCAAAAATATTGGGTTTGGCAGTAACCACATGGAAACCTTCTGATATAGGCATGTCTTAGTTCTATTAATTCCAGGGAGACTTTTTTACAGTCCCCATAAGGGAGCTTATAAGAAAAATGGAGAAAGATTCTTACCAGGGCCTATAGTGACAGGACAAGGGACAATGGTTGTAAACTGAGAGTAGATATAGATTGAATATAATTAAGGAATTTATTTAGTATAAGGGTGTTGAGACGCTGGAACAGATTTCCCAGAGAAGTTGTGGATGCCCCATCATTGGAAATATTCAGGACTGGCTTGGATGGGGCTTTGAGCAATCTGACTTAGGTGAAGATGTTGCTGCCCACGGTGGTGGGGTTGGACTAGATGATCTTTAAAGGTCCCTTCCAATCCAAGCCATTCTATGATTCTGTAATTTTACGTCTAGTCTAAATGACAGAAAAATCCACCCTGGCAGGCCTGTTGGTAATGGTAGGTTTACCAGCTTGACCTTTGTTGCCCAAATGTATGTCTCAGACCTTACAATGACGAACAGAGCAGTTATGGGATTTCTATTTCAGGTTGCCTATTCCATCTCAATTAGCTGCTCTGCATATATGTCTGTTGACAGGGTCTTGAGTTGCATGATTTCATAACTTATTTTCCATTCAGTGGGTGAGTCAGCAGTGTAAATGAGGCAATATTTTCTTTTTTCCTCTCAGCATTCATGGTGCAGTTTTAAGCCTCATTTATTGGAAATCATCCAAACCTTACACAGAAGATAGAATCACTATTATCTTATGAGTGTTCCTATCATCATGCTTCACCATACAAGGAAAGGTGGTGTTAAGACTCTGGAGAGTGCTACCTGGGCCAAGTCTTTAACCAGAAGTCGGGTTGCCACATCAGCAGGGTGCTGCTGATAACCTTCCTTGGAGTTCAGTTACTAACTGAACTAATAACCTTCCTTGGAGCCAGAGCTCAGTAGTATGAGTGCAGTATTGCATCAACATGGCTGTTTTACTTCTGATACCTGCATGGCTAACCATGCTATGGACTTTTTGGCAATCTCGTGGCTAGGTGGACCAGCTTTGCAATATATCCTGTTGGGGTGTAAATATGCCCAGTGATACTCATCACCACAACAAGATTAAAACATGCATGGGGCAAAGCACTTTCCAGCTTGCATTGTGCCACTTCACCATTCTTTAACCTCATTTTTAGAAACACTGCCTAATTCTTTGCATTTTTTCCTTCCCACAAATGAACCTAAAAGCACTTCTTATCAAAAAAAATTGAATTAATTTAGAAAGTTTAACCTAAACCATTCTGAAGTTAAAAGCATTTTTAGAATTGTTCAAGAAAATTTCAAGTCATTATGCTTTCACTAAAACAAATATATTTATATATATGTATATATATTTTTTTTTTTTTACTGTAAGATTGGTTCGGGTTTCAAAACTTTGGTGATATTATTTTCTTTCTTAAAGAAATTGAGGTTCTGAGGACTGTGGTGACTGATGTTAACACTAATTATAACTACTCTATAACTTATAAGGAACACACATAGGCAAATGTATGAAGATATCAATCACTACAGAGAATGTCTGCACTTTGCAATTTTTATTTATATGACAGATAAAATGTGAGTGATAGACTGTTCCCATTCCATATACTACCAAAACACATTAGAGCTTTCCTATAAGAGACACAAATTAGTCATGAGCCAGCAGGTTTGAGAAACACAAAGAGGTAAATTACAAAGCAATGTGCAGGGATTTAGCTGCATGACTTCCATTAACATCAATGGGATTTAACTGTGTGACTCCCTGTGCACCACTTTGCAAATTTACCCTAAATTGACTAGCGTGGTAATTCCTAGACAGCATGCAGTGGGGAAGTGACTGCTTCTGTAAACACAAGGGACTGTTGATTCTCAAACGTCTCCATGCTGCACTCAACAAAGAACAAGCATTCAAAGAAGCATTTTATTCCCTACATCACAGGAGGACAGGAAATAAAGACACAAGCTTAGAACTTGTGCTCCATAGGGGACTTCACTTCCAGAAATGCCATTTAGGGAAAACAAAACTCTCTTACTGATCCCTGATACTGGCAGATTCCTAACCTTCTGAGCCTAAAAAATCCTACCCTTTGGTACCACATTGGAATTGAAGCAGCAAACTAATTCCTTAGTTCCTGTACTAAAATGGGCTGAGAAAACATAGAATCCTGAAATGGTTTTGATTGGAAGAGACCTTCGATCATCTAGTTAATTCCAGTATTCTCTTCACTATTGTTTGTGCTGAAAAAAAAATATTTTTTATTTGATGACAAAGAGGTTTTTTTGTTTTCTGCTAAAAAAGGTTTATTCATTTGCTCTCTCTGCTCTCATAAATCATCTCCCATTCTTTCATTATTAGGCAGCTAAAGGTTTCATAATTATGTACCTATCTCACCTTTTATTATCTTTGTATACTAGCTGGAACAGTTGTATTCCTGTCTGAATAAGAGTACAGACCTTGTTTGCATTGTGTCTTTTCCAAAGCAGAGCACACAGTTTAAATAAGGGCAAAAACACAGTATGTGGGACAGCAGAATATTAGCATGCAGGTGTTGTTCGTTTTTGATTTGGGGGGGTGGAGGTAGTAGATGAAAAATTTTGGGAAACTGTTAGAAGTCATGTTACAAATAAAAACTATGTACTTTTCTTCTAACTGAGCCATTATTTTTAGATTTTCAGAGCTACCTGTAGTTTTCTGTTCTATAAAACCAAAACCCTGCTCCTCAAAAGGTATCAATCTGATAAAATTCAGCTTGGAGATAGCATTGCTCTTGGAGAGGCAATACCATGTTGTAAATCTGCCATATAAATACAACTGCAAAGGAAAGCAAAGAGCAACAAAGCTAAGCTACTCCAATTGCATTACTCTTTCTGCTAAGTTATTGTTACGTTCCTGTTTATATTATGCCAGTTTCCAAGAGTCCCAGTAAAATTATGGATGGCCCATCTCTTGGGTGCAACATTAAGACAGGTGAAGACTAAAAGCCCAAACTAGGGACTAGAATGGTGTGGAAGCCACAGACACTCAGTCACATACAAGCTATATCTAAGCATTCATCATTACTAGCCTGTTGCACCCCATTGTACAATCCAGCCCAATAAACTAATGTTTTCATCAGAAAGCCCCAATTACCCCTCATACGAGATTTAGTAATTCTTCAGTATTCTCAGAGTTAAAATACGGAATTCAGGTCCACTGGAATGAATGAAAAAAATCGATAAAGGACAGTCCTGGATGGCATCAGCTTCCTTCCATACTCTTCATTCAGTCTTTTTTTTGAGCCTGGGGGAAGATCAGCAGGTATCTATTTCCACCCTGTATTATCTAAGGATTCTCATTTTCATCTTTCCATTTGAGGAGTAAGTAATACTTCTGTATCACTTAGCTCCTCTATTAGCACTGAATCTCCTGAGTCCCTTTAAAGTGGATTCTCAGATTAAAATCAGCTATCCTCACAGTCTCCTCATTCAAAATGCACTGAAAAGCACTGAGAGGGAACCGTATGTTGGATAATTATCCTGATATCTCAGCACAGTGAAAGGATACACACATCCCTTTCATGTCTCTGTCATTCTAAGGGGTTAGCAGTTCAAATCTGTTCACTCTGATTCAGATACCAAAAGCAAACCTATTCCTGACTTGCTGTTTTTCTAAAGTATTAAAAAAAAAAAAGTATATTTTTATTAGAATAGCATCACCAAGAAAAAATATGTAGAAACAAAAACAATTCACCCCCACTCAAAGTACTACTCCTGTTGAAAGAATATTCCTTTTTACACAAGCATATTCCCTCCTCAGTGAAAACATTCAAACTGTTACTGCACGACCCTCTGCAGTCACTTCAGCTGATGAACTGGTAGGGATGTGCGCATATGTGCATACTCAGGCACTTCAGTGTCACTTGAAATTCTGAAATTTATGGTGCAAGGAGGAATATTGTGGATATTTAGTTACTCTCAAGGTTTTCTATCTCAGCAAGCCTTTCTGCCGTCCCTCATCTGGCACACAGTCTATAGCCAAATGTATTATTTTTAATGGTAAGTTTCATTATGACCATCTTTTGCTTAAAGCCTCATTTCTGGATTCAAGCACTTACAAAAGACATTCTGCTTTATTTCTTTATTTTTGCTGTCTCTCTCTAGCCTTCTTACAAAGATTAGCAGGGAAAACCCAAAAAAGTGATTCCATAAGATTGAAAACCATAAATATAAAAATCACCGACTTAGTTGCAAGTAGTTTTTTAAACAGGGCGATTAGTTGCTATACCTAAACAATTAGCTTGTTATATTGAAAGCAAGATTCTTCAGCCATCCTATGATCTCTTGAGAACTTAGCCACTGACTGCTGAACACTTAGGGCCATAGAGTGTGTAGAAAACCCAATGAAAGTGACATCAGTCAGGACATCTTGTGTTTAACTGTGTCTGCAATCAAGGACTCCTGAATTTCAGGCATGCTCAGCCATGCAATTGATGAACAAAGTCTATACTCATTGCAAATGTCCCCTCTCTTCTTTTTTGTGACTGCACCTCTCATGTTTAAGAAACATCCCCACCTAAACCTGGCCACAGAAGAATGTCACACACAAAAATCAGTTTACTGTACCATCAGACTGATGTTCAGTTTTGTGTGGTGGAGAACTCATGCTGTTTGCCCTAGAGCTGGGTGGTATTTAATGAATTCTTTCTGACTACCTGATCAACAGCAGGTATAAGAGAAACTGGCTCCCTACCAGCCTCTTCCTTTTTGCTTCCTCCCCCTTTCCCCATTCCCTTCCCACTGCCTATTGTCACAAGCAATTGAGTAGTTTCCAAAAAACAACCTCAGAATTCGCCAGCAGGAACTGAACTAAAGCATGGGTGAGAGCTTGAGCTCACAAGGACACATGGATTTGCAACCCTGCTGCAGGAGGAGGATGCTGGGGAACCTTACATGTATCAGTTGCAGACAGTCCAGCAACTTGACACTTGGCTTTCAATATAGTGATACAATAGTCTTCTGCCTTTTAGAAATATAAACTGCATATGTAGTTAACTCTTTTATGGGCTGGCATTAGAAATAAATATACATGAAGATACATTCTGAAACATCACTGTTCCTGGATCTCCAGACCAAAGTCTTATTTCTTAGTCAGAGCCATTGGCACCTAGAAACTACATGTACTTTTTACATGTAATTTGAAAGAGCACTGATTGTCTACATCCAGCCACAAAACAGATATATAATTACATAAACCCATCCTTAAACTCTTTATCTATTAAATTTGTTGAATTCTTCACGTGATATAACTGCTTTCAAAAGAGAAGAGTTCAGTCAGTTATAAAACTATGAATATATTTTATCTTTTCCCTGCTAAGACCACCAAAAAGTATTGTACACCATATGTGGCAATTGTTTTGAGATGAAGAGATTTGTTGAATAGAAATTCAAGTAAAATATTTTAAATTCACCAATGTATAAATTTCAGATAAGAACAAGAAATGAGGATAAAAACATGTGTCACTGTCGTCAGTAGATTCAAATCTTCCACCGTGGTTCTACATATGCTTTTGTTATAGCCGTGCTGGTCCCTCTGCAAGGACTTGGAAAATCTCTTTCTTTTCAGTGGCGGGAGGTTTTCAGTAACACGGTGAAAACTCCAAAACAAGGACTTCTGTATCTACTTTGTAAAAACTTATTTGGCAAGCGTCTTTCAGTAGCAGGAAATAACTGTTAACTGATAGCAGATAATCAAAATGCTGAGTGTTCTGGTCACAGAAATTACTATGGTATTCATCAGGTAGGAGAAAAAAAACTCATTTGTGTTAGTAACTATGCCAAAAAGAGTTGATACTGTAAAGTCTGATGGAGCACACACTGTATGCATAGCTTTTATTTTCCTGGAAAAGTTACAATCAGATAAAATATATTCATTGGCTTTAAATCTCACAGAAAGCTATCCAAGACAGTCACTGTAAATCTATCATTCAGTGATGTCTGCTATATTTTACTTAGTCTTTGATTTTCCTTTCTGTATACAGCTTCAGGTGGAGACATTTTGGCGAGAGTTAATGTGATAACATTAATAGGCTTCTTGCACCATTTTTGACTGCCTAACAAAATAATTTATTGCTTACCTTCAGGAAGTTATAACAGTGAGAACAAAGTTGTAGGTCACCACGCATTAAACCTTTGTACAGGCATTTGGATTTCTCAAATCATGGGCTGAGTATCCAAAGCAAGGAAAAAGACAACTTAGCTGCTTGAAACTAGAGAACTTTTATTGTTAAGAGTGAGGTTGAAATTTCCAGCACTGACATCACAAATTTTTTTTTTCTCTTCATGCATTTCAATTGAAAAAAATAACAGAGGGCATGGTAGGAAGATAAACCAGAAAGGAACTTGTTCGACCGACACCCATAGTAATAAAATGATAAATAATAATGCTCTGAGCATGTTGACAGATACTGGTAATATTCAGTGCTCTGTATGCTACCTTCAGCATAAAAGTGGGCCAAAAGCTATGAGGTACAGTGTGCTGGTAGCCAAATATTTATGTCCTGTGCTACTGATGGAACTTTTGAGCTGCCTCCACTGCTTGGAGACAAGCTGTGACAGATGAATGTCACAGCTGTACAAAGAAGTTCTGCTACTGAGCTTGGAATTTTTTCTGACACAGATTCTGCCAGCTTCAAAAAAACAACATTCATTTATGGAGAAAGGAAGCCATCTGTGCTGTTCACCGTACTGGGACTGGTCTGTAAAGTTTCCTTCCATCAGCTACCTCAGTACTCTACAAGTTATAAACTAGTCTCTAGAAAGACTAACTTCCTCACCAGGGTTACATCTCCAAGCTTTATAACAAAGAACTGACAACTGTCATGTTTTGCAGTTGCTAATTTATGACTCTCTTGGGCATGTTGTAGTAATTCTTCCATATCACATTTGCCTAATTTAACACTCCTGACTTAAGCAAATGTGCAGTTCTACTCCCTGCAGGAGTTATACCTGAGAAAAGGGGCCTGAGTAGGCCCCTGCAGAAAAAAAAAGCCTAGTAATAATGCAAATCCCACTGCAGTGGAAAGGCTACATTCCTCCCACACTAAAACTAAATCAGCTGAAAACTACTGTAGCGAGCATTGCACTTGAGGGGGTTTCATGTGAGAGCTTGAAAAGCGGCCTGACAGTGGTCAGAAATATGTTTTGAGATGTCAGCTGTATGAAGTAACAGAATTATGTGAAATTGTGGCTGTAACTGTAAAGCAGATAAGAATGCCCTTGAAGTTGGCTAACTTCTGAAATAGTTAATCATTCCAAACAATCCCAGATGGTTTTACTGCTCCAGAACTATTGTAAAATGTATATTTTGAAAAGTTTTCAATTAGGGGGAAATTTGAACGGGCTTTTGCATTTCAAGAAGATATATCTTCTAGTGGTGCTTCTGGTCTCTCAAATAAATCCCCAGCATAACTAAGAGAGAAGATAACCATAGAGGTACCAAATTTTAAGTCCATTTTTACTCAACAGTTTTCAAAGCACAGTTTTACTGGGACAAATTTAAAAAAAAAAATAATCAAAAGAAAGGCAAGGAAAATTAATTGTAGTTTAATTAATTTAGTTCTTCCTTTTCAAGACAGCTATAGTATAGATAAAAGTTATGGGTTTATTTTCTAATTATAAGATTGAAGACAGAATTTTTGTCAATTCCTCAGAAATACTGAAAAGTTTAAGCAAACCAAATTTCAGTGAAATATTCACTCTTGTTACACACTTATATCTCAACAGATTACAGGCATGCAACAAATGCAGCCTCTGCCAAAAAAAAAACTCGAAAGCCACAAAGTCACTTTTCAAATCTAACAGTGTCCTTTGCAGGGAACGGTTCCTGTAATAGCCTCTAACATCAGCAGTTGGCACAGGCTGTAACAATATGCAGTGGCTTATTTTACACAATTTTGAATGAAAGGACTGCACTCTCAGACTCCCTGACTCTGAGTGATTACTTGTGGGCTCAGGTTAAAGCTGTCTGGTTCTCTAATAACTACCAAGAGTTTACAAAGGGCTAGAAAATTATTCTATCTTGTGCTACCATTAACTCCATCTCAGGATACGAGTAAGACAGTAATATTGGGGCAAAGTAAAGGTAGATAAGTTAGAGCGAGGGAAAAAAAAAGCCCTGGAGAAACTAACACAAACCAACATTTAAGCCAAAGTTTAAATTTTGTTGCCATTTAAATTAACTCCTCCGAGAAGAAGACTCACTAGGACATTGATATAAAGTAGAAGCAAGCTCAGAACAAGCTCACAGTATATTCCAGTGTTAGTTTTTCATACACTTAGAAATTAGACAAGGTAAACTCTAAACTCCCCCTCAAAAAAAGTATGGAGTGTCTATAAAGCCCCTGATTTCCACACATACAGAGCTGATTGTGATGTTGCAGGTGGGAAATGTTGGTCTGGATGTTGTTGGATTGTGTCTTTTTACCAAGCATTTTTTTTTTCTAATGAATAAAATAACTTTTAAAAAGAAATCCTTTTAAAGAGCACATATTGGTTACGATGAACTATTTATCAATGAGTCCAGAAGGAAACTCCACTGAAGAGTAGGTGACTGTAGAACCAGCTAGCATGTGAGAGGTGTGGGCTTTCTCCATATCCTCAGTTTGTGCTTTTATTCCCCTGCTTTTCCAGTATATTTACCAAGAAGTCTTTTTCAGCAGCCTTTTTACTCTTATAAGTCTTGAGTAAAATGGCATGAGAAAACTAACAGAAGCTGTACCACAGCTTGTGCTACAGGTTTGAACTTCATGACAAGTGCTTTTTATCATAGCACTAAAGGCACTTGTTACAGGTTAAGGAAGTAATTTATGTCTCTGTTGGGTCCTTATAATAGAGATTCCTCAAAGAACTGGAAGGCAGGTGACCACCACTCCAACTGTTTATGACAGATCCTAACTGTTCCAGGAAAGAAGATAAAACAAGAAATCTCTTCCTTTACAAACTGCTGCCAGAAAAAAAAGAATGGCTATTGTCTTCAGACAGAAGCAAAGATTCATCTTAAGATAGGCAAAATGCTGCCTATTTCTCTCACAAGGAATAGTGACTGTTCAAAACCACCTACATGCCTATAGTCATTATCTACATAGCATCAATGATGAAACACTAATTTTTTACAAGTTCTTTTCTCGGGGAACCAAGGAGTCTGACTCAGTAAATTGTAATTTATTCAATTAAATTCAATTATATCAGTCAAAATCACAATCACTGAGTCTTAAAGGGGCTGGCTGGGATCTTCTCCATATTTTGTTAGCCTTTCCTTGCCTTTCCTTGCAATTTCCACTGTCATCCTTTTCATTCTTCTAAAAAAGCTGATGAGAATGAAGCCTCGCCTAAATGCATGCTTTTGTGTGCTTATCTTTTCTAAGGAACAGGTTTAGAGCAAATTTTCCACATCAGCAAGGTTTCAATCCTGCCAACCTTTCTGAAAACGGACATTGCAACAGGAGGGTAGAGAATGAGTTGGCTGCAAGCCCACACTGTCTGGGTGGGGAGAGGTAGAAATGCTAAGCAAACGTATGACCTGCAGTGATGAACAGGAGTACATGATATAAAGATAAGCTCAGTCTGTCAAGTACACAGATACTTGTGGTTGCAGAATTTGTTCTGTTGGAGTCAGAATCCTGTCCTTGTTCAAAAGTACCCAAATGTCAACCCACTGAGAACAGACTAATATAGAGCACCAGAAAGTGATCTGTGTGAGAAGACAAAAATGCAGAATTTCTTGTAGGAATGGATGCCAGTCATTTAGTAAAACAGAACTATTACAGTTACCTGTCACAACATAAAAATCCTTCCTTTCTTCAGGGATCTACAGAAAGATATATTTTAAATAATGCTTCCAGTTATTGCTGGAGATCTACAGTACTTGGTATTGATCCACCTGTCCTCTGGCATTACAAAGCATGAGTTGTCTGAGTTTGTATCCACTACTTTTTATCCCAAACCAATAATACTACCATGGCTCCTTATAATTCTCCTCCATCAATACCACAGAAGTAAAGACATAAAATATCCAAACAGCAAGACCATAAAGAGCACATTTATATAGTGATTCTAGTGAGCAAGTCTTGGACACATGACAAACTTGTATCACCTACTCTGCCATGACTGACCCTCTGTGTGTTCTTAAAACAGAAGAAATAATGTTTAGGTCCCAGCATATTATGCTTAACTAAATCATCTGACATATGCTGAAACCTTTGACTGTGTAGACTGTTTAGGCAGCGACATCCTCAGCTGATGTATTAGAGTTGGTTCGATCATATTGTGAAGAAACCTGTTCTGTTACAGTATTTAACACTGTTCCCACAAAGGCTTTGTACTGGCACATTTAACAGTGGCAACTGGATTTCTTATTCCCCAAAATTCATTAAGGCAAGCCATGGAGCAATATACTACAGGTAGCAAGGTGTAGCAGAATCCAGCTCACTTTAATAGATAAGCTGACCAAATACATCATCATTGTAAGTCTGTTCCAAAGCCATCTTAAGAGCGATGGATTTACTAGTGGTATGGTGGGTGATAGCTTTTACACAGATGAACATGAGCCACTGCTATTTCTGTGATACTGTCTCTCACCAGAAGCTGCAGAGATCACTGCCAAACCATTGTTAGCTGATAATCATCAAGCAACAGTCTGACCTTTTGTGCCTTTTCCCTCCCCCGGGAATCATCCTGTGCCCCCACACAAAGAAACAGAGGAAGCCAAAGGACACAAATAACAAAACATTCTTATTGACCACGGAAGAGCAGACATCACCTCACGCAGTGATCACCTTAGTTTGATCAGAGCTTCATGCACCACTTACAGATGCCTAAAGCCAGTATGTGTCTCTGACCCCCATACCTCCTCACAATTACTCAAGAGCACACAGTTCTATCCTGTAATGGTCAAGAGGACAACACGTGTTTGCCCACTTTCCCCAGCTTGGGTTTCTGTCTTTATTGATTATGATCAGCTGTAAAGCCTGTGAATTCTGGGTGCTCCAGGGGTTTTCTTGACAGCTAACTAAGCCTGAGGCAAGCATAGACTCATACAGCTCCAAACAATCCTACCTGGGTTTCTTCCTCCTCCCCCTTCACTATGCACTGCATTTAATGGTAATTGTTTATGATAAGGAGATTTTAATTGGGAACATGGACTGACATAAGTGCCCAATATTTCATATGCCAAGCATGTGCCACCAGCACAATCAAAATACCTCCAAAGATTCTTTTAAATTTTTATTAATTTCCTACAGCAGAGAAAGAATCCCTCCCCCACTATGCACACATACATTTATGCAGCTGCAGCTGAACTCCACTTTCCTGTGACAGCTGATTCAAATACAGACCGAGTTACTAACGCTGCACAAATGAAGTTGTTGGTTTTTTCCCAATAAGTAGTTGACAAATGTCAGAGAAACCAGTGCAGTGAACTTTTAAAATGGCAGTCAAGCAGAGGAATTTGGAGCTAAGCATACGGACAAACAGCTAGCCAATGCCTCATTGCCAATCCAGTGTTCATCTGCGAGTGAGAGGTAGTGTGCCGATCTTTGTTTGCAATTGCTGTTTGTGCTGCACAGGATTAAAGGATTTCAGAATTATATATAATGTAAGACTCTTAGGAGAAGGAAAGTAGATTACAGAGTTCCCTTGCAAGCACACATAACTCCACACAGACGCAAGGAAGACAGGAGTTTTCTCACACTGTGAGAAGGGGAGTTTCAGGTTTTTAAAAGACAGCAGTGGGAATGGTAATTTGAGTCTCATGCTAACACTTTTCCTTTAAAACTTGCTTATTCATTCAAGCTATCAACATGTTGACTCATTTCTGTTTGGCTAGAGGTAATAGCTGTACTATCCCATGCTTCAAGTTTCAACCAAATTAGAGAGCAAGTTAGGATTCTTCGCCCCTGGCTGACAGTCTTACACAGCTGTCAAGACAGCAGAAGGCTTTCTCTAGGTAAATGAGATCTGCATTGCCATGGCACAGTTCTTGCTAAATCCTTTTATCTGATGCTGCCATCGATGAGACCCACCAAGGAAGAAATACATGCCATGCCCACAATTATGCATACTCTGCTAATTGAGTTTCCTTGAAAAACAATAAGCTTCTAGAAAAAAAAAAAAAAAAACTTTATGCAACTAACAGAAATAATGCCTCGCCCTTTTGGATTTCACTGCAAATATAAAGAATAAAACCACTCCAGTTGAATATTTTACAGGATTTAGAGAAGAAAAAGGCCTTTTTCTGTGCTACAGGCACTTGTATAAGCATTTTTTTTGCAGTTTAGGTTTATCTGAAAGATGGCTACTCCCCTTCATTAAATAGAGATGCAATCATCATTTGGAAGAAAATGGATTTCATAACAAATTATCAGGCAGTTATGACCTTAAAGTTTTATCATTCTACCTAACTAAATGGAGCTCAGTAAACAGGTCTGTCTAAGAACCTCAAAGGCAGACTATGAATTTCCCAGCCTTTATCCATCAGTCTACTCCATGTCTTATAAAGCAGCCTAATCAAGAGCCTAGAAATGCAAAGAAGCCTTTTAAGATCCAGAGATTTGTGATATTTCAAGTCCACAGTAGATAGAGAAAGAGCCCAGTAAGGTTTCTGGATAGGAGCACACAGTCTTCACGGCAATGTCTCAAATAGCAGGAGAGCACTCTTCTAATACATTATCATCTTCCCAACTATATCCCCAGCAAAGAGACATGACAGAAGAAAAGAATTTGCAGTGAAACTTCAGATGATACGTTGTAGTAGCCAAGCAAATGGTTTTCAGATGACTTTTCGTTGTGCATGAGTTTGGAAAAATGCTGAAGCAGCATACATGAGGAATATGTTTCCTAATTTCACAATGATAATATTTTTTGTCCAGTAATGTTATTTAATCCATCCACTATTTGGTGTACTCCAATGAAATGTTCATTTTCCGGATAGCAGAAAATATATCCACCTGTTGAAGGTTATGAAAAGCACCGTATTTTTAATTCATTTAGATACAGCTCAAACCAGCTTGAGAGGTACATGAAACTTACACAGATGTAACAGCTGCTGTCATCAAAACAAAAGTTCTCTCTTATCTGCATAGAGGGTATTTGCTTGAAGCAAATGAAGTGGATTGATCATCTTGCAGTTCAGGGTCTGAAGACCAGATTTCATTTGTTGAAACACTCTGTTGTGGAGAATATAGGAGTGCACTAGACATAGATTCACTCCACTTAATTTCAGACTCTTTAAACTACACAACTAATGATGTGACAAGTTTTTGTTCATTTACCTACCTTACTTTTACTAAGCAAGGAAAATGCCAGAAAGCAGTTTTGACCTTGTGTTAGCTGGCTTCATCTTCTAGAGGTGCCTGTGTTCTACCCTAACAAGACTTCTAATTTAGGCATCTTGTGTTTGGAAAGGCATCCAGCATCTGGAAACAAGGAGAATGAAACTGGTCTACATTGAACTCACATTAAAATAATAGAAAACCTCCTTTTAGCATTCCTTTTCTCCTGTATAGATCACCAGAGAATGATTTGCTACATATCATACAGCCTTCTGTCTCAGTGTTTCCGTCGACTTCCAAGGCATTAACAGTAATTGTCCCTCGCTTCAGAGCAGAACTGTGGTTTCCTGCTTCTCTCTCAGCTCAGATAACAGCTCTACCAATCCAGCTCTTACAGCAGATTGTTTCATCTAGTCAGTCAATACAGGTTTGCCTTCATTAGGAAAAGAAATCAGTCCTAGCTGTTATGAGAAGTAATGTCTAAGGCAAGATAAACAGCATTAAACAATAGCAGCAACAATAATGTTTAGGTTGTTCTTCAATTATGAAAGATTATGACCTTTTCCTGAGACACCTTTGCAATAGAAGCCTTTGCTGCAGACTTTTGAAATTCAGCAGAGAAAGCCCTCTAGCCAAAAAAAGTTATTTGCTCTTGAAAATAATCCACTTGATTTTAGCTGCAATCACAACTGATTAAAAAAAAAAAAAAAAAAAAAAAAAAAAAAAAAAACAAAAAAACCAAACCTATATTTCCTTTCTTTCCCTTGGACTCCCCAGAATATAAGAACAGTTGCACTAAATCAGACTGAAGGTTCATCGAGCTAAGTTTCCTGCCTCTCTGACAGTTGCCAGTAGCAGATGTTTAGGGCAAACATGTAAAATACAGGGCATACACACTGTGATATTCCCCAGTAAACCTCCCAGCTTCTGACAGTCAGAAGTTTAGGGACTTCCTGAGTCTAATTTAAAGCCCGCCACACTCAATATATAATAAGATGGTGTATTCCCCAAGTGCATTACTTTGCATTTATCAACATGAGTTTTGTCTGTCCACTCATTCAATATTATCAGATCATCCCGAAGCTCTTTAGACTCCATTTTATTCTTTTAAGACTCTGAACAATGTTTGTACCATTGTAAGTCCTTGTCAAGTCACACTACATCCCTTTAGCACACTATTTAGTAATACCTTAAGAGGCACAAGTTCTGGAACAAGTTTTTGTGACACTAAACCCTTAATCCCATGCTACTCTAAAAACTTACCATTTATGCTTATTCTTAACTTTCCTGATAATTATTATCCCATGATTCCTTTATTGCTTTAAGAAGCTTTGGGAAGTACTGCTGGAAAAGTTGGGATTTTTTAATCTTCATAGACAATATCAACTGGGGCAACCCTATCCACATGATCCTTTACTGCTTAAAGAACACAAATGGATTTGTGGGGAGACATCTAATTTTTCTAAAGTGTGATGGCTTTTTCCCAGTGAATCAGTGTGTGTACTCATTCTCAGTTTCATTCTCAGTTTTATTATTGTTTACAACAGATTTCCTAGTACAAAAACCAGACAATTGCTCAAAATTCTCTAGAATTCATTTTAGACATTTGCATTCCTTATCTAAGTTCCTTTACAAGTTGTGGGTGAACAGCTATGACAATTTGCTACCACTCTTCTTACCACTCTTTTCACCACTCTTTTCATTATGGAACATTGTTCCATAGTGAAACATTGCCTGTTAATACATAATTTTCAGATATTTGCTCCAAGTCACGCTGCATAAAAGATCTCCCTTGTATGTGATCAGTATCCTGTTTTTAGTCCACAGTGAGCAAGGTCCCGGGCTGCCCACATGCCTCCACCTGAGGACTTCTTAAAGCAGAATAAAGCAGTGGCTGGTTGTACCCTGTGAACTGCTATGATCTATCTCACTTCCAAAGTTACCACTGGGGACCAATTTAAGAACACTGAGCTCTGAAGGGTATTTAAAAGCTGTTTAATGTCATTCTGAAATACACACTCTGTGATTTTAAAGTCAATTGCAAATTAAACACAACTTTTTCAAATTCTGTCTAATCAGGGGATCAAAAACCAGGGATGTCAGTTCTCTAAGCTACAAATAATGATCCTAAACTAGCAGCTGCTATTTATACCCTTTTCCCAATGCAAAATGGCTCCAGCCATTTGATTCAAGAAATACCTGAACAAATGTTTTGTGTGAAAGCAGCTGGAGGGTGAAAGCGTCTTGGGCTTGAGCATGGCTAGCCTGCTTAATTCTGCTGCCTGGTCAGTCTGTAAACTACTATCAATTTGAGCTTTTTCAGTGATACTGCCTCTGGACACTCGTAATAAGGTATATGCCAAACAAAAGGACTCCCTTTGGCATTTCTTTCAGGGGACACGAGACTTGAGTGTAAGAAATAAAGGGGATATTTTATTCAGACTACTGAGCAGAGGCACTACTGACACTTCTCCTTGGCTTTTTCATTTCTAGTCCAAACAATACAGACTACACTGTAACCAGTGAGCTGATGCTTACTCTTCACTTTAATGTGTTAGCTTTTCAAAACTGAATTCTTGCACGTGAATGACCCTGCAACCAGCATAGAAAAGTAAATTATTATTTAGACACATGTCAGGGAGTCCCACTAAAATTCTTACTCTATCATTTTTCAGCTTACTATATGTCCTCATATTGAAAAGCATGTTTGTGGGCAGAAATTATCTAGGCAAAGCTGGTTGTTTCAGAGAGTGAACAGGGATATGAAGCAGCTGAAACTCTTGATTTAAGGAGCATACGATTATTTTTGGCAACTAAAAAACAAATTAAACTTTTTGACAGAAATAGAGTCAGCTGGGACAAGCTTTAAATTAAAAAGAGAAACACCCATATTTACCACATCTCACCGGTACAACACAATGCATTACCTTGAGAAATCTACTCAAATAAGTAACTATTGAATTTATGAAGTCTAAAAGTTCAAAATGGGAAGCAGGCACTGATTTACTAAAGTGTCAGCAAGGTGGATAACACAGTACTTCAGCACCTTCAATCTGCAAGCACGCTGAAAACTACATCAGTCCTTACAACATTAAGCTCTGAGTATACACAGTTTGCAACCAAGTCCTGGGTTTTGCTCAGCTAACATGTCTAACCCAGATCCTCAGCCTTTGATCACATCTATCAGATCCAGACTTTGTACAGTAAACACAGAGGTAGTTATGAATTTTTATTCCACACCAGTGTTATTAGGGCATTCAGCAGAAAAATGTAGCGTCAACCTGGTCCTTGTTCAAAATCAGATAAAACTTCAAAAACCTCAGTCCCTTTACAGGTGGAGGATGGTAGCAGTGCTTAGACATGGATGGGCAAGAGAAAAGACACTCTTTTTTTTGTTGTTCAGAAGGAGTCCTTAAATTCACCAGAGGGACGTGGATAAATAAAATCGCAATCTGACAAGGATGTCCCAAAAATCTCCACAGGTTCTGAAAGACACTTGATAGATAAATAGCACATTGTAAAAAATTATTATTGTTATCTAGGAGATAATTATTTCAATGTTTCCTTTCACCATTTTTACCTGGTTATGAAAAAAAATCCAAACCACCTAATTCTACCTCCATGGTCTCTGAGATAGCCACATGGCACAAATTATTTTTCCAGTCCAGTCCCAGGTATGTGCAAATGAAAAAAGGATGGGACAGCAAAAACAGCATCAATTCTGAACCTGCTTTGAGTGAAGACAAAAGATAAGCTTTTTTTACCTAAAATCTAAAATATTTTTTTTCTCAAAATTAATCAATTAAAGACAATTGCTTAGATTAGTTGCTGAGGTTCTTAAACTTTTGTCATCATTATAAATTTACCTGAGTGTACAGAAAAAAAATAAGTCAGAAATGTTTTTACTCCAAATCATGATCTGCTCTGAAATTCTTATGTTCATATACTATAAGTTGCAACTGCCAAAATCCTGGGTTGCTGGAAGTTTTGATGGAAGTTTTGCAGACATTTAATTAATGTTACTATTCACTGTGCTTAACTATTCGAGAGACAGATTTAGCAACAAAAATCAGTGAGCAATACATGGCCAGTCAGCCCCTGCAATATATCCTGCTCACTTCAGAAACATTTCACTGACTTTATTTACCAAACACACACCCAACCGCCCATTCATGTGCCGGGACTCTCCACGCAACAGGGACCTGCTGATCAGCTGCATTTAGGTTACGTTGCACCGGGCTGGACACCCCAGGGCTGATGTCCGGTGAAGCCTGGACCAGCACTCACCCACCCTGTCCCAAGCTCCTGAGCTCCATCACTGGGTGACACAGCTGCAGTTCCTGCTCCCTTCCAGCCCCACTGTCCACACTGCATCAGGTAGAAGCTGGCTGAAATATAGATGCCATACCTGTACGCCTCTCTTTGGTACTTTCTATGGGCTACTTTGGCAACTCACAGCTCCTTTAAGTCCCACACTGTCACACACTCCCCCCTGGACAGACATGGAGGGTGGAGGTACCTAATTAGAAGCTGGAATTCACACACCACAGCAACAGACACATTACAGGATGCCCAAACTTACACATGTAGCTTAGTGTCGAAATGTTAGAGTAATTTTATCAGGCTTTACCATGTCACATTTCTTTGATATTAAATATACAATAATTGAATTATCTAGTATCTCAAACAGGTGGCACTGCACAACTGCACAGTTCTTCAAAATCACTTTGGAGCCCCAAGGTTAGAACAGATTCCATTCAACTCCACTTACCTTTCAGTGAAACCCAAGCTGCCGAAACACAATTATGCAGCAATTTCAGAGGAGCTACAATATGTGTTAATGTGTACTTGATTCACTGACCTTCCTTTAAGCTTAGCCATTTAAAAATAAATACGAGAGAATTATTTACATTACTTTTTTTTGAGATCACTGAAGAGAAAAACCTAAATATTCATACATTCCATCTCCATTTTCCATGTAGTAATTCCAATCTTCATTTTCATTGCTTCTTTAATGTTGGCAAGGAGAAATTAATTGCATTAATTCCTTAATTCTTCAATGAAGGAATCTAACTTTGATTTTTAAGATATGGCAGTTTCCTAATTAATTTTATTTGAGAACTTTCTTCCCTGAAAACGAACTTCAGGCAAGGTTATATGTAACTACATATTTTGTCTTTGTTTGAGATCCTTATAGCACTAATTTTTTTTAGCACTTTCAAAGTAATTAATGAAGTCAAAAAGTCTTTCATAGCATCACATTTCAGCCATGCTAAAGCCTCCTGCTTTAATCTCCACTCTCTGACACTGGAATAAATAACTGGCTCTTAACTTATCTAAGTGAAATAAATTAGTGCAAGAAAAATTCAATCCATTATGTACTTCATTCTTTAGTCTTACCAACTTTCATGAAACTTCATGCCAGTAGTGTACCTCTCTCAGGACAAATGTAACAATATTGTATAAAACTGCATAAATGTTAAAATAAAGTCATACAGAGAAAAACTGGCTGTTTGCCAATTTCAAACAGCACAGAAATATGTTATTCTCATCCACTCCAGGTTTACAAATTTTGCTGTGAGCAAAACACATTTTTGCTGCATCCTTCCCTAAGTAATTTTCCCAGGGTAGTATATGATTCTTCCTTGAAGAATTTTGCTTTGCAAAAAGAAACTGCTAGAACTCTTCTCTTATTAAAAGCAGTTTTGTGAGTACATTACAATGAAACACCCTCTCCTAACCACTTAATTATTCCAGCATCTATAGAAAACAGAGACAGGTAGTGGCAAAGTAACAGTTCTAAATTCTTCCCTAAAGGTTTCTTTTCTCTGCACTTCCCCAGTCTGCTGGAGCTCGTGCTAGCCAAGTTGCTCAGAGACATTCACCTGAGGATGCTAGAAGATTCTTCTTTCTGGACTAGTGAGTAAACAAATCATCATCCTTTCTGGTGATATATAATAATTCTCAAACCATCTTTCTCTAGGAAAAGATATTTATTAGCATTGCACAGTCCAAAATATTATGTTATTCTGTATCAACACTGAATCAGGATGGGTCTGGGAAAAGAGAAAAAAAAAACTTTCTGTCTTCCAACCGCTAATTCATTGCAACAGGGGCACCTCCTGGAGCAGGGTAGTTGTCTGCCATCTCTTATACAAAATAAGGAGCAGATACTTTTTCTAATCCTAAGTGAATGACATGAGAAAAGACTCTCCTTCATGCTACTGAGGGATATCAATAGTTATCTTCAAGCCAGCTAGATACTATAATCCCAGTAGCACAGGTGTAGTAGCACAGAGCTCAACATGGGTAACAAAGGGTCGTGAAGCAGAAACATTAAGAAATAAATTAAATATTCAATAATCAGCCCAAACAGAGTTCTTGTTGCTGCTATGGCCAAAGTGCTACTGAGCCTTAGGCCAAGTTGTTTAAAGCTGCTAAGGAATGTCTTAGCTTATAGACCATGTCCTTAACATTCCTCAAAAGCTCTTTTTCCTTTCTGTTCCACCTGACTGATGCAAGTCCAACAAGACACTGCTGATTTATTTTTTGGATAAAGCTGGAAAACTATGTATGTCCAGTGGCCAGATTCAACCTCTGGAGCTCTTTCATTCCATGCCAGTGAGGAAGCTTTTTTATTCCCTGACTGACATGCTGTAAGGTTTGCTGCCTTTGCTTTTTTTGTTTAGTTTATACAAATTAAATACAATCAGATCTCACTCTTGTGATCTAAGTTGCTCCCCAGTATGTCCTATTTTGCTGAGTATAATGCACTTTACAGATGCAGGAAGAGTAAAGAGTGAAAAGAGTCACCTTCCTTTGTTATAACTGTTATGGAGGCTGGACTTGATAAATCGATGGCTTAAGCTGTTATAGTAAATAAGATGCTTTTCCATGCAGTCCTCAGTACACAGGCTTAACAACCTAACGCAGGAGATGTAAATAAAGTGTAAAATGTAGTTCTCTGCAGAGCCAAGATGATAAGCCTGCTGCATTAAAAAAATAAAAATCAATTACTTTTTCCCAAGTGGTCACTAAAAAATAGCACATGTCAAAGCATTTCATCAGATGAATAAACATGAGGAAAGGGTGGTTAAAAGAAGAATTGAGGGCCAGGGCTCCAAAGCTAACATTGACTCCTGGTTGTCACAAAAGCAGTCAGTACTGGTACAGGAGGATGGAACTGCTAGAAGAGGGTTGAAAGCTGAGCCATGTTTTCTGCTTGGGCAGTGGTCTCATAGCCCTCAGAGTGTGTGTTTGGGTTATTTTAATGTCCTCTTTGTGAGCTGTGAACCTTCTAAGGGTTATTTTTACCTACTTCTACCTCCAACACATTGTTTCAAAGGCTTGATCTCAGGCCAGCAAAGCTAAATATGTCTGTTCACTCACAAATATGATGGCTCTTTCGCTTAAATTTGATCTGAAGCCACCAGAACCGCATCTATTCAGTTAAACTGGTGAGGTTATAAGGTAGAGACCGTAATGAACTTACAAACTCTGAACAGGCAGAGGGGAATATTTAACCCATGGTCTTTGGTGGGTTACACAAGCCACATTGACTTCAGCTTAATTCTGCACTTACCTCAGAGGCCCCACACAAACATGCAATAGTATCAGAGCTAAAGTTTAAAACTCATGGTTGACAAAGACATTTTTTTTCTCGTATGTGATGGAAGACCAGACAAGCCTCACAGGCATATTGAATGCCAGAAGCAAATCCTTTAAGACACTGTGTTGCTGAAAATTTCATATTTGAATATACTTTGGCAAACTAGATACCTACTCCACATGTACTCTATGAACTTTCCCCTGCTGAAAACAGAAATCATGCCTGTCAGCTATTTCAGAAATGAAAATACCCCACGCAGGTTATATTAAAATATATGAAAGTGTATAAAATATAGTCATGGTCAAATGCAAACTGCAGTGTCAAATGTAGCATTGAGGTTGCTCAATCAACCACACAGACCAGGAAATTCCAGAAGTTAATGGTCCATGGTCTTCTCTTATATAACTCCATTTAAACTATTTTGCATTCCCAGAACTCACTGACATAGAAACACATGAAGAATTTCCATTTATTTTAATTTCTTAATGTTTGTATTACTTATTTTGGGGTTGAGACTAGTAGAAGATTCTATCTGGACAAGTTAACATGATGATAAAACTGAACTAATTTCAATCTGGGTGTATAATCTTTCCATGAGAAACCTGAAATCAAGACCAAGTGGTCCAAAAACCAATTAAGTACTTAACAGCTCAGAAATTAATTTTCTATCTCTCCTACATATTCCCAGGTGACCTTTAGTAAATCACCTAAATCTCCACGCAACATTAATTCATTCGAATATTAGTATATTTACTATAGAATAACTTAGTTTCAGCTCAAGCTACTTTATTTTCTTCTGCAAGAACAGTGAAATAAGCCAATCTTGAAGCTGGCGTCAGTCACATTTTTTATTCATTTGAATATTTATTTTGAAATTGTATCAAAAGGAGCATATCTTTCTCACACTGTCATAACACAAGTAGCCCCTATAATGCTTTATGAAAATTCAAAACAGACTCACTAGTCATGGAAAACATCAACTTGAAAGGACTTTTAGAGAGGCAAGACTGACTTAAATAGGATTAGAACTGAAGATTGAACACATGAAGGAAATTTGGACAACTATCCCATTGACTTCTCTGTTGTCAAGATGTCACCCAGCACTTGTGTCATGTTAGCTGTGACTGCTACGTTGCACGTTCATCAGGAATAAATGCACATAAGTTTCCTGAAAAATATTGAAAAATTTTATATTTCCATTGATTTCTTTTCAAGAAGTAAGATATGAAGGAAGTCTTTCTCTTGCATTTTAGTTCCTACCTTTTGGTTCTCTTACAGTTTCCTACTACTGCAAAGGTGGAGTGAGGAATGCTTAATGGTTTAAAATTTTTCCTGAAATGTAAAATTTATTTTAAAGTAAAAATAGGTATAATATGTTTTTATCTATTTGGAAAATGCCTTTTACTTTTCCCCTAGCCTATTTTCCTAGTGTAAAAAAGCTGATCAACTCTATTTAAACAAGTCATTGTCTGAACTACTAAAAGATACTCCTCTAAAATTGCAAATTCTTTAGTGTTTACTTACAGAAATTAAGCTTAAACATATTGGCAGCACTAAAACACCATAGGCACTGTTGATTTGTATCATAAACTGTCCTAGCACTTTTATTATTATTTTGATGCTTCTTGTTGATTAAATATTCCATACAGCATCAAATATTCCTTTTCACTTTTTCTAGGAGGTGAAATACACACGTGGACTTCTTAATGTACACTCTCACTTTTCTAAGATGCATAACACCTTTCATGTGTATTTGCAGCCTCACTGACTTGTGTAGCAATATTATGGACGTATTTGCTACAGGGGGTGGTTTCACAAGTGTTCAAAATATGCCACACAACTGTGTTCTAAAACATGGCAAAACTTTGATACCATAATAACATTATGTATTGAGATAGCTCAAAAATACATTGACATTTTCCTTTCTGAAGTATATATGAGATCTAGTTATAGATGCTACATTTTCCTTTTGGGCCTATGTTTCCATTGTAGTGTAAGCACAGAATTAAAAACTATGTAAAATAAATGGAAAAAAGCTCACTGATATTTCTCAGCCTTGAAGTGTGGCGTGTTAGAGATGTCAGATTTCACATTCTGTGTGTACTCAGAGATATATTTTTGCCGTTAGAATTGTCAACATGTGGCTAAATAAATGTGAAGAGCATCTGCAAGTCTGTACAAAACTACCTGGTTGAACTCTATTTTTGCATGAAATTAACTAGTGAAAAACTCCATCCCCTGATATATCAATAAGATAGGACTGATTTCCCTGGAAATGTCATGTATGCTCCGCAATTCAGAAAAAAAAAATCAAGAATGATGATTGTTGATTTGGAGATCCAAGTTGCATCAAGAAAATGCCACAAATCAAAAGAATGTTCCTGAGTGCAACATTTTATACAGTAATCTCTAATTTAGCAGACAGATGTGAAAAAACACATGCAGCCAGGAAACTCCCTAATAGCAATACAGGGGAATGGAAAAGAGCACACATATTACAGCTAAGGCCAGTATCCATTTGTGCTCAAAATTAAAAACTATACTCGAGAAAATAAATGCACATCATTAATTAAATAAATTTTTTTAAGAGTTAAGCCCTTCCTCATCTGTAAAAAATTAGCCGTTAGTAATATTATCATTACCAAGTTTTAGAATCGTCTGATGTAAAAAGCAATTTTAACTTGACCTTTTATTTTCTGTCTCTTGCTAGGAGCATGTGCTGTGCTGTGAGTCCACTAATGATGTCCCTGGACTGCCCCACTCAGAATTACCTCTGCTAACAGAAGTGTGCTGCTGCTGCTGCTGCTTCTGCAAACAGTGGCAGCTAGGATGGAACAAATCCTCCTGGTTCCCAAACCCACAGCTCTCCACTGCTTCCCCCTATGTGACTTGCAGTGGGCTGAGAAAAGATTAAACAACAAAATAACCCACAGTGTTGGGAACAAGGACCAGAAGTTCAAATTTCTTCTTTCCCAAGGAAGTGATGGCCTGAGTGACTAATTGAGGTTAGTAGTCATGGCACACAAACCTCAGTGCAATGCAAGGATGTGGGGTCCCTGGAAATTTCTGAAAACCCCAGGTTATAATTGCTTATGTTACATATAAATCACAAATGAGGAAGCTCCAAATTGCCTGGAGATATGGAAAAATGGCAAGTGTCAGGCCATTCCTGACAGATTCAGATATGTCAGTGCTAGAGAAAATGTTTCAGCTTCCTAGATTTTCTCAGATAAAACTACAGTCAAAACAGAAATGAAAATGCAAATTATTACATTCTTTTATTATGGTTTTTCACTTGCTAATTTTTGTGTTTCATTAATTATGTGATACATGGCAGATTCTTAGTCTATCACTATAATATACCATCTCTTAGGAACACACACTTTAATAGGCTATATAATCCTTCTGGCTTGTACAACATGTCTAGTCAGCTCCTAAAACCGATGAATGCAGTTTTGTGTACCATAGGTTTGAGTAAAAAAAGGCTGTTTATGAAGGACATCTTTTGCCTCAGGGGTCAGCTTATGCAGTATCTTCTGCTTTGAAATACCCTTTGCTGGAGCCTCTTTTGCTATCAAGCAGGGACAATTTCAGACAAAAAAAAAAAAAAAGGGTTAAATTAGCCACACTGAACACCCCACTTCTGGACAGGCAGGATTTTTTTTATTAAGAGATTAAAGTGCAGGCACACTGTAAATTTGTCATACACTCACAGACTGATGTCTTCTTGCAGCCTCCAAAGCCTTCTGCACCCTCTGCGTCTCTCACTAAGATCCGTGCAAGTTCCTACAAAACCCATGTGTATCAATAAGATCAAGCTGCATTCAAACCCCAGCAAAACACAGTTTTCTGGAAGCCTAAAGTATTAGCAAATACTATAAATCTAAAGCTAATGATAGAAAATGCAATGCACAGTGCACAGATCCAATGAATGCTCTAAGAAATCATTCCCAGGTGTACAAGGTGGAGAAACTCAGACCAGCTTCTCGTGACAGCGATAGAAGTGTTCCAGCATTCACACTGTGCTTACATATGCAAGTACTCCACGGTGAGAGCTACATTTTCTGAAGCATGAATATAAAATAAAGAAGCTTTCAGTGGAAAATATGTATGCTTTCATCAGTATTTTTCACTTAAATGTTCTTGCATGCTACTCAGAGCCATCATTTAGAACATAAACTCATGCTTTTCTTGGACCTTAGTTCACGAATGCTGCACAGAAAGGGTTATGGATTCCATAAGAAGCATCAATCCAGAAATTATTCCCCATGGGGCAAACTCTGACCCTATGCCTTGCCTCCCAGAGAAATTGAGGGAGTTTTATAATTATGAGCATCTCAAAATTATGGGTGATCAAGTCTGAAAGAAAGAAGAATATTTAGGTTAGCAGATAACTCTCCCAAGTTGTCCATCCATCCATCCATCCATCCAAGCAGCTTCACATCAAAGGAAGAGCAATACATCTTACAAACACACAGAAGCAAAGGGAATGAACTCAGTCCAAGCGCCATTCAAAGCAATACACAGAGCGCATTCCGGAAAAACAGGGAGAATATCTGTAAGGACATAAACTACAACACACTCTACCAGAAGTCTGACAACTAAGGATAGGAAGAAAAGATACATGCAAGAGTTCAGACCACGTTTATGAAGTTCTAAAATGTGAAAGACGTGAACTCTTTTGCAATATCACAATTCCCTTCTTTTTTTATCCTGTAAGTCAATATTTGCTGAAGTAAAATGGCTAAAAACCATCTTATCTCACTCAACATCTGTTGGATTTTCACATGATAAAGAGTGTCTTCAGTCCATATATTATACTAATATCTAGGTAAGCCACACTCTTAATTTTCTTTAGCACCTCACCAAAATCTAGAATGGGGAAAATATAATTTTTAGACCTTTCTGAAAGTTCATGTGAGTAGAAGTGTATCATACTGCCTTCTAGTTTCTTTGAAGAGGATTAAGAAAACAGGTTTCCCAAAAATGTCCAGAGATACAAGATATGATCTGGCAGCCTTACTCATAGGCCATCTGTGGAGTAAAGGACTACTTAACACAAGTACAGTTCATAGGTTCTAGATTTATAAAGCTAATGAAAAATTGGATCATTTTATTTGCATTTTGTGAAATGTAAAAGCAGTAAATAGTAGAAGAAAAGATTTTAAGAACCTGTTTGTTTGTTTCACATTATCAGGTAACACCAGGAGATGTTAATATTCCGTATTTTATTTTTTAAGAGTGTGGAGTACTAGGCTCACGGTAAATGTGACTTCTGGCTAAAGTTGATTAACTTCTGAATTTCTACTAGGTTCATTCTTGCTGTCATATTGAAATCCAGTTTTCAGGAGGATGCCAAGTCCTTGATGAAAACAGTCTTTTATTATATCGTTACCAATGGGTTGGAAGTAGACTGGACTCATATGGGAATAATCAATCACAGTTTACATTTAGGCCATTCAGCACATTTAATACACACTTACACAAACAATGTATGAAAAGATATATACTATTAAAAACATTGTTTTGACACAATTCAAGAAAATACAGATTCAAAGTATTCTAGGTCATTTGGACACATCTTTCTTCCATTAATTTTAATGGAAGAAATGGACCAGATTCATACTTGGCTTGCAGTGATACAATTTCACAGAAGCCAGTTGAACAATATTGATTTACTTTTGCTATGAATAAGGGTGTAGATCTCCCAAAAAATAATCAGCTTGTGAATCAAAATGATACTATGACAGAAAAAATTAAAAGTAGTCTTGTTTGGTGAAGAAACATGGGTTAAACCCAGAATTAAATACAGAATTATAGAGGAAAAAATTTCCAAAAAATCTTGAAAGGCAACCCAGTCTAATTCCTGCTGAAAATAGGGTCCACTGTAAGTAAATGTCTTCTACAGGACTGAGTTATATTGGACAGCATACTAGTCCTATTTAGCTACAGACAATTCTTAAAAAATTAAACAGGGCCTGGACATTGATGGTGTATTAGGCAATTCACCTGTTCAGAAACGATTATTGTGAGCATGGTGGGTTCAGCATCAGTGAAAGGATGCAAGAATAGCTGGTGGTCACCTCTATGCCCCACTTGTCAGTTTTAATAAGTGGTCACTCTTATATATTTGCTGTTTTGTGGACTGTGAAAATCTAAGGACATCCTGTGCTGATGTGTTGCAGAATTCTAAAATGTCTAATGTGTAGGACTGCTGGTTTATTGCTTCTTTTAATACATTTTGTTCTTCCAGCAACAGTGGAGGGATAATCTTTCTGGAATATTGAGTCTGATTATATTGAGTAAAGGCTGATATTTTTACCAAATAAAATGTAAATATAAAGCTGTGTGTAGACTAATCTGGAGACAAGAAGTATCATTTAATTGGCTTGTGCTGATAGCCTGGTATTTTTTATATTTAAATAAAACATCACAGTACAGTTGTGACTTCATGTCTTTAGTTAAGTGGAAAATAGCACATGCTTTAACAAACAGATTTATTTTTTTTTTTACTTACAGATCTATGCAAGCAAGAATTTGCAGACAACACAGTAAAATATTCTGCCTGCTAATAATAAGTTGAAAAGCTTTGTAATCTGTAAAATAAGAGGGACAAAGAGCTTAAAAAAAAATACAAAACAAAACCAAAAACTGCAGGGTGCCTCAGAAAGAGTTGTTCAATTTACAGCTGCAATCCTTTTATTTTTCTTTTCCCTCCTACACCAGAACTGTATGTTCTAGTGGTGTGCAATGATTGCCTTCTATAGCGGTTAGAGCAATGCAATTCTCTCTTTCAGAGGACCTTTGTTTTCTTCTGCATTGTAAGGAAGACCCCTTTGGAGAATAGGGCATTGAAAGGTGATGAATTTGGCACAGAAGAGGCATCACAGAGCAAAGCTGCAATATTGGGATACTGCTAGAACACTCATTAATGTCATCTCATTATAACTGCTTAAGATACCCTATACTCACCCAGCCTTGCAACCATTTCCTGGACTATTTGCTTTTAACACCTTGCTCCTTTCTGTGTGTACCTCCAGCACTCCCACTTTTTATCTGATCAACCATGAACTCCTCACCTTTGCCTTCAACAGCCCACTCCTGATAGCTCACAAGGACTAGAAAAACGTTGTCCACATCTTAAATTCACAAACATTTTCATATTTAAAGTCCCTAACAGTGTCTGGGCAGCCAGTGCCCTGAGATCACAGCCACACATGCAGCTCTGCATTGTCTTGCAGTTTCTCTGTGCTCCCTCTGGCTGCAATGGACCTACCAGTTGTGTCTATCTCATACTTAAAAGTTGTGAGTTGTGTAATGAAGGATTTTCTTCCTTCCAAGTCGTTTCAGAGCATGTAGTACAGCTGGGTCAGTGATCACTGCCAGTGCACTGCTAACATACATCCAAGGGGTAATAGACAAATATTTGCTCACGAGAAGCTAACAAAAGTAATACTTTTTGCTCCCCAGACAGAAAAATAATGGAAAGTTCTTAAGACAGTAAGGCTTACTTTGAATATTTGCTAAGAGAGTTTAAAAACTGATAGGGCTGTCATTTATTTGCTAACATTCCCCTGAATAAAAAATTACTGCATGTTATCAACATTTTGATTAAGCCAGTCAATTGCTGATTTATTGGTTTACCTAGCTTTTAGTGGATTTATGTGTGGAAATGCTTAAAAAATGCAAGAATATTTGCAGAAATACTGTCTATAAAGCCTTCAGTGAAACATGTCATCCATGGAAATGTGTAGCACTCAGTGATTTATTGCTTTCCATTTAAATGACACTTGCTGAATTCTGAAGGACTTTCACCCGACATATAGCATTTCTTTTCTGGTCCTTAAATACATGCACATTCACACAAAAAAACACATTGAACAAGACAGATGTATTAACATTTGTTAGCAGGTCAAACTAAAACATTATCAAGCACACAGTGTTCTCTTTGACCTGCTAGCACTTAAGCAAGCTGCAACAGCCCTGTATAATTCAGATTGTAATATGTTTTACTTAACCTTTGTTAACTAGAACATGAAGGAACAGCTTTTCCTTTTAGTGAGGACAAAGCATGGTATTTCAAAAGGGCTTATGTGAGTTGAGAGTACAGCTCTGTACATAGTTAAATCCTACATTTGACTGCTGAACCCATTCTTTCCCCTTTCCACCCAAATCCACATGGAAACAACAGAATAGGGGGGGGAAATGGTTGAATTGAAAATACTTTGAATTATTTTCCATACCAAAACCAAAAGATAAAGACATCTTCTCCCATTTGCACATGATGTTCCCGTGTGGACAAAATGAAATATCTAAAGGCACTTGTCAGGAAAGACCAAGGAAGCAAAGGACTATATGTTGCAAGTTAGGCCTCACTAACCTAGCCATCGGAGCACATCCTGTCATCTTCAAACTACAGTTCTTGTCCCTGCTTCTGGGATTTGAGGTCAGAGTGCTGTAGACTACTCCAGGCTGCTTCTCAGAGTATTTGGAGAAATGGGTAAACATCCATTGATGTGATGAGTCACCACACGGGAGTGCAATTCTTCTCCTGGTTCTTTTTGAGGGGGTCATTTAAGAACAAATTTCGTAGCAGCTTCCATTGGCTGCAGGAGCTCTACCCAACAAGAACAATGTCATCCATTTGGAGGAAAAATTACTTCATTCAGACACGATCTTTGCCTAACTCAGGTCTCCCATCTGGATTCAGTATCCCAGTCACTATTCTTATAACTTCTAAGCCTTTTGAGCCTACGAAGCCTTTTCACTGTGGTCTGTAATTGCACTTGACTTTGTATGGGAAGCACAGGGTGGGAGAAGGAAAGGGTCCTGCCAGACACAGGCTGTCCTTAACAAAAATATCAGTAAAAACAAAGCTACCTTCACCCTCCCAGCATTGTTCCTCTATTTTTAAGAGAGAGGTTTTTTCTCAAAGGCTGAAGAATTGACTGGCAGTTGTGAGAGTTATATGAATCTGTGAAAAGGATTTATGGAAAGGAGAAATTCCCTGAAAAGCTCATGCTAAATATTTTTCTTCAGTAAGCAGCTGACTCCCTGCAGGTCGAAAGCATTATCCTGGTGAGTTTAGCAAATTTTGGAGAACATCAGAGATAAAAAGTTATTATCACAGAGCCCTGATGCACCTTATCTGTAGGGTGGTCTGGGGAATACTCTTCCATCCCTTCACTGCAGTCACCTACTGTATAGAGTGCAACAGTGGTTCTTAATTCAATTCCAGAGTCTATTAGTTTTCCAACACCTTCCTTTCCGAAACACAGAATTAAATCAGTCTCCTCTCTCACATTGCATTCAAATCCCTATGTGTAGAAAAATAAGTCTCCATAGGGTATAATTCTGAAAGGTAAAATGAAGTCTAGAGAGTTCAAATGATCTAACTTGAATGATCTAATGCCAGTAATCTACTTGAAGAAATTTCTAAAAATAAACCCTCAAATTTCTTTCCAATTTCTAACACAGTTGCAGGATTGTCAGTCCTGGATGGCTCATGGTATTGGGCAAGAGAAGTGTTGAAGTACATCTGTCTTGGAACACAACTTGGATCTTCAGATTTCATCTTGGACAATTCTGGGACCTCATACAAGTTTGCTGCTTGGGACAATAATTTCAAAGATAATTGATACTATAACTTAGACTTAGCTCAAAGCACTCCAGCCTTATAGGCAAATTTTGATTTTGCAGTGTCAGTAAAATGTAGTCTGCAAGGGAAGAGATCAGAGAAGCAGTGAGATTTCTGATAGAAGTCTCTGAACTGAAACACTGGGATTTTAGGCGGTAGATTGGAATTAGTGCCTAGGAGGAGATCCTGCAGTTTACAGGGGCTCAGGAGGCTGTAGCCATGGCCTTCCTCTCCTTCCACTTCTCATTGCTTCCCTATCATTTTCTTTCTACATGCGGCCAAACCACTAAACAGATAATCAAAAATCATTCCAGTGTGGCTCAGAATTGTGAAATAGCTTGAGAAGCCACCATCTTCTGTTTGTTTTCTTTTCTTTTCCAGTATTAATCCCCAGGAGGGCTACAGCACAATCTCACTTTGTGATGCAATCTGTCGCTGGCTTGAAAGCAGGCAAAGTGAGGAAGGAGGAGGAGCTAAGAGTTGTAAAAAATTAAGAGATTTCTCAAGACCCTCCCCTGGAGGTCCTGGAAGATGTTAACATAAGGTCTCCTAGTGGCTAGGGTCCGTTCTGGAGGCAGATTAGCAAAACTAAAATAAACTTAGACCAATAAAAGCTGAGAGATCTTCTGTAACTCATCATGTCCCTATTTTTAAAAGTGCTGGTACGAATGGGTCACTAAAATAAAGACCTTCAGTTTTCTTATTTAAATAAATAGATTAAAAACCACACCAATACCAAAAGGATACCTGTTACATTGCCCAGAAGCAGATTTTTTTTCTAAAGTGAGTACAGCCATTGGGGAATAAACCTTATTGTTCTATGTGTGAAAAATCAGGTTCACACTGGGCCTCAAACACTTTCCAACACAACTATTGTTTCCTTCCTCAGAGTGTTCAGAACAATGGTGAGTGCATGCAAGATGAAGGTTTCAATATCTGAAATACAGTCTCTGCTCACAGAGTAAACAGTTTTCTTAGCATCTACTATCTTTCCTCCCCAACTCCCCAGGCTTGCTTACAAGGAAATAATTGAAACAAAACTAAGCTAAACAAGGAAGACTTACAGAAGAAGACTGACCATCTAAAAATACAGCTGTGGAGTAGCCTTTACAGGTAAAGGCTGAAATCACCGACACATCTCTGATATTCATCACAGTCAGAATTTTTTCCCGTGGCTTTCAGCCCTTCTTCAATATATAAAATGACTTCTCAAATAACAACAAATTACTTAGGTTCTTGGTTAGAGCTCCTGTACCTGCATGTTCAAATACCCTGGGTATCAGCTCAGCTTCCACAATACATTTGAATGGGAGCACAATGGAAGTGGGAGAGTACTTTTTAAGTGCATGAAGAAGCATTTCTGCTTTTAAGATGTGCACTGTGAAACATTGCTTTAATTCCTCAGCAAATCTACCCCAGGATAGACAAACTGAGCTCAAGTACTCCAAGAATACTTTTAACAGTCCAATCCAACTGCTTCAGTCCTGACTTTCCTTGTTTCTCCTCTCTGTGTGGGGAAGGAGCCAAAGTGATGGCGTGCACATTTCCTATGCAACTTCACCTGTCATGGGTTTGGCACCAACAGCTACAACAACTCCACTCTGAACCTAAGGCTTTCCTATAGGAGTTGAAATTGCACACATCAATAACATTTTACCATGAGAAGATACATAATGTTTTCCTTTGAGGCAGGAGATCTCTATTATTGTATTAAAGTTAGCCTGTTGCACAATTTTGATTACACTGTGTCCGTTTTAATGAACCCCTTCACTCTGTGATACTGCTCAAGGAAAAAAAAAAGAAAAAGGAATATAATTTTCTCCTCAAATCTGTCATCAAGAGCACCAACTACCCTCTTAATAAACTTTTGTTCAAAACATAAGTTTTGCCAATCTCAAAGGCTGTCATCTCTGAGGTACATCGAACTAATTAGTAATTTAGCAGGAGTAGAGGGAAAAAAGTTCACTTCAGGCACTTTAGTAGACAGAGACAAAGAACAAAGTTCCTTTATCTGTATTAATACTTTAAAAAATAGAATTAATGACCTGCAGCTAAAACAGTACCTGGAATGATTTTATGGAGTCAGTGCTTAATTTGAAAACATTCACAGACTAAAAGTATTTAATGAAACTAATTAGAAAACAAATGGCTTTTCTTTCAATGGAAGGAAAACAATATTAATAAATAAGTAATCTTAATGTATGTATTATAAGAAAGACAGTGTTAGACTCACCAGGACCCCAGACAGAGGCTCAAGCACAGCAGTATCTGTCTCCCACCGCTGAAATGGTAATTCGCACTGGCGTGTATCATGGCCAAATCTGTCTCCATCGCTACCCCAACTGCAGACAGCCACAGCATTTATCCCAAAGTATATTTCACTATTCTGTTTCATTTCTTGCTGTCTTACTGATGGGAGTTCTGCTCATTTTCCTAGGGAAATTGGATGATCCCACTACAAGAATATTTTGGAAATAACATTTCCAAAGCCAGGGTGGACAACCCCTTGTGTGGCCAAACAGAATCAATTATTTCAGGTATATTCAAGAGAAGAGAACAAAATCCTCTTTTTATAAATATATCCACCACTCAAATCAGCCCATGGCTAGTAGCCCTGATTTGTGGCAATCTGTGCCCTCTAAATCAAAGCTATATCAAATTAAGTACCTATACCACAGCCCAGCAGGCTACTGGTCCTCCTCACTTGAATTCCTTGCCTCCAACAGCCTGGCTGCACTGGAAAAAGGGTATTTTCTATAATAATATTTGTGTACAATTTTTTTAAAATTGTTTTATATACACAACAAGAAATTAAATATCAAAAATCAGTATCCAGCTAGTCACTATTGCCTATGATGTAGTTATAGCTACATGCATAAAGTCAAAGAAATAAACAAAGAAATAAAACAAAGAAAGGCTTTTATATGTGATTAAAAGGAAGGGAAAGGTATCGCAAGAGTGATTAAATGTGTTCTATTGACCTTTATTTTTTGTGTTTAACCTTTCAAACAAGTAGTTTGCACGATGAGAACTTTCAAACCTTCTGCAAAATCCAAGACAATTAGTAAATTATTCAGTGAACTGATATAATTTGTCTGGGTTTTGGGACTCTCTCAGTCTGTCAGTTCACCATCACTTCCTTGAATTACAACACAAGGCATTTTTTAATAGAATGAAGTAATAAGTATTAGTATTTGGTGACAATGGGAAATATGGTATTATAGGTACACCTTTGCATGGCTTAATCTTTCCTTCTTTTAACTATCAAAACCAAATATAAAACCATTGCACAGTTCCCCCAGTCATACACTACAGTTTACTATTTCATACCCTATACAGTTTATTATTATTTAGGGTGTTTTGTTCTCTTTGGGGTCATAACCCTGTTATTATCTCTTGTAGGACCAAAAATGTCAATGGGAAATTGTATATGAATTCAATGAAGGGATCTCATTGGTTTTTAATATTTTAATATTTATATGAGATTAATCTTACTTATAGAAAGCAAATGACTGTGTACAGATGTCCTCACCTGATAGGTGACTGCTAGAATATTAGTAGTCAAGAATAGTATTTTTACTCCTGAGGGTGTTTTTTTACCACATGGAAACAGCATAAGGCATTCTAGTCCTAATTGCTTGAAGCATAAATAGACAAAGCAAAATACAAAATGAAGGAAAGACAAATGCTGTTTTCAGTGTCAAACTTTTCCACGTATGCTGGAGCTGGGCACTCCTCTGGCTCACAGACCCCTGCAACACCTGTAATCCTGCTATAAGGGATAATAATTCTTCCCTAGGAAGAACCTAGAGAGTTTTTACAAATGTATCTAAATTCCTAAATGTGTTTTGTAATACCTTAATGCTAATTGACTTGCCTAAAAAGACACAGACACTTTTCAGAAGAAGAGGGGGTCTTCTGAGTCCCAAAAAAGTGGTTTAATTGCCTCAGCGTTCTTCCTTATCAAGAGCTATAAGGCAATAGAATAATTACATGATAACAGAGTTTAAAATCTCATCATCTGGACCATGTAAAGTGAACTGAAGAGTTGTAAACTGATGTTTGGAAAGGTGACCTGAATGGAAAGCAAATATTTTTTCAGTCACTTATTCTCTGAGCTGGAATATTTGAATTCTAAGCTACAGAAAAACGTAACCACTGGCAACTATTATTTTTAAAATACCTTAAAAAAAGATGAATAAATGAGTTTTCTGCTGTCTGAGGATACCAGTACTAAAATGGGATGCCATAATTTAAAACCACTCTGAAAAAAAACAAATACACATCTTATTTCAGTTTCTTAATTTTACTTGTAAATTTTCACTAACTTGCCATAAGTAAACTGCTTACAGCATACTGTAATCATTTGCCAGTCACAGTCGAATAAGTGAGATTTCTGGGTAGGCCATTTGCTTTGGATTTGAATCCAAATGACAGAATTATTTGGATATAACACAATTAAGTCTGTCCAGTTATGATGGCCATTTAATGAGCTTCAGCAAGGCAGAAAGGAGTTGGCTCTACCTGCCTAAGCAGGGTTTTAATATGCCATAAACCTAACATAATAAATAATTTAAGTGCTGAAATATAACAAAGCCAAGACTTTCCCACTGACTCTCTAATGTGGATTGTCACACATGGAGACAGCCATTAGAAATCCAACCAATAACAAAGTGAAAACTAGTAGATCACAATATTTGACTGCTAAATATTACAAATGTGCTGTCTCTCTTCACAGCAACATGTTATGGTTTGAGATACTTGTAACCTGCACTTGACAGACATTTTTGTGGCTGTGCCTATGGGTCTGCTCTCCTGTGTCATGTTGCTAGAAGGCAAAGTCCTGAGGAAGAGCGAGTGAGTGAATGAAGGAAGACAGGGAGCGTCTCACAGAGTTGTATCAGAAATCATATGCTGCCATATCTTAAACAGAAAACCCAAATGATTTCTATCAGACACTAAATTAACCCAGCGGGGATTTCTCACTGTTCCAAGCAGAAAACCACTTTATTCGTAAGGATAATTGGATATTCGAGAGATCGCCATGTTTCATATCGTGAGTTGTAAATGTTGGCTGGTCCATAAAGGACTCACATGGGGTCTGCGTGCCTTTGCCAAGGCATTTATGCAGTTGGTTAAGTTCAGCAATGCCCTGAAACCTAGCTTTAGGACAGATTCAAGGTCCCAAACCAATAGAAGTTGGCCTTTTCAGTGTCAAGCAGGAACCAAGTTGGCAGCGCTGCCCTAGGAGCCTCCTCTGTCGCTTATGGCATGGACCAGCTAAAAGGGAATGGAAATGATGCTGAAATGGAGAGACACATGGAGGTGAGGGGGATAAGAGGACCAACCACCCTTAAGATGGAAATGTGAAAATTACTCTTAGTTATGGTCCTCCAGGAATGAAGGGAGGATATGATTTTTACATCTGCTAAATTTTCCAAGTCCGTTCTTCTTTATGGTGACAAAAACACATAAGTCAAAGACAAAACATTTTTCCACCACCATAAAAAGTTCACAAGTTATGAGGTAATTGCATTAGCACGCTGAGAAAAGAGAAGAGAATGCAAGAAATCCTGATTGGCGTTTCTCTGTTTAAAAGGAATTATTTTCCAATACCTGAGCATGCCCAGAGGAGCTAGTCTCTGAGCAGCTGTGAAACAGAACCTTTTTACTTCAGGGTTAGTGCAGGGAGCTCATTAGCACAGCCTCAACCCTCAGCTAAACAGCCTTGTTTGCATATTGAAGCAATAGAATGTGAAGGTGTTAAAAAGGAAGAATTGCAGCCGCTACTCCTGACTGACATGTCTATCTGGGCTCTTGTGTTTACAAGAGAATAACGAAGCTGCCCCAAAGCCCCTACTGGGCCTGATTATTATGCAGAGGCTTCTTAGATTATGTATAATTGATATCCATTTTCCCTCCAGCTAACCAATGGCAGCTCTCAGGAGTAATGCTCACTCTCCTGCATCTTACCAAGCAAGCAAACACTGGAAATTGCTATCTTTTGCTAAGCTTAATAATTTTTAAAGACCAAAAATTGACATTTACGTTTTTCAGAAGCACAGATGACTGCACCGTTGGTGGGGGTTTCCTGCTAATAATAATCAAACAGTGGAGATACTGTATTTAAGGGTGTTGATGATCTGGGGCTATGTTAGCATATCATTTCTATATATTTATACATTCACAGATTCGATGGACTGTCTATATAATGTGTGTATGTCCCAGTTTTCCCATACATTAAAAATATGGCAACAAAAAGCAAGGACAGGTTCTGAAAGATTAATTCCTGCCATTTTTAGTGAAAGATTTGCAAGGTGAGTTATGCAGGCAAGGACATTCCTTCAATTACATTTATCGGTCCCCTTTCTGTACTTACAATAGTTATCTTCATCCTTACAATTTAGGCCAAATGTCCAATTCCTAAATCTGACACAGGCATGAAATTGAGTAGCACAGTGTTCATTTTTTATTTCTCAAATAGTTCTCTGCTCTTCTAAGAGAAAATCCCATTGAAGTTTTTCCTCAAAACTACATTTAGCCTTTCAATTACAAAGCAGTTATGAGACAGGAGAGTTTTTTTTATTTCATTGGTCAATTTTTTGTTGTTTTTAGGGGGGTTTTTTTTGTCTGTTTCAGAGCTTTTGAAAGGATGTTTGTGTGGAAGGATTGGGCACAATAATTTTTAAAGTTTTGCCAGTAAAGAGTTGATCTTGAAAATTAAATGCTAATAGCTTGAGATAAACATTCAAAGTCTGTATAACCCTCTCAATGTTCTGTACTTCAATCCTGACCTTCAGCCTTTTTGCTGTTTTTGTCCTGGATATCTCTTCAGCACAAACTGTCAGTTGCATGGAGAATTTTCTATCCATACAAATAGTTTCCAGAATAAGGATGTGTCCAGTCCAATCATTTTCATGTCACCTTTCTCTCTAGAGGTGAAGACCTAGCTCACTAATCCTTTCTGCTACCTAGCCTTGGCAGAATTTTAATTTTAATCTGCTCTCTGAGGAGATGCACAAGAAAATGTAAGGAATATTAATACATGGGCTGAACTGGGTTGAATGTGAAAAGGTGAACGTTCTTCCACTCAGATATATACCTATTCAAAGCATAGCCATTATGAGTGCACTAAACTCTCTCTCCGCACAGAGCAAGGCAAACCAGCAGAAAGGAAGATCGTGAATTAATTGAACCTCTTATAACTACTCCTATAACTAACAAAAATCTACATACTTCTTCCATCCACTGAATAGCCTGAGTAAAACCACATAAGAATAAGTAAGGAGAATACAACCTGATTTTTGTTCCAGTAACTTTTCAGAAACCAGAGACTAGTCAGAGAAAGCTGAACAGTTTGCAGCTGCCCTTAGTTTGGCATACCTACCTTTGTGTTATGGAAACATAAAGAGACAGAAACTGACCATAGCAAAAAAAATTTCTGCCTAAAGAAAGGCAGAAATAGTCCCAACAGGCAGTCATGCACATAATGGTCTCCTGACCTGTATTTAACAAAAACTACACACAAAAACACACTTCTGAGAACAAGTGAAGTCAAACAGTCGTTTCAGAGTTGCACCTTTGGCCAGTGGACCACAGGACTGCAGTCTGCACGACCAGACAAGGATTTCAGGCCAGGGAATCACATTCCGAGCAGCATCAGTCTTGCATTGACCATGTAGTCAGTTAAGTGATAGAATAGGTCTTCTTTTTTACAATGTAAACATATGCTTTTTACGTAAGCCTCTGCAAAGTGGTCACTGCAGTTCTACAGAGAGCTTACTGGTCACATATGTCTATCTCTCCACCTTCTTTCAGGCGCTAACTTTCATTAAAAGAAGTTTTAATTAAATATTAATTTATTACTTATTTATTACATAGTGCTTTTCCATGTCAAGAAGTGCTGAGCTTGCCATACAGATACTATTTGATCTCTGGGAGGAAAAGAAGAAGGCTGTGTGTCCATGGATGGGAGGGGGGATGATCTGTACTGAGATGTAGCCCACATTATGAAAGACTTAGGTCACATCCAGCATTTATGATAAATCTGAGGAGTGGCTCTATTAAAAGGCATATTTTTGTTGTTCACACATTCAGTATTATTTTGAGATGCTCCTTGAAAGTATTTGTGGTATTTGGCCATCACCTGCCTTTGAAAAAAAAATTATCAGGAAGACAGTTTCACCTTTGCTTTTGCCTTCCATCTTAAAAACTCTGAATCACAAGCCCTCTTTGACTTCCACCAGTGTCCAGTAGAGACTACTATACTTCTCTTTTCTTCAGAAATATAGAACCATCTCACTGCTTTGGGTTTGGGAGTCATCTGTGGCAGGTTTCTCTCATGCAGAGGAAACATGTCTGGCCCAGTTTGACAGCTACTTGTAGAAGCTATCAGCAGAGATAGGGGCTGGCTTTAATAACACAAAATCTGGACTTATGAGAGTGTGAATCTTTTCCTTCTTTCTTTTGTTATGTAAGTCTAAAATAAGGACATAAAGCCACCCTTCTGAAGAGCAGATCCAGTTTCTCAGTAGACTTTCCCTGAGGAGTAACATAATGAATACTGAATGTTTTTGTTTTATAATATCAAATACTTTCCAAAGTCCATTTACCATCATCACAGAAATAAAAATTGTGCTGACTTTCTGAAAAAGATCATAATCAGTAAATATGCCAGGTGATGTGCAGACTAGAGCTTTGGTCCAGTTCACTGTATGATCCACCTACAGCAATTAAGAAATATTCAAGGTTTGGTCCAGGAAAGCATTTTAGTATTAAATTATATATACAGACATACTGAGTTTAAAAGGTTGACTGAGAACCTCATAAGAGGTTTTTCTTTTTCTTTCCCTTTGCTTTTAGATTACACCAGATTTTTTTCACCCTGCGTTGGTAGTTCTTTTTCCAGATCCAGGGGAAATGAAGGCACACAGCCATACATGAAAATCTATATTTTTAATCAGCTCCGCAACACATTTTTTATATTTATTATCTGTTTATCATTTTCCTTGGTAGTAACAGGGGTCTTTTGAGTTACGGCTTCTGTGCCACACTGATGGTACAAAGGAAGCCACAGCATGAAAAAGACTGTAGGACATGATTATAGCAGAGAAAAATTGAAGTCCCAGGAACCTATGGTCCAGAATAAATTTTAGCCTGCCATTCAGTGTGTTCTGCATTCATTACTATTCAGAGGAAGTGCCATACACACAAACAATAAAAAGTTTACTCTTGGCAATAGAAATTCTCACCTGCAAGAAGGCAAAACAGTCTAAAGTGGAGACAAAATAACTGTTGGACTGAATATTTAATGACTTCTTCAAGAGGTTAGCACAGGGAGAGAGGAGAACAAAGTTTGCCATTCAAAGACTGCTCTTGTATAAGGCCAATGAAATTTGTTTTACAACTCTATTGAAATATAACATAATCTTCCTCTTTATTAGATGGGTCCTTGTTTTAGTTTGTTGCTGCTCTCTAACACTGTGAAACACCCAAAACTTTCTGTATCTTAAAGAAATAGACTATACTTGTATATAAATACAGAAATAGTACTAGTCTCTTTAGCAGCCACATTGTGTCCTACTACAATAGAGGAACTTAACACAATCCATTTGCACAAATCAGTGCACAGGAGCTACCTCAGCTCTTCATTTCCTCTTACCTTGCTGGGCTATAGCTAATAGCTAATATCTTGATCTGAATATCACTGATCTTAGTGCCTTGCAAAATGTTCTTTTGAAATAAAGTTCCTCAAAATTGACATAATTTTGTGTATAGGTATAACAAAGACAGTATCACAAGGAAAAGTAATGGAGAGACATTAAAAGTACCACCAAAAGAGAATTGTCTCTCCCAACACAATGAGCTAAAATTTCAAGTTCTAAGAATCTGATTATGTCCATAAAAACATAGGTCCAAAAGTTGCCATAAAGAAAAGTCCCTTATTTATTTTCAAGCCTGTTAGTCTTCCTATCTTTCATGTCTATCACTGGATTTTTCTCAATTTCCTGTCAGACCAGCTATATAGATAGAATACCACAGAGAAAAGAGAAAACTTCCACAACCAAGTGAAACTCACATGGGCTGCTTTGTTCCTCAGGAGTCCATTTTCAGGCAGCACCTCATTGCTGCAACAAATTAATCACCAAAGCCCTGGTCTGGTAATGAAGTGCTGTGGATTTGCAAAAGCTTGAAAGGCATTACCTTTATTACCTGAAAGAAAAATGAAGTGAGTGCTCAGTATGGGAAAATGAGCGCAGTGGCGCTGTCAGAGGCCAGTCCTCCTCTGGAGCAGTTACTAGTAAAGATAGTTAAGTCCCAGACTCTGTGGTTCATTTTGGGCCTGCATCAAGCAGTCATCTCTGCAGTTGTACTTGAAATCTAGAACTCCATGGATTTTGGCTTGTTGTTTTCCACGGGTTTGGTGAAACAAACTATTCTCAAAGACTGGCATCAGTGCAATCTTTGTTAGTACTCATGGAGGATTAGATTCAAATACACACTACTCATTAGTCTATTTTCATCCTCCCTCTTTCCAAGCCTATCATAATTTTACCATGTTCTGAAGGAACAATTGTGATGTTTATGTTATTATTCAAGTGGGTAAATTCATTACATTCTACTTTATCTCAAAACATTTCTGCACTTTGCCACTGTAAAATAAGACAGCATTTTCAGGAGATAGGATGGGCAGCTGTCTTTAGCTTTAAGCCATAACAGGAGAATGGAGAAACCACTATAAATGCATAAATATGGCATTTCCTGAGTCCCACTGAAACACCCTGCAGAAACATTCAGCATATGTCTCCTCTGACGCTTGAGGCTCAATCCAAGACTGTTATAACAATCAGTCTCTTAATGTTACACTGAGAGACCTCCTCTGCTCAAGCTCCACAACTCCCTCGAGAGGAAGAGTCAGCAACGGTTCAGCAAAGCACTGCTGTTCGTCCAAGCTCTTACTCGTGGAGATGGATCAAGCACAAGAAATCATCCACCACCAAACAGACCAGCTGAGTTTTTGCAGAATAGATACCTTGAGACTGAGGCGGATTTTGGCTGCTTGAAGAGTAGGCACTGACACAGGAGCTCAGTCATGACAATGTTGCTCTGAATACACTGAAGTTACTCTATTTCAATTGTGATTACGGCAGCTGAAGCCGAATCAGCACCAAGTAGATTGTAATTCTGACACACAGGACTTGGGAGCTCAACAGCAAAAATGCATCCCCTGACCTTTTATTGAAAATTCACCTCAGTAAGGAAGAGGAGAAAACAAAGAGTGTGAGGTGAGGTTTCCTATTAAAGCATCACCAAGCCTGTCAAGTGCTGAAAATATGTTGTGCATAAACACATACCAAGACAATCTCTGCCTCTCAGCATTTCCTAAATCAAGACATTTCCCCATCTCTCCAGGAAATACATTTTACTTTCTTTCAGCACAGTAAAATTGCCTAGAGCTTATTCATAGCCCTTTTCAGGACCATGGTATGAGCCATTAAGCAAAACATATCCTCTCAATGTTTCCTATTTAAAAAGAATTTATAACAATATCAGAACCGTATCTCTACATGATTCCTGAAAATCTTTTAATAAAATTCAGATGAGTGAGCAAGGAATATGTTTCATTAGGTTTACCTCACATTACAAATACCTGTAAATACACATACCAAGAAAGCATAAAACATAATTATTTTTGTAATGAAGCATACTTTGGGGATTCATCTTATCAATTTAACATAGATTCTGAAATTAAGGTAGTTCAAAAGAAAGCATACACGATCCCATCTGAGGCGCCTAAGGCAAGTGTAATGAAGCTAAAAGTTGGCTCAGCCCAAATGTCCAACATTAAGGTGCTTGAAATTAGAGAAGATGAAGACCCATGGTGGCACTGTGTGGCAGATCAAAGCAGCAAATGATTTGGGCCAATGTGGAAGGACTGGGACCACGTGTATGAACCATTTTTATTACAAATTGTAGAAGAGATATAATTCTGCCTATACTTCTTGGAGAATTAGGTTCTCTGATCACAGGTGACAAAAGGGATTTGTAAGAGAATATATTGTTGTCCCCTGAACGAAGCAATGAATTTGAGAGACCTTGTATAACACCCCAAGGCACTGATTCCTCCTCCTATGACAAACAAGCAACTGTATGAATTTAAAAATAAGAATCTATGTTTAAAACACAGTGCAAGGCCAATTTGTAGGCATGCAAGGCAGCAATAAATTTTCAGTAATAGATTGATTCTATCCCCCAAACATGAGAACTTTTCTTAATCAAAATTACTTCTGCATCTCACACCTTCATCCAAGCCTCGTCACACTGACCTTCTCAGTATCTCTCATTTTGGTGGTTAGGATTTATTCATGTGTATTACATCAGAAATGTATAAATTTTTGATACTAAGAAGGCTAAGCTGGACTTTCTCTAAGACTTTTGGAAGCTGACATTGAGAGAAATAGCCATAATAATTAAACAGGTAGGACAGCCACTTAAAACAAAACAGCACGGCTGCCCATTTTTCACACTGAGTGTCAGAAAATCTTATGTATTTTTAAAATAAAAGTTTCACCAGAAGAGGCATTTCACTGGGGGAGGTTTGGGGCCTGGGGAGCTCAAACAGTCTTCCAGAAATGAGGAATGTTGGCATGGGCAGTGAGCTGCTAGTTTTGGAACACTCACACCATGAGAACTTACAAGCAGTCTAAATAAAGAAATTAGCATAGAGAGTAAGGCCTCCCCTGAATTCAAGGTAACAAAACACCTTTATGTAGGCAACCAGCAATCCTTTCAACCATCAGTCATCAGTTCATTCATAGTTGCCATGGCAGAAAGCAACTGAAGTATTTCAAAGAGTGTCATTTCAGAATTGCTGCCAGAAATTGGAGATGAAGGCTTATCAGCACAGAAAACACAAATCTGGCATAGACCTCCTGTAAACCAACAGTAGCAAGGAAAGCGAGAGGCTGAAGTTCAAATGGTTTTTTTATGCCAATTCCACCCTGCTTTGATATCGTAGTTTCTAAGTTTGAATCCCTGGAACACAGTAGCTAGTCTCTTGTCTTAGTGTTTGTCTGGCACCTAGAAAAATGCAGCTTTGCCTGTGGTTACACTTCCAGACATTAACATACAACTGAGTAAATAGTAAATATAACCATTCACTAAGGGGATAATCTTTCCCTAAAGGTCTCCTATGAAATAATTTATTCTTTCAATAAGCTTTACTTTATCTGCTAGCTAGGGACTTCATTAAAAATAAAAAAACCTATAAGGAAGACTAAATAATAATACTAATAAACAAATATTTCTGTGAATATCTTATTTATTAAAAAGAACAATTAACAACCAGCTCCAAAAGGAAGCTTCAGTCTACAAATAACATACTCGCAACACAAAAAATTAGAAACATTTTTTCCATGTTAAAAGTCAGTTAGAGGAGATGTGCTACTGAAGTTAGGACAGAAGGAGATGTGCTACTGAAGTTAGGCAAGTTGTGTAGGGGAAAATTATGTTCCTCCGTGAGACCAATTTTTATTATTAGAAAAAAAAACAGATGAGTTTTCCTGCAAACAAATTTCCCTTCAGAATGCAGTGTTATTCGTTGTGGTTACATATCATACTGCATTATTACCTTCTGTTCTTCGTTACTTCCACAAGGCTTAAATGTTTATCCCATTCACCATTCCAGCTCCATGGAATGACTGCCACCTACCACGTAAAAAATTCTGTTTATAGAATATGCTTTGTTTCTAACAGCAAAATGTCTTTTTATAGCTCTATTCCAGTAGACATATCATGCCTTTTTTTTACTGCTGTTGCCTAATGAACCCCTCCCAAAATTGTGCAGCGCCCTCTAAACCAACAGTGGGAAACATTTTTGCATTAATAGCTTTGTTACCTAAATAATGGAAACAACTGCAGAATAAAAAGGAGGGCATGTTACAGATGGGGAACTGAGACACAGTCTGATTTAGTCAAAAGTATTCTCCAAAGACATACAATAAATCAGTGGCAGAAGGTTGGATTCCTTATTCCCTATTCAATCTCAAACTTTCCTTTCTTTTATTATTTCCTCTTCCACATGATATTACTTACCCACACACATGAGCAAGATAACTATCACAACTATTATGCTTGCTATTATATAGCACTAAGGATGAATAAAAACGCAGGCTATGGAGTATATCAGTTTTATACTGTGCTTTTGAATGTCACAGATCTCCACCCATAACAGTTCTGCATCACTGTTTCCATAGTAACGAGATAACATGAGACACTTTGGTGTATGTTACTGTCTCTGAAAGAGTCCAACCTCAAGATGAGAATACCATGTTGGACTTTGTAAATGAATTCTGATTTGAGCCTTTCATGCAAAATATATCCCTGAATGACATACCAACTTGAATAGTGAAGTTATTTGATTTGATGATGATACAAAGACACAGAAAGGAAAGCAAACAGCTTTTAATGTGTAACAATGAGCTGAAAATGCTTTTCTTTTTAGATAACAGGAGCTACAAGGTAACAGATTCTCATGCTAAATTAAATAATGTTTATATTAGATTTACAGGAAGAAATTAAGTGATGGCAGTGACATATAAGGCCCAGCAAAAGACTGTAGAGAATTTTTTTAATAGAACAGTCCTTCAAATTACAGCTGATGGTGGAGAAAAAGGTGTGATATGAGCTCACTCACGATACAGGTAAAATGGTAGCAAGGCAAATGTCTACAAATCCCAGTAGTTGAGATCTGGGAGATGAGAGAAGTCAAAGGGCCCAACAAGAGGACAGCAAACTACAGTGGATCTGAAGAATAGCAGCAGGTACAATGGACAAGGAGCTGATTTGTGTAATGTGATCCAAAACTGCTAGGAATATGCACATGGAGACTGCAGGATAGAAGAGAGAGGGAATGGTACTGCAAAGATAGGTAAGAAAAAAATTGCATACAAGTTGTAGACAAATAATGTACATCCAGCTCCAGGAATCATTTCGACCACTCCTAAAAATTTGACCTGATGCAGTTCAATACAAACAAACCTATTCCCACCGCTGAACTGCAAGGCCCACCACAAAAGCTCACTTCCTCTTCTTATTTTTGGAATGTTTTTCAGAGTATCAGTTGCTTCATACAACAGTTTGAAGTGCAAAGTACATATAATGAGTTGTAAAACTTGGGGAATTTTCTGGCTCCCTATGTGGCAGGAATGTGACTGAAATACTGTAATATGATGTGTTCTTATAATTCAATTACTTTTTTCATATATTTTGGCTGCTTCTATTTTTTGTCTACCTTTTGATGTCTAAAACTTAAATTGATTCAAAAGGTCTATGGAGTTGGAAGAGCCTCCCTCTGACTTGCAGAGATGTGCATGGCTGGGCTTGTATTCTCCTACCATATGTATCCCTTTTAATGGTTCAGACTTCAAGGGGCTGACAACATCTCTTCATTTGATCAATAGCCTGAACCGTCACTACGTGCTGTAGCGTGTACAATGGAAGGGGCCCAGCAGTGGCACCTCCCTCAGAAAAAGCATCAAGACAAAAGTCATTTCTTCCCGCAGCAGTCCCACAGCAGCTCTTTATTTGTGTGGAACGTCACTAAATCCAGATGGCAGCTCCACACCACCACGCTGGAGCAGTGGCAGCTCTGCACTTATGAGGTCAAGAGCCACGGGGGAGCACAAAGGGGGGCTTTCATCAGGCAGTCCATAACCAGGAGAGAAGAAATTAAATTGCTTCCACTGAAACACTGGCCAACCCTCACTGCAAGGAAAGTCTTCAGTTAAATGGTCCTTTCTTCTCTCAAAACTTTGCTTCACATCATTTGTGAGAGGAACCTGGGGAAACCTTTGTAAAATCATGAGAGCTGGGGATAGACTTGTGTGAAAGTATGAAAGTGTAGCTCTATGGTGTACTGTGCAATAGTTTCCACATAAAATAATCTATTCTCCTATTCCTGTTCCGTTCAGCCTGGTGGGGACTCAAGCTCTAATGAGACAAGGATGAGCAAAAGGCAGACACGTAGACTGTGAACTGAGTTTCAGCAATAATGTTTCTCAGGGGCTGGTTATGCTCCTGAGTTTTAAACACCACTCACTTACAGAAGGAGTATAACTGAAGCGAAGATGAGTATAAACATGTATCTGTATCTGAACAAAAGTGAGATTTTTCACTAAGACATTCAGTGATCTCACTCCTCTCCCAGTGAACCAGTCCTCTGACCTGCCCCGTGAAAGCTTTTCTTCTTCCTTCCTCACTGCCAGCTCTGAGCATCCTTTTCATCCAGAGGTCTCTGCCATTTCAGATCACCTGCTCTACAGTTGACTTTTGCTCTAGCAGTGCTCGGGTTTCTAGGGAGTTCAGAAATGACCTTATGTTTTACAGAATTCATTCAATCTTCCAAACACAGTAAGAAATTTCAGAACTTATTGTATATAGTACCTGTCCATAACATGGCACACCACTAAAGCTCTGCCCTACCTGCAGATTTACAGCTGAAACATATTTAACCTTCAGCACACGCAAGAGCGAGAAACAACTAGGACTTTCCCTGAAAGCAGGGACAGGAGAAATATGAATATCTCATGATGGAACAAAATTTACAGTAGAAAAGTGATATAAGAAATCTTTACAATAATTCTGACAGAGAGACTACTATAGGTGCTGGGAATTGCTATGGCTCTCTTCACCCTTTTGCATTGGAAAGGAACTTGCTAGAAGATACCAACAGAATTCCAGACTCTAACCTTAAGCTTGATTTAATCCCATAACAAAAAACTATAATGATATTCTTTAAATGGAGAGTACTCAGTTATGCTGGGTGAGAAAAGTAAAGCAAAAGCTTTGAAAACTATTTCACCCCTTCACAGGGAGAGTTTGAAGGGGATACCTTTGTAGTTTGTTTTGTTTTAGTGAGGGGGTTTTTTTGACAGTCCTGATTTGCAAGCCAGCAAGTTTCACTGGCTTCTTGCATTACATTGACCCTACCTCACTTGGTCTTCAGACAATTATTCTTCTGTTCATCACTTCCAAATGCCAGTTTTGGATCTGCTCCCTGTTGCAGATCAGACCCTGCGCTACTGCCCCAACTCCCTGCTTCTTTATTACCTGTGTTTCACCCCTTTCTGTTAGGGGAAAGTGTAAATTTTATTTTCTTCCCAAATGTTTCAGCAGCAAGCAGGATAACATAAAGTAGGTTTCCTTTTTCACTGTTACAATACACAAGATGTGCACAGCAAACTGGAACAAACCAACTGGCTGTATCAGAGTCCCTGGTATGGAACAAAATAATGTATTTCTTTCATCATGATTCCCACTTGTGACCTCACACTGTCTATGAACTCAGGATGCAATGTTTGTACTGTTAGATGTCTGCACTGCAGTGGCATGGGAAGGATACCAAAAGGTTTTCTTAATAATCGGCTGGAAGAAAACAGGCATATTAGGGCGAGACTCATTCAACAAATTTGAAATGCTTTTTTTAGGCTGAGATGTGTAAAATCTTATTTTTAAGGTATTGAGTCTTTGGGAGTTTAGGGGGGACTGTTTGGAACCTCTACATTAACTTGATTTCTCCAAAGCAACCCAGCTTTGCAGATCAAAAGCGGAATATGTATGGCAGACATTTACAATGTATGGCAGACATTTACAAATAAAAAATTGAGGGGTTAGTCCCTCCTCTTGATTATTGCAGGATTATATTAATTGCCTAAATAGTTTAGGGCACAGTCCTCTGTAAGGAATGATGAAAAATACCATTAGTAAATAAAGAATTCACTAGGGAACACATTAAGAGAATGAGAGAAATATTTTAGGACATATTTTAAACCCTGCCAGTTATGGAAAACAAAATTCTCATAATCTTTATATGATTCATGTTTTTCTTCAATAGTATCATCTCCTCTTCTAATCAGAACAAGCAAAAAATCCAACTAAAACCAACTAAAAATTCCCCACCCGTCTCTTTTTCATTAATCTTCCTAAAACTGCAAGTTATTGGGTTGGACAGTTGGGAAATTCCGACTCACTAAGGCTCTGTAACTTCATGGAAGTGTTCCTCTACAGAAAATGGAATAATTTCTCACTAAGATTATGCCAGTCCTCAGGTTACAGATGAAGCCAACTGCATATTTTCCTATAACTCTCTTGGATATCAGTATTTTCTGTCTTAAGAGTAAGTTCATTGAATAAGGAAGAGTAGGGGAGCATTTGTATTGATTTTTCTAGGAAGTTTTGCCTGACATGGTTTATAAGTCTCTATAGTTCTCCCATTAATGTCGTACTGGGATCTTCATAACTCGTTCTGTGTGACACAGAAAGTTGTCATAGGCCTGAAGCTGGTAATATCATATTAAACTAAAAATCGAGAAATACAGAGATAGATGTACAAAGATAGAAATACAAATCATAGATACTCCTCCTATACTCCCACGCCTTTTGTCTCAAAAGTATCAGCTTCAAAAACTTTAATTTCAGAAAAAGTCTCAGGTTTGGTGGGCTTTGCTGTGTTAATTGGGAAAGTTAGACTAACATGTAACCAACTCTTCAACCAGTAGAAAGAAAGAGAGAGAAAAGTAACATTAAACATGTTCCCTGGCTTGTATGTTATCAGTAACCACAGAGGACTAGAAACCTAGTCTTTTGCCCTATAAAAGCTTCCTATGGTTGTTTTGCTAAGAGCAGAGTTTCTCTTCAGCTATTACAAATTAACTGCTTGAAGATCTCTTCAGCTCAACCTCTATCCCTGCAGACTAAGTTTTCCTTAATGCCTTCTGAATTTTTGCATTTCCTGTGTCCTTTTCAAAGACAGGTCTTCACAATATTGATAGGTACAGTCTGTGTTAGCTTCTTCTCATGGTGTCCTATGCTGCACCTGGAACCTGCTGCTATGAGACTCAGTTTTCTTCACAGCGTGTAGGGGATTGCAAAGAGCAAATGACGGACTTAGGGAAAGAGTGCTTAGGGAAAGAGTATGGAGACATAATAATGCACAAGAGTAGTACTTTGATATATCCTGGCAGCACTTGCCAAGCATTTGTAGGTTGTTCAGTAGGCCTTCCCCTACTGAAGACTGATTGAGGACAATTGTTTCTAATAGCTACATACATATATATATATACACATATGTGTGTGTGTGTGTTTATGCACACATGCATATGCATAAAAACATAGAATCCACTCATATTTTTAATCTCTGTAGCAGTTTCTGTTAAAAAGTTCCATGTATTTTTTTGCCTGCTTCTTTCTTCATAACTAAAGTACTTTTACTTGCTCCTTATTGTAAAAAATGGTAGATCATTTCCCATCCCCTTCTCTGTTACTCATTTTCTAGCCCTCTCTCATATCCATGCTGCTCTCTTCTCTGAAATAAAAGCTCTTAATCTATTTAGTGTATCGTAGAGATACATGCAACAGATCATAAACTGTTATCTGCTAGATAAACAGATCATAGAGAACTGTTTCATATTTATTGCCATACTTCTTTTTCTTATGTATAAATATTCTTGCTGTTGTATATGTTTTTTTCAGGGGGGATATCAAAACTGTTGGCAGTGTTTAATATGTGGGTTCACCACTGATTTAAAAAAAAACCCCATAGGTCTGTGTTCTGATCTTCTGGTCTCTGCCTCCTTCCTTACAGCATGAAATCGTCACAGAACCAGAATGCTGAGAAGGATCTGTTCAGAGCTAGTTGGTAGGAAATGCTCAGAGCAAGGAGATCCCACTGCTAAATCCTGCCCTTCTCTGGTGTTTTACGAGCTCCAGATCAGGATTGAAAAACACAAAAACTTCTCATGAGGAGTGCTCCATGGCATCATATACAAAATACTGCACTGTATGCAGACCACTCGCTGGATCTGGAAGAGCTCTGGTCCAATTTACCCCTTTCTACTGGTGATGATTCCAAGCCATTTTTCTCAGCTCCTTAGGAGTGCTCATACAGGTGAACCTACAGGTGCATCTCCTCCCAAGTGACATCTTGCCTGGTGGGGGAAGCATCTGACCTTCCCCTGCTTCAATGGGTCCTGGAGGGCTTCCTCTAAGTAGAACAGCTTTAAAACAAAGGACAGAGAGTGTCTTCTCTTCAGACAAGAGCACTAACAGGGCACTCTTCAAAGGTAAGAGACTTGGATTTAAATTCGCAGAATTTAGGAACTAAACTGAGGTTTTCAATATGCCGGTCAAAAGCTCCAGCTTGTGAGCTGCTGTACAAAGGGAAGAGAGTGTTCAGACTTTCCAGCTTTTTTAAAAGGCTGGAAGGGGG
>VXAY01005943.1:198938-277573 GCA_013399855.1 Oxyruncus cristatus | reverse complement strand
GGGGGGGGCAGGCGTGGAAATGCCAAAGTAAAAACAGTTGCTCCACTTTTAAAGCCCCTGATCTATCAGGCTTTTTGCAATAACAGGGACTGTATAAGATGCCTTAAGCTCAAATGTCGTAGTACTCAGAAGTTATTCTTTACTCCCAAAATTCTCAACTTAAAAGATTATATTTTGTAAATTTGTATGAATAAAAATGGACAGTTGTACATCCTGTAGTGACAGTCTTTCAAGAACAGAAAAGCAAGACATTCTTTCCTATTTTTCCTGGCATACATAGGCTTCAGAACTGAGATTTCTAAGACAGTATAGCAGCACAAAAATAGGGGAGCTTTATCCAACAAATTGCAGAATCTAGCAACAGGGAAAGACGGGAAATTTTTTGCCTTTTTTTTTTTCCTTTGCTTTGCTGGTAAATTTTTCCTCTAGTATTGGAAATGAACAGAGCAAAAGAAAAGGTAGGCTTGTATTCAGAAGAAGCTTTGATCTTAAAGAAGTTAAAAATCAGAGTGCAAAGGGTACACATATCACTAGGTCAGGGGAAGTGATGTCACACTCATAATGAGCAACAACAATGCTTCTGAAAAAAAACAACTTCAAAAAATGCCTCCTAGATATTACATCAAGGGGTATGTTTGCATGTTAACTGCCTCCAAGCCATCTTTTATATTAAACTACTTTACGTGCAAGACTTCCAGATCATTTACAGGGCAAGGGCTTAGGAAAGTAGGGGCTTTCCAAGCGCCTGAAAAGATTGTCTGACTGATTGCCTGTCTACAGGTTTCTTTTAAAGCTATTTTAAGTATATGATCCCATCCCAGCTATTTAACTCAGGAACCTGCCAATCACACACTGCCTAATTGAACCCTCGGATACTGTAGGATTGCAAGCCACAAAGCATATGAACAAAAATGTGAAGAAAGAGTTTTCTGCTGTGATTTCATTCTTCAAACCCAATTTGAAGAGGTCAAATTTCAGATTGCACAACCCCATTGAGACTCGGGTACTAAACTGGGACAATCAAAAAAAAAAAAATAAAAGCTAATTTTTTATCTGCTTTTGAAAGGCAAGAGGAGGTCTTTAATACCAGTTAGTTGCTGGGGCTGACAGCAAGGTTTGAGGGTGGGGAAAGGACAATGCAAACTGAAAAAGGGAGACATAAGTCAGTTTTTGTACTGCTGAGCTAGTAAATGGATGACTGACTGACTGTATGACATCCCCTTCAGAGATACTTGCAATCCTGCTTTCTCTTGTTTGATTTTTTTTGTTCTTCAAAGAGAAAATATGGGAAACCAAACAGAATTAGGAGCTAAATAAGGGCAAATACGTCTGGAATACATTTAACAAAGGGCTAGAAATAAACCGTGTATTTCGCAATGGTTGGACTGTGGTTCTGAGCCAAAGCCCCCTGAGGTTAAGTGAAAACCTCCAAGATTTCAACATGCTCTATGTCAGAACCTAAACCTCAGTGTTTTATAGAAATGAGAGTGGTAGTATCTATCTTGGCATGTATTAGACAAATTTATTTTATCAGCATACATTTGGATTTACATTGTCGCCATCTTTATTGATTGACTTCATAAACATGTGTGACCTCAGCTGATGTAAAACCTTAGGACCCCACCAAGTCCAGCGGAGTAGTGACAGTTTATGTCAGCAGAGACATCTGAACTGTAAAGGAGAATGGACTTTACACAGTACATGGTCATCGTGCTCTTAAATAGTATGAAATATGACTGAGCAGGTTCATAATATGAGTGGAAGAGCAGTTACTCCAAGGAAGAAAAAGCATCTGACCACATATGCTTCTGCAGCAGGTGGTCTGCAATCATGATCACCCCCAAATGTTGCCAGAAGTATGCCTGGCAGCCTCTTTGATATTTAAGGGGTAAGTGAGTGTTAATTCTATTGACCTTATTTGCAGAACTTCCTCCATCCTGAGAGCATTACTGACTGTCAGGTTGCACACTTTACACAGCTGTCTACTGGATGCTTTACTTTTAGTGATTTTTTTTTTTTTTCTTACCTGAGGCATTTCAGTCATATAACTTCAGCAATCAATTTTGGCCCAAAGCAGCATAGGCCTCAGTCACAGAGAAGCAAGTACTTGCATGCAATCTTGCTATTAAAGCACCAGGGAGAAGAGTGAGTACACAAAATCTTAAGAAATTCGAATAGGAGTTGAATCATCACAGAGTCAGCTAAATTATTGGCCCTTTAATTAGCCTTTTTGGAGGTCTCTTAATTGCTAATCCCTTTGCTGGTTTTAATTGCTTTACTGAACCTAAATAAATCCAATTTTAAGAAATAGTCATGCAATTATAATGGCTACATAAAATAAAATAAAAAATAGGGAAACTACTTTGTTTGAGACCTAATTTAATTAGGCTCTGTTGAAAAAAAATATTCTTGGGAACAGTATTTTTTGCAGAATTGTTTTGTGAGAGCACTGAATTGCAAGGCTGGGAGAGGTTAATATTTCATTTACACAATGTATGCAACTGTATAAGATGCCTAAATTCACTAGATTGGGAGTATTCACCGCATATGGAGAGTAAGTCAGTGCCAAATAAGAACAGGATCCGTGCCAGGAAAGAGAGCCAGGGGTTAGACATCTGTAAAGTGTTGGACAGGATGAAGACAAACGTAAAGCACTTTGGTTCATTACACATCTAGGTAATTTTCTAGCCATTCACGTAGATCTAAACACTGCATCTAAACATTTTCAGCTTTTGCAATGCACAGAAACTTTATTTCATCCAAAAGGGACTGACTTAAACCTGAACATATAGCACTGAAATACCAAAAGTCTTATCTGACCCAGTCTGGGGTTAAAAAAAATGTCATCCAGGTGTCTGGGACTTCCAACATGAACAGGAATTACCTCATTATCCTACAGCACTAGCCTCATCAGATAAAGAAGAGTATGGGGGGGAAGTGGAAACACGAGAAGGAGAACAGATGAAAGAAACTCAGGAGAAGAAAAAACATGTTGAGTCTTAATTGAGCTTGGAGAGGATGCAGGAAGACTAAAACATAGTTGGCTGGGTTATGATTTATTCTCTCTAGTGATCTATGTTTGCAGTGGATTGAAACGTGCTCTTGTTCCTAATATATTTTTTATTCCTTGTTTATCAAGTGTGAAGTCAAGGATGAACAAGTTTAAGTTATGGGCAAAGCATGAGGCTTCTTTAGAACCAATCTTATCAAGAATTGCTTTGTAAAGCCCAGTGAGCATGCTAACATTTTCCAACCTGTTACACGTCATTCTACCTTTAGCCTCAGTTGGTTTAGTGTGTTACAATAAACATTTATCACAGAATCAGACGGGTTGGAAAGGACCTCTGAGATCATCAAGTCCAACCCTTGATCCAACACCACCGCAGTTACTAGACCATGGCACTCAGTGCCACATCCAGTCTCATCTTAAAAACCTCCAGGGACGAAGAATCCACCACTTCCCTGGGAAGCCCATTCCAATGCCTGATTACCTCTCTGTAAAGACTTTCTTCCTAATTTAAATGCATTTAAATGCATTAAACTTTATATAACCTCTTATATGCACAAGGTGCAATCTTGATGCTCAGTGCTTCACCAAGAAATCATCACTGAGCACAGGAAAAGAATTTGAGGTTAAATTTGGAAAGAGCAAAAGAAGAGCAGAACCAGATGTACAAATCAATGGAAATACAATCCTCTTTCATTATTCACCTACAAAAGTAAGGAGAGATGACCAAGTCTGGGGAGGTAGCAGGAGAGAACCAACATAATGAACAGAGATCACTGGTAAGGTCTCCAAGGATTCATAAATATAACTGTTGAACCAGACTTTGTGCTTTGATTCCTATTTGTGGAATATTTTGCTAGCTTTAAGAGAATTTCTATAGATTCCATGTTTACATACACATTTAAAATTCCATATGCACATGTACAGATATGTATAATCTTTTTTACAAACTACTTTGTGAAGCGTTGAGGCTCGAGCAGGCTCCAGCAGTATATATGAGTACTCAGAATACCATCACAATTAGCCCTGATAAAAATGAAAGGAGTGTTTGAAACTAGCCCTATATACCTAAATGTCCAGTTGCCCCTGGGAAAGCAAGCATGTAATAAAATGTCATCTTTGAAATACAGCTCTCTATCTCTTACACGCAGCTGAAAAACTGCCACTTCAGCAATGAAGCATGACAACTGCTCAGAAGCATTCTGTGTCTCTACATGCTTTTCTCTTCACTTGGTTGTGATGCCCTCAGTAACTGTGCCCTTATGGAACTTTCAGCTAAAGGTATTTTAATTTGAGAGAATTGTATGACAGATAGCTATCAAATGATCCATTGCTATAAAACACATTTTTTTTCCCATGATCACCAAATTAACAATTCTACAGACAAAAAAAAAAAAAAATCTGTTTCATCTGGATGTATGTCTCAAAGTCCACATAAGCGTTTAATGTCATTAACATGTTGAGGCCAGTTTTTTTAGTCTTTCTTCACTATTAAAATAGAAGGGAAAGAAAATCAAAAACAATCTACAGAATCAACAAGTCGCCCATAGCAAACTTTAGGTAGTTAGCAATACTTTTGTCTACAGTTTTTAGTATTACTTTACAAGGGAACCAAAAGTAAATACATTAAAAGAGGAACCATCAGCATCCTTTTTATTTCTCATCCCAGCCCTCATGTCTTATTTTACTTTTTTAAATTGCAAGCACTTCTTGAGTTCTTACCCTTTGCTTGAGTTGAGGAGAGCATCCTGCATTAGGTATAGTAGCATCTCTACACCAGAACTTTTGTCTGAAGAAAATGCATGAAGTGTTCTAGGACACTGGTCTGGTCTGATCATGCATTCCTCAATGATCCAATACCCAGAAAAGACACATAAAAAGATGCATAATCCAATTAATTATGCAAGTAGCACAAATTAGTGAAGGCCAGTATAAAAGGATGGCACAAATCCATAGGAGAAATATTTCTATGGGCTCAGGAGCATGCCTGTGACAGAATTTGAAAGGGAAATAAAACATCTTGAGAAGAGACTTGTTTTACTTTACTAACAAGAGAAAAATTAAGGTAATAGTTAACAACAAAATACAGTTAATTAACAGCAAGTGGGTTAAAGCATTGATTCTAAGACAGGATTTGGGGAGCATACTTATATCTTTTATTAGACTGACTAATTTAGTAGTAATAAAAAAAAATTCTTCAGGAACACAAATCCTGCTCCAGAGACAGATGCTTGCCTATTTTCCAGCTATATCAATTGGATTAATAAAAGAGAGTGTCTTTTTTCCCACAGCATTTCCTTGCTTATACTCTTAGGCTATCATAGGTACAGATTATCACTATATCTTGAAAGTGTTCTGTGATCTTTTTGCTTTAGCCTTTGCTTAAAAGATCAGTTTTAATGACACAGTCAACCCTATTAAAATCATAAATAGAAGAGTGAAAATCAGGATAAAAAAGTGAAAGAATCATGTAGAATCTACATAGATAATGTTGTAGTTTTCAAGTTGGCTGGGTTGGGTGTAATTCAGTGCTGAGAAAACAGAAAACAATTTATAGCCACAAGCAATTATCTTTAACAACTTGAGGAATACAGATTCAAGAAGACTAGAAAGAGCAAACATTTACTTACTTTTAAAATGTCAAAAATAAGAAGAGAGACTCACTTCAATTACCAGAAAAATATCAGATCAAATAATAAAAAGGTCTATTTTTAAGAATCTGGAATATAACCAGTATGTAAGAGACAAGATGAATTTTAATAAATAAATCATGTCAGAGCAAATTTATTTCTCTCTACAGTAGATAATAGGGTTTGAGGACAGAGGAGAATAAATACTGTCATGCATTTGGATTCTGGCTTTTGACATCTCACAGGACATTCGCATAGGTAAGCAGATTTAAGGTAGTTATTTGGGAAATCCCATTCACAGAATTAGTCATCAATAGTTAGCAATGATTCATTTTCAAATGAGCAAGACACCCCACGTCAGGTTCTGCAAGAATCTGTATGACATATTCATTAATGAACTGGTAGATGATTAAAATGCTTTTTGCATTTTAAAATACACTAAGCTAAAAAGACTTCAAACCCTTCAGAGTGCAGATTGTACACTGTAAAGGATCTTGGTGAACAGCAAAAATCTGAATCCAGCTAAGCCATTAAATTAATTCACAGATACATGCACAAGAAAAATCACCTGAACAAATAAAACATGAAGAATGACTAACAAGACAAACAGTGGAGAAAAGAATATGACAATTAGAATAGATCACAAACAAGCAATAAAATCAGACAGTTGCATACGAAGCAATCATGCTGGGCTAGGGGAAATTAGTACATTTTATATTAAACACACAAAATATTCCTTCCATTCTGCTCAGAGCTGGTAATTCTTTACCTGGATCCCTGTGTTTACTGCAGGTTATCACATGTCGGGATGATACAATACATTGACCAGCTGGAGAAAATCCCAAAAACAGAAAGTCCCAAAAACAGAAATAATAGTCAACTTAAGGAAAAAAAAAGTTATCCAGCATAAGACTTTGCAAGAACTGATCTTGCTTAATCCAGGAGGGGGAAGACTAGGAGAAGATTTGATAACGGTTCTCAAATTTTCAGGATTCTTCGTGACAGCAGATAATTAATTGTTTTCCATAATCTCTGAAAAATAGAAAACATTGCAATAAGGAAGAACTAGGTTAGAGGTGGGAGAAATAATTCAACATGAAAGGCCAACTAAGCAATGAGTAATAAACCTTCAGAGATTTTCCCAAAATTTTAAGGAGGAGTAAGCCAAACAGCGAGGACTGCTTTTCTGTATCGATCCTGTTTTGGAGCAACTTTTGGTTTAGTGTATCTCATAAATATTGCACAAAAAGTATTATATTCAAACAGTACACAACTTTCTACACTTGCTCTATTGCATAGACTCTGTTGATAAACATATATCTCTATTAAGAGTGTTATAATGTAAGTTGAATAAGAAAAATGAAAGTAAATTGAATGCCATAGGCAAGGATTCAAAATTCTTTTAACTAGGCATCATTCTAGTGACTACTGCAGAAGAATGGAAAGGGAAAATACCCATACTTTTCACAGATTTTTCACAGTAGACCTATACTTTCTGTCTAAATATTTCATTGATCCAAAGATATTAGAGTTTAATTATTAATTATATCCACAAAAGGTTAATGCCTTTGTGAGCATATTGCATTGGCTTCTAAGGTTACAGCATGCTCAACAGTTTTCTGTTTTTTCATATTAAAATGTGAATAAAATAAAATCAATTTCTGCACTCTGTAGCTCTGACATGACTGTGATTTCAGAAGTACCAATTCTTATCACTTTCTTTCCCACTCTGAACTTTTCAGTAGGTCATTAGTTGTGTAATGCTGTTGGTTGTATTTATATCATAAAAGCATGATCATCAGCTAACCTCTAGGTTGGATATATGGATCAGCATACCATATGAGGGCAAATCCTTTAAGCAGTCTGGATGACACTCACTCCTCTAAGTTACTCAGAGAGCTCAAATAATGAAAATTATATCTTGGGCCACTAAAAGGGAAGGTGGTCCCCATCCTCTCTGGCATAACTATATTCAAATAGTGTCTACTTTGCTGTAGCCTCCAATTCTTTGTCACTTCTTACCTTAATATTTCTGAGAGGAATAACATAGGAATGTTTAATCAAGCCTATGATGTCTTTCTTTTCCAGGTCTTTATAGTGCCCTAATAGCACACATGTACTGTTAGACAAATCTCTCCATCTGTGTGGAAAAGTTATGCCAAGACCAAGAGAAATTCTGCACACAAAGATAGGGAGGACCAAGTCCAAAAACAGTGAGAAGGCAATATGTTGAGCTTACCCTCACTACTCAGAACTACGTCTGAAAGTCCTCTTTCATAAAATACGCTTCCTATACTTAAAATAATGGGAAATAACAAAGAATAGCTGCTGTTAAAAGCAGTTAATGTTTCACCTGTCCCTGCTGTTGTGCACTCATAAAACTCAGAAGTCATTCACACAACTTGATTCAAAATGGGAAATACAGACTGGAAAAAGTGTTCACAAGATCACACTTGTGAGCATGGATACTTGCACTTAGAAAAAAACTATGTATCTAATAAATAATATTTTCTAATGAAAGTGAGCTACTAGGGACTCATCATAAAATGTAGCACTATAAGAAAAGACTATTTCAGAGAGTTGTTCTACTTCATCAGCAGGATTCTCAAAAAATCAATGTCATCAAAAACAATATTTGAGAGAGGTTTTAAAGTTATTTTTAAAAACAAGTACACATACTTTCTGACAGAAAAGAGAAAACTTGTGGTGAGCTGTACAAAACCACAACTTATTGCTGCTCTGATCATTATTCTCTATTCCCAGTTACTGGACCACATGCAAAAGCAGCTAAGGTCCAGGAATAATTGTGTTGGAGCTTTGGAGCTGCCTCTAGGTCTGTCACATTGCTAGACTGCCCCTGTGTTGTTTGTCTTCTTCATCCTTCTGAATTCCATTTCCTTTTCCTTTCAACATTTTTTCCTATAATTTGTCTGGTTTTTATCCATTCATGGGCAACTTTCCATTCAAACCCTATATACATCCTGGACATACAAGCAGACCTTCAGGCTGCGAGTGCAGGTTTTGCTCAGGTGGGCAGACGGATTTAAGAAGAACATGCCTGCTGGCATTGAAAATGCATACCTGAAACACACCCTGCACACAGTCTGAAGCCTTCACAAATACATACCACACCCCCTTAGCCAAGTAGCCATTTCCTATTACAAATACAATGTCTTTTTTTTCTGCGTAGACCCTGGTTCAATCTGGAAAACTCACACTTGGTCCCATATTTCATGTGTTCTGTTCAAGTCAGAAAATCTTGGTGTGCCGTCTGGAAGCAACTTAAGGACAGAGTTGGATTTGGTTTGAATTTTGTATTCTGCCACTGAGATGAGAACAGAGTTCTCTCTTTTTAGGGGGTACTGGTGTCTACACCACTCAGACAGAAAGCTCCCGAGAGTGTCCAGAATATCCTGCATGCCTGCACACCAAATGTGTTTGAGTCATTCCCAGCAAATATAGCTGTACCTCCTATGGGTATGAACAGAGAAAATTCTGGGGCACGGGTTTTGCAGTTTGCAAGTCATCCATCACTCATCCTCCTATTTTACACACTTCATAGATTATATGAGCCTACTGTACAACCCTACATAAGACACAGGGTCTGGGAAGCAGGGACAGAAACCATACTCACGGTGAGATGCAGGCCTCCCAGTGTCAGCCCTCCCCTCTATTTTCCAAGCGTTGACTTTGCCTGAACTTGCAAACAGAGGCTATGCCTGTGTGTGGAGTAAGGATAAGATGGCACAGAGATGCTCACTGGTGCAAGGGCCCTTTACTAGGCAAACTGTGGAGATGTCACCACCACCAGCTCCACCACCAAGGGTCTGCAAGCCTGAAGGTTGGTGCAGCCCTGTGTACAAGAGTCCCTGGAACAGCAGTGAAGCCTCACTTGCACCTATAGGGCACAGCTCAGAGACACAGTCAGGGGTGTAGCCTCCCCTCACAGCAGGTTCTCTGTGCTCCTCAGAGGGTGGACAGTCAGGACAGTTAGCCTTGATGATGCCTTCAACAGTGCCACAGGGCATTGGGTTTTGAGGTCCAGCTATCACACTCACCTGTCTCGATCACAAAGTTTGTAAACCACAATTACAATATCCTGTACAAATAAGGGCTTGTAAACAAGAATAAGATCCTTTAGGGCAAAGCTGCAGTCAGTGCTTCCATGGTATGCTGCAAGGATGCCAGGCCTCCTTCTCCTGCTGTCCCTGCGTAGTGCCCTGTCAAAACAATCATTGCTGCCCCACTGGGAGTGCAGGTAGCATGTACCACAGGGGAGAAAGAAACACAGATAAGCAGGGCGCAGGAAAGAGAAGGTCTAACCTGTCTTCCCACCTTCTTGGCCTCGTTTTCAATCCATGCATCACAAATTGATGTGACCTGTGATCCATGGAGATAAGGAATGTCCTTTATTTGGACACTGGAGACATATCCAGAAGATGAAAGGGGAAGTATTACATCTTTACCAAGCTTCATCCAAGTAGCTCCACACCATCCATTGCCAACTTGCATTTCACAAACACAAACTTTCTCCAGTGATAAAGAAACATTTACACCATAAGTCCTTTAAGGTCCAATTTTTGCACTAAGAGGAAGCTTGTGCTTCTTAGGAATGACAAAAAATGCTATGCATTATATATATATATATATTCATGACAGATTGAAAAATACCAAATTGTCTTTTCAAAAATATTAAAAATACACATTAGGAACCATTACAAAAAGACACTAATATTGCACAGTACAGATCGCATTCTTATCTCCAGAACATCCTGACCTGAATCTATCTTTATTCAGCTTTTTCAGGAAGATGGAGTAAGCCCTAGGGACTTCACCAAGCACGAAGAGGCAAAGTGATGTGTCCACAGTAAGTAAAGCAGTGATTCAGAAACATCCTTCCTCAACCCATTACTTATCAAGAGACCATGAGAATCACTGCAATTAATTGTGTTTACAGATAAAATGTATATTGCAGGTTGTGTTTTATTACATCTGGGGTTGGGGAGAAATCATACATTGCATCAAACGACTGTCAGTTCTGCTGCAAGCACATTTCTCACTGCTCAGCTATAAATAGTGCTCACAACACATGTGAAAAGTATCACGCTCCATTCCAAGGTGGGAAATCGCTGAAGAAAACTGTTCTGGTAAACAAGCCCTTCCTGGATGGCTGTCTGAATAACTGGCAGTGAGCACAACTCCTGGATCGCTCTCCTGACAAACGCTGCCTTACTCCTCCCTGCTGCTAAAGCAAGGCTGCATGTCAGGGAAGGCTGAGGCCACTAATACAGAAGCTGAAGAATATTGGTGTCAGCCTTATAGAAACCCTGGCAAAACTGCCCTTTTTAGCAAATGATCTCCCGGGTACGGCAAGGGTGTTTAGTGCAGCTCACATCTCAGCTGTTGATACCACCATCTCACTGCCAGCCCTCACCACAGGGTCAACAGCGGCTCAGCCCCCACGGCAGACACAACAGATGTATTTTCCTGAGTTAGAGATTCTTGGGGGCAATTTCACAGCATGTACGCAGCCCCTTTCAGTGCTGCTAAGAAAGGCTTTTCTTGCGTCTCTCTGGAGTCTTCTCTGCTACAGCTTAAGCACATTTTGCTCTCCTGTCCACCAAAAATATGGAAAACAAACTATCCTCATTTGCACCCCTCTTGGTTTTTTTTGAACATCCTAGACAAGGTCACTATGCCTGCTAACAATATTTTACATATTTCAAAACTCTTAACTGTTCATATATCATCCTGTTCCAGAAAGCACACAGGATGGAGCAGGGCTGCTGCATGTAATCATTTGATGGAAAATATGTTTAAGGTATTACACACCTCTGCTCTGTTCTGTAGTGTCATGCAGGATCTCCAGTACCTGAATGGCACAGCATTTTCCAGGTCTATTTTCCTGCTTCACCAATCACATGCCCCACATCCCATGCAATACTCCTGCCAGTGAGCCTGGGAATTCTTTCCATTTCATTCATTAAGCCATATTTACATGAGTATAAAATATCCTAGCTGACTCTGCTATTACTAAACATACCACTAAACTGATACCATCCCCCTTGGCAGATTGCACAAGTCATCCTTCAGAGGTGCCCACCCCTTTCCACTGACCCTATGAGGAACACAGGCTTCTAAATTTTAGTGCACCAAATTGTATCTCAGCCTGATATCTAAAGTGGACAGCAAGTCAGTCTTGCATCAGCACCAACATAGGTATTCTCTCAGCATAGCACTTTTGGTGTATGCAGTATTTGAGTAAAATCATGCAACAGACCTCCCATAAGCATTCAGGCTGGTAAAATTTAATAGCTCACATACTTCCAAAAGAGGCAGCCCAGCCCTGACTGAAATAAATTTTTTTCCAAATGTAAGTGAAAGCACGGAAAATATTTTGTGGTCTTCGGTCTGAAAATGAGGATAAGTATCTAAAGCAGAAGTCTTCATTCTGAGCCACTGGTCATTATATACACCCTTCAAGTAGTTAATATTGAGCTGCACAGTATATATAATGTGTTGGAAACTTCTTTGTAGCTATCCAAAGAGAGAATATGCCTAGTTACCATTGACATTTAGAATATGTTAATTGTTTTCCTTCTCCTTTACTTTTGACAGCTATGGCTTAAGAAAGGACTTTGATATAGCCCATGACATGCCTGAGGGTATTTTTAGAAAGCACTTTGGGAGAAGAGGAAGAGAATAAATACAGGAAAATAAAGCCTGATCTAAATTAGTAATTTACATGTTCCCAGGTGTTTCCTTCTTGAGATCTCACATACAGCAAACTGCATCAGATCACCTGTAGTTTAAGGTTTTCGGTTTGTCACTAAGTCTCTCCTCCTTCTTCATAAGCTTATCTCATGTCTTCCAGAGTACTGTTGTTTTCACTTCACATCATCTACACAAACAAATAAAGCACTCCCTCCCCCCCCCCCCCCCCACAAACACAAGCCCATGTGCACTCATGCTCCTCTCTTCGGTCTGCATAAGGTAGCTTGGCACCAAAAAGATATGTGATTAAGTTTTAACAAGTGTCAAAGCCAAGTGGCGCACAGACACTTACCTGGAGATCAGAATGAGGTTTAGGTGCTTTCTGAAATTCAAATTAGCAAGTGTCATTCTTCCTGCCTTCTACCACACTTCAGGGAATGTTTGATCTGCAGAGAGAGAATGAGACACAGAAAATGAGCAAGAGAGAAACCTCCAGGATCCAAGGGCTCAGACTTCCCACTCCCCCACATTGCCACTATCTCTGGGAGCATTTGAATAATCACGGTTACTCTTGTTTACATGGCCCTACTGCAGAGCACTAATGTAATGTACTGTAGAACCAAATTCCTCATAAATATTTAGGTCAAGGATTTCAGCATAGAACAACAGTGCAATTAACAATTCAAAATGCTGTCACTGAAATTTATTTTTGATACCATCAGCTGGAAGTGAGCAGACATGCCTTTGTTAAGTTACAATGTAGTCTATTATTTGTAATACAGTATCAGTGCAAAAAAATCAGTCCCTAAGATCATTAATCAGAAAATTTGTAATTTTTTGTTTGCCAAAGCACACATTTTATACAGGCTCTCATGATCTCATGTTACTGCTATATTGTCCAAAAATAAAAGGGAAGGAAGGAGATCTTATATCTCGTGACCTACATGCGTTCTTTACTGTTAAAAATGGTAAATTTAGGTAGTTTCTGTATCAGAAAAAAAATTAAATAAATTGGCATACACAAAATGTATTTTATACATCAATTTTAATAAAAATTTTGCACTTCACATAGTGGCCCGACGTAATGTATCAATGTTTACCTACATCTACCCCTCATACCTCTCAAATATACTATTATATAAGTGCTTGAAAAAATATGCCAACACCTACAAACATAAAAAGAGTTGCAACAACAAATTGCAGTGTATGAGCAGTAGTGATCTCCTTCCTTTTTTAACTGAAAACTTTTAAGTCCAGTGAACTGTAAGACCTGCATCCTTTGTTTACCTGAGTATCCCATTAAGCTGCAGCTGACATATTGAAAAGGAAAAGAAAGATAAAATGAAAAAGAAACCAAATATGAGGAAAATAAGAACTGTCCAAGAAGCAGTTTTTCCTCCTGGTTGTGCTCAGTCATCAGCCTTCTACCTTCACAGCTTCTGTGTTTGCATGCTCAAATCTGAACAGTCCATCATCCAAACTTACACTGAGCCAGGGGCTGTTTTAACCAGGCTGCATACACTGATGTTTTCTCCATTTATTCACATTTTAAATACTGAGTCCCTTCTACCACAGGACAGAAGTAAAATTACATCTAGTTACACTGAATCTTCTACTTTTATAAAGGCTTGTTGAACTTGGGATTAATTCTTTTCTGGATATTGATGTGATTTTAGGTATTGATATAAGCAATATAAAAAATACATGGCACTGGGTAGGAAAATATATGATTGAGGCACCATGAAATCTTTATCTTTTCTGTGTGTTTTATCTGTACTTCCAGGAAAGTTTGCTTTCAATCCATCATCAAATTACACGACGACCTGTTACAGTAAGTCCTCACAATGGAGGCAGTGGTGTGGTCATGCAACAGGCACATGGCAGACAGCAGAGGAACCCATTCACAGTGACTGTTCCTGGTTGAAAGATGGACTAAACACAGCCCTGTCAGACAGTGCTCTTGACTGCATCTAATTCTCAAGTGACCTGTTTTCCTACCCACAGAGAAATGCAAGTCAAGGACAAAGGAGAACTAACACATTTGAAACCATATATGCCTCTCATTGTTAATAAGAACTCATATATATAGAGGAGGTACAATTGCTAAGTCTTATTAACAAAGAATCAGAATACCACCCCCCTCCGTGACTTGCTAATTGTGCACCCATCCCTGTAAGTGTTCAAGGCCAGGTTGGATGGGGCTCTGAGCAAACTGGTCTAGTGAAAGGTGTCCCTACCCAAGGCAGGGGGGTTGGAACTAGATGATCTTTAAGGCCTACTCCAATCCAAGCCATTCTATGATTCTATGGGCACAGGATGTGCTGTGTACCTTAAAATTTTTGCCATGGTCCTCTAACTTGTCTTTGCGTGCTGCTAATTTTAATGTGACCATTTTTTGGAGGCAGCAGTAAGATCTGAGCGCTTTCTGAAAATGCAAGAGAACTTAAAAGGATGAAGGTTCCGGATCTGAAGACACTCTTTTTACTTTTTTTTATTTTTGTTCTTTGACATACTCAACAATCTATTCTTTTAGACTGATGCAATCCGTTCAGAAAAGGTATCATAGCAGCAAGCTTGAACTGCAGTGCAAAAAAGCAACAAAGAAATCACTGTGTTCACCTTGTCCTAAAGACTTTTTCCAAATATATATATATCTATATACATACACACATACATAAATGCCATTATTTATAGCTCAGTCGAATTACAGAAGTGAAAAAAGAGAAAAGCATTGAATAATTCATCGAATTTTCTTCCATTATCACTCAGGTCCAATTTTCCCCCCATTAACATATAAAACCAAACTGAATTCTAACAAATTATTAATATTAAAGATGCAACTCCAGGATTTTATCCCAAAGAAAAGAAGTCTTGCTAGTCAGCATTGCTAGAGCTTCTGTGACTTCACCTAGAGACAGGCATCTAGATCTGAAGCAGCCATCCTTGCCTCTGTGCATAGTCAATGTAGATGACGGAGCCCAGGGACTAAGAGGTCTCATCCTAAGCAGAGAGCTAAAACAAACCACCCGAATACATTACAAAAGTATCTATTTCTCCTACTAAAGATAAGGGGAGCCTGAATAACTACTTCAGGTGTGTACCCCACAGATGTCTAAAGTCATGAGAGATTAAACATTCGCTGTGTCCAGTCTCTGACAAACCAACCTCCTCAATTTGAATTATGACTACAGAAACTAGGCAAACACGTATCAATATTCAAAAATATTCTGAATGCACTGCTACCTTCGGGTCACTGCAGGTAACTCCAGTTAAAATGTGCTCTCCTGGAATATTCAACCAGATTCATTGCAAAGTTTATATGTCAATAAAACACTCTCCCGTAATAACAGAGCTTTAACTTGACTGTAGTGAAATTGAGTATTATGCAGAGAATACCCTTGCTATAGTGTTTACTAATTTAGCTTTCAAGACTGTGTTTAGAAGGATGTTGAGAATTAACTAACATGTTCTCTGCTTGTGGATTATGTGGGTAATTCCCCAACCTGAAACACAAGTATATATATCTAAAAATAAAGCTCCATACACAGTTTCCCAGTAGACAGTTGCTTACTCATTTAAAATGTATGTTTACTTAAAATTTCATTCTCTGGGATGGCCTTATGAAATATACATTTTATTTTAGCAGGGATTCCCAAAGGAGTCAGCTGCCAGGCAGCCTTTTTCTAGCTCCTTCAGTACAAACTGTGCAAAGCAGGACACTAAATCTGCAACAGCAGGCAACACTCAGGAATTAGAGTTTCAGCTGTGTTTATGCTGACAGTGCCTGAGGAGCACCTGAATCTGAACCATTCTGTTAGTACATTGGATAATTTATTCCCAACAATTTGTTACCTGACATTAATTTCCTACAAAACCATGATATCTGAACATGCTCCACATAAAATCACTTTTCAAGAAAGTCAGAGGCCTAAGAGGAAATAATTGAGTGAAATTTCCCTAGTTATGAATGTTTTCAGTATTTTTTGCTTCAAAAACCCCTACAAGACCCTCCCAGAGTAATTTTAGCTGCTTTTGTATTAGGCAATTAAGATATTAATTCTTCCAGCTGGAAATCTACCTTAAATTCTGTCCCACATTTTGAAAGCATGAAGAAAGACTAAAAAAACAGACTTAAGGTTAAAAAGTATGCAGTAACTCTATTGCAGAAATTTTCTAACTAGCAGTGAATTCATACAAAAGATTTAATACTATATATCACATCCAACATGGTCACACAGACCATCATCATTAGATAGAGCCAAATAATATCTATACACCAACAAAAGGATGTGTTTATGAAGAAACACTTACTTCAGTTTTTCATGTTTTGAGTGAGTATAATGTTCTATTGTATATTACAAGTCCTTCAAAATCAGTGTCACAAACAGTCAAAAAAATAAAAGTACTTTACAAGGTTTTGATTGAAATAAAGGACAGGGAAATAGTAGTATACTTCTTGGCAGGAGTCCTGAAGACATTTGTATCAGGAGTCATTTAAAACTAAATCAAAAGGGATTCAGGCAGCATTGGCTACAAGTAATACCAGCCAGGAAAACTAACCTCTATGAAATGATATTGAAAAAAACATTTTTAAATGCACTGTTTTCCATCAAAGCCTTTCACAGAATAAATGTCTTGAAAGAGTTTGACTGAACTGACAGACATATCTGAACCTCTCACTCAGCAAATATAAATCAAGATGAAACTATAGATGGTTTTATAGAGGAAAATAGAGGTAAACTCCAGAGACAGCTATGGTTTCTACTAAGGAAACAAATATATTTAGTTATGAAAACAAACAGTTGTAAAATACAGGAGAGAAACTCTCCTCAGTGCTTTTATCCAGCAACTAATAGCAGAGGTGAGTGGTACTTGCTGCAGGGAAAGTGGAAAGTGGGCTACTGACAATATTATTAAATGCAGGATTGGGTTCTTCTCAATCTTTCAGACCTGCCATATTTGTTCCATAGCCACCTGTATCAAAATGCATTGGGCTCATAACAAGGGAAATACTGAAAATAAAAAGAAATTTTAGGGGGGTAGGTTAGAAATAGGATAGGAAAACAGATAAGAAAGAAAATGGTAAGGAAATTTATTTTTTTTTAATTACAAACTCAAGCTTTTTGTAGCCTAAGTAAGGTATTTACAGAAACCCTACAGTTGAGGACAATTTGACATGTAAAGAGGAAATGAGTTGTTAGTTTTAAAAGACCAAGAGGCAGCAGAGTCTGTCGTGAGAAAGTTACATGAGAATCATTTTAAAGATTGGAAATGTTGAACACTACAACACACAATAGCACCCTTCTATTTAAAAACATTGTAAGAAACTTTCTGACTCTTTTCCAAAGCAGAGAGTTGGAGTTCTCTGATCCCAGCCTCACCACATGTCATATTCCATTTCCTGCAGAGATGGAGTAATATCAGGTATACACCTTTAGGCTAAGAAAGGATACAATCCCTCAAGCTTCACCAGCAGGTGAGCAGATATTGTACCAGCCTCCCCCGAGGTGACAGCTATCAGCAGTCACATCTTTCCCTGGGAGAGCACACAGAAAAATCCATCTGTTTCCCAGTCAGAGTATCTATCACCTCAGTAAAATGATACAGAAATTTTGTTAGCAGAATTGTTATCCTTGTGACTGAAAAAGGATTTACAAGACTGAACTGTTGTTGTTTCATAAATATAGACAGTTATTGCTTACATTTGTAGCATCAGTGCCTAGGTTACTTAAATGAAAACATTTCTTTCCCCTTAGCTGCAACCAGCCCACTATTTATTTCTCTACTGAGGCTGCAGGTTGGCAGTACTGAGGTGACACAGTTATCCGAAAAAAAATAGACCCTGTCTCCTTTTCCTGGTTCCAGCTGGGATAGAGTTAATTTTCTTCCTAGCAGTGCTGTGGTTTTGGATTTAGTATGAGAAAAATGTTGATAACATAGCAGTGGTTTAGTTGTTGCACACAGTGCTTGCTCTGTCAAGGAGATGAACAAGAAGCCAGGAGGCAATGTGGCCAAGACAGCTAATCTGAACTGGCCAAAAGTATATTCCATACCCCAGAACGTCATGTTCAGTATATAAATGGGGAGGAGTTGGTTGAGAGGGGCTGATTGCTGCTCAGGGTCAGTCTGAGCATCAGTGGGTGGTAAGGAATTATATTGTGTGCATACCTTGTCTCTCTTGAGTTTTATTTCTCTTTCTATTTTTGTTGTCTTGCTCTTCATTTTTATTGTTGCTGTTGTTACTATTACATTTTATTCCAATTATTAAACTGCTCTTATCTCAACCCACAGGTTTTATCTTTTTTCTGATTCTCCTCCCCACCCCAGCAAAGGCATGGGGTAAAAATTGAGCAGCTGTGTGGTACTTTGTTGCCAGCTGGAGTTAAACCACGGCACTTCTTTTTCCCTGCCTTGGAGTTTATTTCCACCTCCACACCGGGCTGCACGAGTGCTAACACCACGCATTTTCCCAAAGTATCAACTGTGTCATCCGATTTACCAAGCAGCCTCAGGAGGTCAGGGGTGCAGAGTTAATGTGGTCAGTGGGAGGGAAGGGGAGGCAGCCAGGGCAGGGTTACTCTGGCAGCCGTGAGGGCTCAGGTGCCCCACACACCACAGCTGATCCGTGTAACACCTCAGCTCAGTTCAATGACACTGTCCCATAAGAGGACTAAATAATTAGGGACCTGAGATTTACAGTACACATGCTAATTTCTCTGTAAAAAATCAGGTAACAATTCTACAATTCATTGTAGTTGCTACAACAGGTGCTACAACAATTCATTTATAAGTTTATTAGATGTATGACTAAAATTTCATTGAAAGGGCAGACCACGGGAAAACTGTTAAAAGAACTACACTTCACTGAATAAACATGTCCATATCTAGTGTAACTATGTATCTGCTGTTTACTAGAACTGCCATGGTACTATCATGTTGTCTCTTATAGTAAAAGAAATAATAATAATCACTACCATGATAGCATTCCTGCTTATTTTAATAGATATATAAGCACGTTCATTCAATTTGTCCATTAAATCACTAAAAAGAAAAAGCTACTTCTATTAAGTTTCAACCCTATTAAGTTTTGCTGGATTGCTGTACTCTTCATTACTGTTGTCTCTCAAAATACCACCTTCACTTCAGCTGTAAATAGCCCAGGAAAATAGTTCAAACCTTAAAGGAAAACTTCCAAAGAGAGATATTTTTTCCCTCATAACTGAGACCTTTCCCAAGGGAACAGGCCACTTTTGGATGTGTTAGTGCTTCATGTTTGTAGCAATGGGAAAAAAGTATATAGAAATAATGGGTTGGCTGAGTTTATTATGAAAGGATTGCTCCTATTAGGAGATTCAGGGCAAAAAAGAGTCGTGATAAAACAAAGTTCTGGCAGAAAGCTTGGAGAATTTGTACTAGTTTCAATATCTTTGCTTCCATCTTCTAAATTGCCAATTGTCAAATGTCATTACTGCTCAGTCTGTTAGGTGCCCATTTGATTACAGCGTAGCCCCCCCTCTGGAGTATGGGTCTGTCTGTGTATAAAATCATAAAATGTGCTTGTGCAGGTGCAAAAGCTTGGGAAAGCATGAAGATGATAATTAAAGATATATTGTTGTCTTTTTAATACCTAGATACATCCACAACAGAACACTGAAACACTAAGCTGTTTACTTCTATTTGTCCTTAAAGGATTTGTGACTGCATGTGCTTCAGTAGTTGCCAAGAGTTCTTGCACAGTTTTAATACTAATTTATGATGAAGCATACCAAACGAACCACAAGTTATTTAAGAAAATGGAATAAGGAAACTTTTGAGGTTTTAGTAGGAAAAGAGACTGGAGTGCAAGTAGTCTAATGTAAATGAATGGATGGCTTCAATGAAAATGAAAGAGAAGAAAACTCCCTCCTGAGGTTCATTATGCCTCTTGAGCTGTTGGTAGTAAAGTTAATTTTTAAATGCTTTGAGGTGATTAGGAACTCAGGCATCACTCTAAATGTAAATAAGTCCTGTTTCATTTCCTTGCAGTTAACTGATTGCAGCAGTCACCAGCTACTTAGCTTGCTGATGTATTTGAGATCTGTAGTCTAGTTCATAATTAAACCTCTTCATACGAAGTGAAAATGTTACCAAGCCTGGTGCTAAACATATATAACCAGGATGTTATCTACTCACTCACAAGAGAAAGAGAACATTTATATTTGTAAATCATGAGGGCAGTATTTGAAACAAAACTATCATAGAACGAAAATCAACACAGAAATTAAAATTTTGTTTCCATTCACACTGGATGCAGCTTTAAAACAACATCAAAAATATATGCAGTTTAGACACTTCAGCATAAACAGATGAATTATTTATTGTAAAATTTGGAAAACCACTAAAGCTGGACCTCTTCCTCTCCATCAGGTCAACAGAAAATTTCAACATTCTGTATATGAATACCACATACAAATTAAAAATCAGAGATGACAATCCATTCTGTTAACGCATATATACAAGCAATTAAGAATTAATATGAATAATCTGTTCAAGGCAGTGACTGGGACCTCCAAAATATGTATTGTCATTCCAAATCTGTCTCAAGACTGTTTCAGGGCTAGGCAAATGTTTCAGAAGTGACTAATGTTGTGCACCTGTTTGTAATTACCTAACCCAGGACATGCTAAACCATAAGCAGACAAAATAGATCGACTGGATACCGAAATACTGAGGCAGCAACACTCACCTCTGAAAATTCTAGCCTTAAAGTTCCCTACACTTACATGAGGAAAACTACATCTCTCTCCCCCTCTCTTAGCAGACTAAGGTTAAATTCTTTCACAATTCTGAAATATTTTAGTAGAGGTTCTTCACATCTTTCCTACTTCAACCTTGATCATTCTTGTGATATAAGCAAAAAAAAAGCAGTCCAATAAGAGCTGAATTCAGGACTTCTGCACTCCCAGACTCACAAACAAAAGGATAGGACAGTTAAACAGCACTTTTATTTGCTCATACATGTCATTGTGTCAGGGGTTCCCCACATCACATCAGGTAAATGGAGATTCCCATTTGGTCCAAAGATCAGCTTTTTCGGTCACCCATATGCTCAACAACAACATCCTCTCTGTGAAGAATCCCAAAGGTACCTTGGTTCATGCCCCAGTCTTTGCTGTTCTGATATGATGGCAGGAGAAGATGCAGTTTCTCAAGACATTAGGATTATGCCATTCAGAGATTTGTGAGCCTACACTTGTGTTTCCAGCTCCTTCAAGGAACCAACAGGCAGCTAATACCACAGAGAAAATCTGTGGGTCCTGCACACCTATAACTGGTCCTGGCTAAGAGGAATCTCCATATTACACACCAGCTATTTCAAGCTGATTGAAGGTGACACTCCATATATACTTCACTATCATGGTAGTATATTCAGATTGGATATTATGAAAAAGTTCTTCGCTGAGAAAGTGATCAAGCACTGAAACAAATTTCCCAGAAAAGTGGTCACGGCCCCATGGCCCCCACAACATTTTTAGACATATGGCCTAACTTTTTAGTTTGCCCTGTGTGGAGTCAGGACCTGAACATGATGATCCTCATGGGTCCCTTTGAAGTCAAGATACTCTATGATTCTCTATGGAGTAAAGATACAAGCTTTATTAATACAATACAGGTATCCAAGTATTCCAAAGCTCAGGAACATTGGATACAAATCCTAGCCCCAAACTCTTGTAGTAAAACATTTTTCTCATCTGCCGTCAGGTTTCTTTATGATCCACAAAGGCATCTGACACTTGTCCAAACATACTATAAATACTGAAATATTTCAAGGCAAACAGAGATGTCCATTTTCACATCTACCTGCAAAGTCAGGCATTTCACGTGTTTAATCAAACCAAATTTAAACGTTCTTTTTTAATTTTTTTTATCTCAGTTCCTTTTTATTCACTTGAATACTAGAAGAATTGTTGGAGGAAAATGTACACAAAATACACATGACATTTTCATAGTCCCCTTCTAAACCAAAAAGCCAGAAATATCTCACAGCTGTTAGGTACACCTCTGCCTTACACAGAAAGAGACATTGTGCATAGCCATGGCAGATCAGAAGGAAGAAAGAAGGAAAGTAAGATTCATCAGAAAGTAAACAAGCTAGTGATCAACTGATCATTTCTAAATGAATAACAAAATGTTAAAGTCATTATAAATAAACTCTACACAAATGCAGCTGCTCTTTTCCCAGCACTGATATTTAACCCCAAGTAGCTAAAGTGGAAGAAAGAAATGTCCTAAACTGATCAGGATAAAGACTTCCTAAAACTGCTGTTAATCGGAGCTTAACTCAGCACTGCCACAGCTAAAATCCTATTTCTGCTCAAAGACTGTCACAAATTTATTAGTAAATTTGACAAAGTAAAATTGACTCCAACCATTTTGGAAAGAAGGTCTTTCCAGCAAATTTTACTCCCAATTTCCGTTCTCCAACTGACAAGTTTTCAGATTAAATATTTTATTACAATCTTATCTGACAAACATCTTGAATATGTAACAGCTGGATTTCTAATGTTTTTTCTTCAAGAAATGACAGCCAATATAGTCATATCTGGCTAATAAGTAATCTTTTACTGCATTTTAACTTTTAGCTTTTACAAAAGTTACCAGAAGAGTTTCTTTTCTCCCCTGCTCTTCTTCAACTTCTAAATCAAATTACAGCTAGTATTACTCATGTCTCACTTTCTATACTTCACACTTGTAGCCCGAAGAAGATAGGGAGGTGAGAGAGGTTGATCTAGTCATTTATTAATGTCAGGGAGCTTCAGGCTAGATCTATTCAGTGGGGAAGAAACATTGTTATTGCTCTCAGTAAATTGAGGCAGGTCACGTCAGTCTTGCAAACAAAAATTCTCCAGTTGTTCGCATTTGCTAAATAAAGGTTCTCTGGCCAGCTGCCTGCTGACAGCCACGGAGCGACAGCAGCAAGAAACGTTGCACATCTCTCAGGCACCCGCAGGGAAAGCAATGTTGCCCCATATGAAGGCTCACAGAATTTCCAAGTAGCAAACAAAAAGGCACAGAGAAATTACTAGAAAGCACATTCGAAACAGGTGCCTGATTGTTCGTACGGAGGAGCTGGCTGCAACATCTCCAGCAGGCAATGTCTTTTCCATTTTATTTTTTTCCATGTCCCAGATATGGTTGACTTCATAATTTATTTTTTTTTTAATTATGCCAAGTTTGGAAGTTAGGCTTGAATATTGCTGTACATGGATATGTGCATTCAGTGATTACGAAGATGTGAGTTAACCTATGATTATAACTGAAAATTAATGTTTGAAAATAACTCTCAAAGCAAGGTAATAGCTGCCATACAGCACATTTGATATTCATTTTTGCAAGCAGAGCAGCTACCTACTTCTAAGTTTGAAGGTACTTTACTTGAACCATCACTTCAGAATTCTACATCAATGTCCCTATTTGAATCACAGACACATTACTAGAAGGTGGACAGTCTATCAAAGGCCAGAGCCACACCAAGACCACAAAAATACCACTTAATAAATGTGGATTTAGAAAGGTAATTTCTGCTATATTCTGCTTACCAGGGATCTGATATAAACTGTCAGCAACTGTAGCACCCCATGAGAAGGTATGCAGGCAAAGAGGAGGTAATTTTGTTCCTTTTGCGCTGAATCTTTCACTGTGCCTCCCTTTTGCGTGCTAAATGAGGACAGACTCTTTTCATGGAAGCTCCCCGCCCCTCATCTCTCATCCACACATCATGGCACACCCATTCCCACAGAGGACAGGTCACCTTCACTGGCCTCCTCCATAGAATCACAGAATCATAGAATCACAGAATAGTTTGGGTTGGAAGGGACCTTAAAGGTCTTCTAGTTCCAACCCCCTCCAGGGACACCTTTCACTAGACCAGGTTGTCTCCTCTGAAGCTGCTCAGCCACAGGCAGAAAGGAAGCTAAAAGCCTTCTCATCTCACTGACCAGCCATAGCAAAACTATCAGAACTCCTGGCAGGCACTAAATGCAAAGAGTCATCCCAAAAAACATACGTTTATTTTAAGCCTTTAGATTTTTAAAGTAACCTTGTTATCTTTCGAAGAGGTGAAAAGGATGTCTGACCAGTTTCAAATGTATGCAAATGGCAACCAGTATGAAGTGTGTAAAACCACAGTAAGTGCTGGCACCTTTGTGGTAGTTGAGAGGTTCTTTCCCAACACTTTGGTATGGATTACCGTTTTCTTCATTGTGCCACTGCAACCTTTCCCATGCCTTACCTGTCTGGGATAACAAGAAATGCTTTTTCAGAGGAGTATTGCAGACACTAATATTGATTTGTGTACAGCGTCACAAGCAATAGGTGTAACATCCCATTAGCAGAGCAGGAGCACACAGCCTTGATTCAATGTCCAAATTTAGTTTCCCTAAGTGAGACTCTGGAGAATGCTCAGCCTCAGCAGCCCTCCAGTGCAGAGGATTACTGGATGCTCAGCATCTCTTAAAGTATGAGCAAGACTGAGCAGGTCTAGCGCACGCTGACTGCCTGGGTAAAGATTTTCTCATCTCATCCTCAAAGCTGTTCAAACAGAGGTCTTGGGGGACTTTTTAACTTTCATACTTCTCAAACTCAATTTAATTTAGTTGTCCCTCTCAAACCAAGTCAAAGACTTAGAGGGATTTGAGGAGAAATACAATCTTTTTTCATTAAAAGAAGGGTCTTATCACAGATCTTTGTGATTTGTATTGTCGTGGCAATAGGGGAGATCATGTAACTGGGAGTGTTTATTTTCTATGAGGCAATTAAGGTTGAGAGATATGCTTGTAATTCTGCGTGCTTACTTGCAAAACTATGTACTCACTTACACCTGGGCTGGGCCTGGTCCCTCTGGCACCAGTTGCCAAAGTTATTTGTGTGTGCATATATCAAGGGCTTTGAAAGGTCAGAGAAAGACCATTTAACTGAGACTTAAAAAAACTTGTCATTGTAAACAAACTTCTTATCAATTTGAGGAAAAATACTGATTTTTACATCGCTGCTCTTTTCCCATCAAATCCGCAAAAACATAGCACAAAAAGTTCATGATTACCTTTGAAGTGCTCTCCTCCTAATATAGAAACTCTTTTAAGTTTAGGAGTTTTTTTCTCATGTTAAATAATTATTCTCCTGAATTCATATCTTCTTTTATTGTTGATCATGCTGGTTCCTCAGATCCAAAACCCCAAACAATTCCAAATTGGGCTGGAATCAATTCTTACTATTCAAGGTTATGGGCATACTTTCTTCCACAGGTTAAACAAATGCTCCACTTCTAGCCACTGACAAAATACTACACCCTGTTTTAATATCTCCTGAGTAAAAAGCAAATAAACAAAAAAAGAAACCATCACCACCAGCCAAAAAAAACACTAATCAATTTACTGGACAGAGAGAAGGTTGCCTGGACAAGGCTATGACTTGCCAAGTAAGGACTGCGACAACTGCTGATTTAAAAAATGCAGTTTCTTTTTTGACAGGGGACAAGCCCTTCCAGTAAAATATGATGCCAATTAGCATTTATTGTAGATGAAAAAGATTGGGTTTTAACCTTCTGGGATACTAGAAAGAGCTGAGGACACTCCAGTTAGTCGTATGATATACAGGTACTCAGTTAATTATAAAGCACAAATAGCCTCCTCAGATAATCACCCAAGAACTGCTAATTATGAAAAGAATAGATTATACTGAAAAATAACCCATATTTTAAAACTTTTCTCCTGGGCAAGGTGATTTCTTCTCTTTTCTTATACTGATGTTTATTACATTCAGTCTTTGCTCAAGGGATTTTCTTCCACCAGCTTGCTATTCTCAGCTACATCTAATCTTTCGCACCTGTTCAGACTTATTAACACTTAAAGTTAAAAATCCTGCAAATTCATTCCTCTCTTAATTAGCTCCGCTGCTTGTAACCAAAATCATTTAACTAGGAAAAAATTATTCTTCCTAAAATATGATACAAACAGGCCCATATCTTTCCCAGTCAGTGACCAATTCCTGCTTACTCTGGTTCTCCCACTCTCAACATCTTCTACCCAAAGACAAGCCAGATGATGCTGATCCCAATTAAATTTCTGGTGAGAAGAAACATGGCAATCTGAAGCATTTTTAGCCCTAGTGCATTGTCCTTAGAACACAGGATCTATACTAATGAATCAAGACGAATTAGTACTGAATTATATGCTACTGCTGAATTAGTATGTCATGAGTTCATCAGAGTCATTTAACACCATCTTCAACATAAGAGTACTTAACCTTGATCAACTGCAACTGTCCTCGAGCTCAAATAACATTATTGTCCTGCAGCATCAGAAATGTCCACAGAACCTAAAAAACTTCCACTCCATCTTGCAATGTTTAACGAGAAATGCTACATCTATATCCGATTTGTTTGCCAGATTCTACAATAGCATCCCGCAGAATATTGAATATAGCTACAAAATGAAATGCTATGTTCAAGATACCTTACAGCTAACACCTAGAACATTGATTAAAACCTCTGGATAAAGATGATGGCCAAAACTCCCACTCGCCTGGGACGTTGGGACTTGCACTACAAAGGTACATTTTTAAGGCCACACGAGATTACAAAATAAAACTCCCACAAGCCTACCTCCTATCAACCTTGTTTTTCACACAGTTATCAGTAGATGTGTACATGTGTAGGGATGCTCATATACTCAAAAAAAAAAAAATTAAAATACTTTATTGCAAATCTTTAACCCCTTTTAGAAAAAAATTAGTCCAGATGCAGCAGGTGTTACTTATGTTGGTTAATGTGGCTGCAGAAGCCAGGATGCTGTGCGGTATAAAAAAACCATAGGATGCAAAGACTAAATGGAAATGAGATTATCAGGGTCTATCTCTAGAGACAAAGTGATTATTCCATCCACATGATTATTCAAAAAGAGCAGTCTTTGACAGGGGGGAAAAAAGATAGAATGAGGGTCATAGGGGGAAAGTGTGCATTGTTCAAATATTGATAAACAAGCTGCACAGAAGGGGGTAGAGCCTGAGGTACCAGTCACAGCAGTGGAATTGCCTATTTACCGGATGATGAGAATTACCGAGGTGAAAATCTACTGGGAATGGACAGGGCATAAGAATGCAGAAAGACAAACTGACCCATGTGGAAATCTTAGGAACGCCCTGACAGGAATGGAGCAGTAACTGCCATCTCCAGAATTACAGGCAGCAGGAATGGAGCCGCACTGATCAGCCAGAACCCCTCTTTTACCAATCAAATTAAGGTTTAACAGACTAGCAGTGGGAGGCAGAGGAGATTACATAAGAATTGCTCTTCACTTCTTAAAATTACAAAGTTGGGGCTCTGTTCCTATTAGTGTCCAGTGTTTTCCAGCACACTGTTACGTGCAACTACTGGTGTAGAATTACGTGTTTCACAAAATGGGGCAGTTACAGGAAGCCATGACTAAATGCTCCTGCTAAATTAGCCTCTTGTGTATTTGTCACCCTTTTCATACAGGAAAAATGGAGTTTGGCTCTTCCCTCATGTTTACACCCATTTTGAATTGGTGTCATCTCACTGCCTCTACATGCGATCTGCCATTGCAAGTGGAAGAAGACTCTGAACTGCTGTTTCAATTGACTTTTCAAGATGCAGAACCTAAAAAATTCCAAAGTGATATTTATAATGGTGTATTTCAAAAGAATGAATTATTTAACTAATATAAGCATAATAATAAAACTTCCACTGTGCAACGAAAGAGTGCAGGAGTATGAGGGAATGTTTACATATATTTTAATGTAATAGCAATACAGGTGTGCATTGATTTTGACATTTATGTAAACAGTAAAGCAAGTCTTATGACCACAGAGAAGAGAGACAAAAAGTTCTATAAAATACTTTTCCTCCCTTCCCAGCCCAATCCAATAAAGAGAATAAGAGGGGATGGGTGGAGAACCTTATTCAAATACATTAAGATTCACTGTTTTTTTTTAATATGGTTGACTCTCACAATAGAATTGCCATAAAACTTGTCAGTTGCATATATAATAGCTATAAAAAGTTCCCCTTAATAGTGACATTATTATTTTATTTGGAGGAATTTTGCTGACCTCACCTTCAGATGAGACTTTTCCTTGCACAGGAACAGGTAGAAGGGAATGGTGAGTACAGAAGACAGGCAGTTGTGTTATTTTGTGTCTGCACAGCACAGTGGAATCATTACAGCTTTGCAAAATGTCAGCGACCTACAGGTAAAATGATAGCAGATCTGCACCACCAGACTGCATCTTTCCATTGGAGGAGACAGTGAAAGTATTACTTAGCAATTATCTTTCACATATTAAAGATGCAGAATGGTAAGGCTGACTGGAAAAAAACTTAATTCCATAGGACTTTTTATGACAGTAGGGCAGACTCAGCTGTCATTATGACACTGCAGTATTAGGATATTTCTAAAAACTGCTTATGTTAATCAGTTGTGTCAGTAAAAGAGGAAAACTATGTAAAGAACTATTAAGCAAATCACCTGCAAAGGAGTTATATTCACAACTGATACTGTTCCCAAACGAAGCTTCCAGCTGACCATCACCTCTTACAGATAGTCACAACATAACTCAGGGTGCCCTCTCTTTTCTTAGAGAAACAATTGTTTTCAGTGCTCCTCCTATCCTAGCATTACTGGGATTTCACTTTATCCCATTTAGAAAAAATGGAGCTTATTAATGTAAATTTTGCGCTGTGACTTCAGATTAAAGATGCACCCAGAAAACCACTATAGCTTAACAGAAAGATAAGTAGAACAACAAAAATAACACTTCCTCCTGACTGCTCTCTATTCCTTTCTAAGACAGTGATTCTGAGAAAAAAGTTCTGTTTGAATAAATGAATAGAGGGACAGTTGGCTTTCTGTGCACAGAAGTTGACTAGCTGAGCAAGAAATGTTTCAAAGACCTTGAGTGCAAGTCTTTGTTTATCAAGAATAAGCAATCAATCAGCCAGAGCACACAACAAGACCTTGTTCAAACAATGGATAATGATGAGTGCCTCAGTCACACAGCTTAGATTGGGTAAGTAAGCCTGACATTACCAGCAAAAAAAGCAAAGTCAACAGTGTAAAAGTCACAGAATAAGACAGTTCAGGGAGGTCTCAAGCACAGGAATGTTAACATACATTCAAATGGATAGAGGGCTTTTTTGAGATTTCTCTTAAACAAAACACTTATTATTTAAAGCTATCAAAACTTGTGTTGAAAACTACACTAAATAAATCCCTCACATTTGAAATCTCTATGGCTAGAGACCCACTTCTGTTAAATTAATTTTCATAAGATTAATAGTATCAAGATTATTTTTTCTTCCTGTATGTATTTGTATATGTTTCCCAGATTTCATTTACAGCAATAGCCCCTGTTTATAAGCCTCCCATGAAAGCAGGCCAAATGTGAACAGCAGCACAGAAAAGAAACAGTCCACATCATCAAGAAAAAATTAATGGAAAATCTAGTGCAAAACAAGAACTAATTATTCTGTGAAATACATGCATCTCTTTCTATTTCTCTTTCCAGCAGTTTCTCAACTACATCTTTCTGTGTTACAAATGAAACTATAAGTAGTCTCAAATTTTGCAGCCCGTAGATCCTGACAGTCTTCTGATTTCCTGGTGATGGATGAACTTGCACTATTTACACAGGAATGGGGTGGCAGGCGGAGAGAGGGAGGAGGGTGCCTGATGAGAGATGAGAGACCAGATATGCAGAATAATTTCACATCCTTGGGTTAATGAACAGTAACAAGATGAGAAGTTCATTTGGAGCCTGTGAAATATACTTGAAAATAGAGCTCGGGTCAACATAAAATTTATGGATCTGCTTTATTTCCTGCTAACTGAAAATCCTAGCACATGTAGTCTTCATTCTACCACATTTTCCCTGAAGGTAGTGAAAATCTTCAGATTAGCCAAGCTATTTGTGTGAGAGAGCTTACAAGACCATAAGATCATGTCAGCTGTGGTATAAAACATCAATTGATAACACAGCCTGTTTCTGTGAAGCATTTCTGCACTGCATCCCAACTCAAACCTTTAGCTGCTCGTGTAAGTTGATTTTCCTTGAGGCCTTGCAGAACTTTTCCTGTTCACAATTTCTCTATTATGTGGCTGCTTAGACTCATGCATTATCTTATTTTTATATACATTTAAAAAAAAAAAGACTCAACCAAGAACAGCCAATGGAAATTTTTTAAAGATAATCTAGTACATCTTTTGGTTTTGATAAATTGAGCATTCCTGCAGCTACACAAACAGAGGGCATTACATCTCCACAAATAAGTATCAGTCTTATCTCATTTATTTCCACATGTACAGGGGAGACAAATGCTGGAAATGGAAGTCCGAGGTATATTTCACAGTGGACAGAACCAGGATGCACTTCCTTCTCCTGTGCTGCATTTGGACAAGGGCCCTCCAAGTCCTCGGCCACTGCAGCTATGAAACCTTCATTTTCCACAGGCAGAAAGGAACTAAATTACACACTGATCATGGTACTCAACTGCTCCTTCTGCCAAAAGGGAAAACACTGTGCTGAATTTGAAATTAAGTGAATTTGGTAGATTTTCAGAGTATGAACTGTTTGATGCCTTGTGCATCCCAGGGGCTGCAAAAAAGCAACAGGTTTTTGGTTGCTTGAGATTTCAGTGGGTGAATGGCAAAAACAATAAAAACTGACTTTGTGCTGTGTTAATTTTCCCCCATTTAGGAAAAAATACATATAAATAAAGAAATAAACTGCTTGTGATAAAGTCTAGAAACATTCTTGTTAAATGTATATTGACCTCTAGTTATTTTGAAGCATTCTGTAATTGAAAAACAGATATATATACATGCAAAGGGTTCCTATTCATTCAAGCCTAATGATACACATCTTTTTTAAGGCATTTTTTTCATTCTAAGATTATTATTATTATTATTATTATTATTATTATTATTATTATTATTATTATTATTATTATTATTATTATTATTATTATTATTATTATTCAAAGCTATTAGACACATTTTTGTGAGATATTATCATTCTGATCCATAATCAGCTCTCCAGGAATTTTCCACAACATTTTGATAGAGGAAAACTTCGGCTAAAATATTTTCAATTTCAGCCCTCATTTCTTCTAGATGGTTATAGAGCTTCCCCAAAGGATTAGCATGATACACAGGCAAGAGGGTGACCCACAACACAGTAGATGAAAATTTGGCTAGACTCAAAGGGTAGTGGTCAACAGTTCAAAATCTAAGTGGGGAGCTATTTAGGGGCAGTGTTCCTGAGGAGCCAACATGGAGGATGACACTATTTAATGTCTTCATCAGTGACCAGGAATGAATAAATAAAAAGGCTCGTGGCTGGTGCCAAGCTATGGGGAAGAGTCTCCATGTTGAGGAGCTGCATTGCCACGCAGAGGGGCTTCAACAAGCCAGAGGGCTGGACAGACAGGAAACACGTTACGTTCAGCAGAGCTGAGTTCCAAGTCCTGCCCTGGGAATGGAAATGTCCCTCGTGGCAGTACAAACTGGGGACAGACTGCCTTGCTCATAGCTCTGCAAGAGGGGCCTGGCAGGGGGTCAGGTAATAGCGTAGAGCGGTGCCTTAGCAGAACAGCACAGCCAGAAAGACAAGGGCAACACTGCTTCTACTCAGCACTTGTGAGGCTGCATCTGTGTCCAGTGTGGGGCTTACCACTATTTGAGATATATTTTCAAACTGGAAAGATTCCAGAAAAAGGCCATTTAGCTGGGGGCTGGAGCAGATTAAATCCAAGGAGAGGCTGATGGAACGTGTTTGTTCAGCCTGGAGAAGGGTATAGGGGAATCTGATTGCAGCAGCCTTCTGCTACAGAAGAAGGAGTTCACATGAGAGTGGAGCCAAAATCTTCTCTGGGATGCTCAGCAAGAGGCAATAGTCACAACAAGTTGCAGCAAGATGATCTAATTTGACATAACAGGGAAAAAAATCAGACTGAGAGTGATTAAGCACTGAAAGAGGTTGTCCAGGAACATGGCGAAATATCTGTCTTGGGAGATTTTTGAAACGTGACTGGACAAGGTCCTGAGTAACCTGATTTAAAGCTGAAGTTATTTCCTCTTTGGGTTGGACTCTATGACCTCTGGAAGCTTATTCCAACCTGTGTCTTTGGCCCAAACTCATTTTTATGGGCACAACCATCTCAAAAGTTTGGAGAGGGTCTGTGGTACCTCTGTCATGTCAAATCAAAGCACAAGAGATTATTGCCTTCAGGAGACCAGGTGCAGCAGCAGCACTTTTGGAGGTCTAGCTGGACTAGTGCCCTTTTATATACCCACTCTGTTGCAGTAGGTGAAGAGCATCGAACATTGTTGGAGCTTATGTAGAGCACAGAAGAGTCTGTTATGCACACGGGTGAATAGAGCAAGCACAGCAGTTTGTCCAGAAACCTGCATTCTTTTATCCTACCCTGTTGTCACAAGCTTCATTTGATAAACTGACTGGATCTCTCCAGGAAGACACAATGAGACAGTTTTCACATTTACTCAGAGACCAGTCCAGTGAGGTCCAAATCCTCTGGACAGCTTAATAAGATAAATGTTTATTAATCTGAGTTACTATAATGGCAAAAGTGTTTACTGTCTGTGAGAATTGCTTCCCTTTGGTCTCCTCCCTGAAATTTGCTACAGCTGGAAGTCGTCTTTCCTTCACATTGCCTGACTGCTCTCTGAACTCCTCCTCACCTCTCTCCATCCTTCCTGTGCAACTGGCATTAGACTCTAATCTCAGTTCCACTTTCCACTCTGCTACTACTTCACCCATTCTCTTCTCAGCACAGCCAGGCTGGGAGAACACTCACCCACCATTTTTATGGATTTCACATGTCTCTCTCATTCCTATAATTCCTGCTACCACTTTCTGCATTGTTTTGCTCTGTGTGTTTGGATGGTGTGTCAGACCAGGTGTTTGAATGCTCATGGGAGTGGGTGTGGTGAAAAAACTAGCTAGCAGTAATGGAAACTTCATAACAGCACCAAATATCTTGGGTTAGGTGAGTGCAAACTGTGCAGGAATTCACAGGGCTAGGCAAGAATCCACGGGGGAGCAAAAGTAGGGAGATATATTTGTATTTCCAAACAAGGCATCCTTGCTTTGAGTCTGATTCCTTGCAGTCCCTCCTCTGGTTCACAGCAGCACCAAACTGCCGTGGTGCACCTTGTCTTGCAGAAGAATGAAGAAAACTCTCCCTGTCTGCAGCAGGACACACACAGATACAGGAGGGCTTTCTCATCTTACCCGAGTTGTATGTTCCTCTCACACACTATCAAACGTTACTGGTTTTTAGGATTACGTTTTTTAAGGAAAAAGAAATAAAATGTAGCTGATTACCCAATACCAAATTTGTGGAATTGTCTTTTTAATAGCCAGAAGTTAAAACAAGCAGTTCTCTAAGAGCCCAGATTAATGTAGCCTGGTGTTTTAGACCACCAGAGCTGTGACTGGTATTGGGTATTGTATTTGCAGACAAAGCTTTCTGCTTCATGGAGATATTCAGAAATTTTCTCTTTTGATTTTGCCATAATACCTTACACTCACAGAGGATGAATACCTAAACCTCATTTTAGGAAATCTGGCTAAACAAATGAAAGCAAAGAGATGGAGCAGAGAGGCATATTTACTAGTCAAACAGATTTTTTTGGGTTGGTTGGGTTGGTTTTTTTTTTCTTTTTAATGAACACATAGATTTAGAACACTTCATCCTATTTGCTTCTGGGTAGCAGGACATTTTCAACACACATACCTTTATTCGTTTTTTCCTACCAGTGTTAGGCACATGTAGGTAGCTACCAAAGCTCAGGCATTTCCTCTTGCAATTCCAGGTTTCCATGGAAGATAGCAGTATATAAATGCCGTAATTTAAACTGCTTCATAAAGCCCATGAATGTGATCAGTTGTAGTTTGCACCTATCAGTGTGTCAGTTGTTACAATTAGAGCAACTTTTGAACAATAAACCTCTAAAAACATCCATCTTGTAGGTTTCAAAAGAAATACAATAATATGTTAATAAATTCCAGGAAAAAAAGAATCATGCTCCTAGCTCCTACACATGTTCACAGTTGTATTTTTAGGTTATATATAATAGACAGCAATCTTTGTTTGGAAGCCAACACACACTTCCCCAGTGAACTGCAGGATACACGTAAATAATCAGGGCTGGAAAAAGGTCATGTCACGGCTAGAACTGGGGTTAGCAACAGCACCAAGCAAACCAATTGTTCAGAAAGCCTTAAGCAAAGCAAATGAAGTTAAGTGCAACATAACTGACTGCGCTGAAAGCTGAAGAAACTTAATCATAGGGATGAGCCAACCTTGAACCTTAATGCTCAACAAATTTTATTAAGAATTGACAAGTAGTGAGAGAAGTTACACAGTTAAGCTGTAACTCAAGGGAATAAGTGTGCAAAAACAAGACAGGAGCATTTAATGAGGCCCAAGGACCACCAGCTGAGCTCGTGAGATTCAATCAGTAAGAGCTTGGTCCCAAGGTCTCCTTATTACTGCAGTAGGGAACATATTAATGGTCTATATTGACTTGCAAAAAGAGATTCCCAGAAATGTTCCCTTTTAACTTTTGCAAAATGAAATTTAGTTAGCAGCAAAAACCAATATAATATATATTCAAACTGTGTCTGTTTCCCATCAGAAAAACAAAATAGGCTTCATCAAGACCTTCTTGTCCAAAAGCTCAATTTTTGTAATTGAAAACTGAGTTCTGTTTCATTTCAATGCCCTTGGGAACTATCTTTTGGTCATGTCATGATCTCATTTTCTTTGTTAGGCCAGAATCCCTGGACAAGTTTACCTGTACTTGCACTTTAGGCCTAGGAACTCCCATGTTGCAAGCAAGAGAGCCTCTGCCCGAAAGTGGGAATTGCCTCCTGGAAGACACAGATATTTTCGTAAAGAATAAGCCACTCAAAGCAGCCCACAAGTTGTGTCCAGAGTATATAGATATAGCATGCTAGGAGCTGGCAGGAGGAAAGGTGGCAGAGGAGAAAGCAGGATATTCAGAAATGTTACACACTTCGCCAGTGAATTGCTGTATGCATTAAACACAGCTTTACAACACTAATTAGGAAGCTAAGCCTCGTGATTTCCTGATAGATTCTTAAATATCTTAGAAAAACCCTCAGGGAGAACTGTAAAAGGCAGGAACTCCACAAATGGACTGTAACTAAACAGAATGAGTTTTAAATCTCTCTCCAATCTGTCCACAGAGTCTTCTTTCTGTCGAAAATTTCTTCTGTTTGTCCAATCTGAAGGAAACATATTGGCTTGTTTTCTTGTTTTTCTTTTCTCTCCAAAGTTTCCTGTAAACCAGATAACACATCTTGCTCTGAATTCTGAAGGCATTTTAAATTAATACTGCACTTAATCCTGTCTTAACACGCCTTTTGGTTGGTTTGTTTGTTTGGGGTTTTTTTTCATTTGGTCTGGGAACCACATTTGATGGGATGCAGCAGTTGTACAATCCTACTGATTAACTGATGTTTGCTGTTGGAGGAATCCTATGAAACTTAGTTAATTGAAGTTTGTAAAAAGGTTTACAGAATCTTAAATGAAAGCTGCTTCAGTTTAGGTAAGAAATAGTGTATTAGAAAACAATGGAAGGACATCTGAACAAATGATATATAACAAAACTACAAAACAGAGGGTGTATGGAAATCATGTCTAGATGAACACCCATTTGTAGCTCCTTTAGCAGAACAGAGGTGTTGAGTACCATGTGCTGGAGCCTGGTCTCATTTACCTGAACTGCAGTGATGGGGGCTGAGTTACTCCTGATTTACACCAACACAAACAGGAATAGAATCAAGCCAGGCAAGAGCCCAAGGGGTACGCTTAGAATGAGAAGAAAAGGAAGGAGCTCCACACTAAACAAACCCACCAGCCCAGGGGATTCCTAGTTTGAGCTACTTTTTATATGACAATTGCCAGTCCTCTGACAAAACTGCCACTTATTATGTACAAAATCTTGCAATCACAAAGAAAAACATTTTGCTTTCACTAGGGGTGTATAAAGGCAGTGTTTGGGAAGGGGCAATGTCTACTCATGGTCAGAAAAAATGATCTGGTAAAAATAATTCCTCCTTCCTCATCCATTGGACTTATTTCCTGTAATGCCCAAGCCAAATCTGTTTAGTTTACTGACAGAGCGTATTTTTATTAGTTATCTGCAAGCTGGAATTGTTCTTTTGAGATAAATCTGAAGCACAATGTGAACTTTCTCTTACATCCCCAGCACCAATCCTGGTGAAGTTTCACTCGCAGCCCATACAGCAGTTGCAGGAGTTGTGACGGAATCAGAGCACAGCTGGATGTGAAGAACATGATTGTACTTAAAGGTGCACTTACAGCTTTTGAATAAAAATTCAATATGCACATGTCTGATGGAAAGGTCATTCAGAAATAGAAGTATTCTGGCAACATATTTTCTAGGGTAACTTCAACATATATTCAATGCCATGCAGAACAGTAGCTATTGAGAAGCTGTGAGGAGCAGCAAATCCAAACGGGAAATGTTTGCAATAGGCTTACAGACCACACAGGTTCAGCTGGTTCCTGAACTGTTGTTTGACACAGATCTCACCTCAGCATTTAATCTGCAATTTTCAAGTGAGTATTCACTTAGTTCTTATCAGTATCTGTTTCTCATTACAACATTGCATAGAAAGAACAAGTCCCCACACAGTAAACCTCACCTTACGCTCCAATACTCCATTTTTGGGCTGGCTACACTGCACACTATTAACATATCCACACTGACTTGACCGAACATTGTCCCAGAAATCTGGGGAAAAGCCAGCTATTAAAGACAGATCTGCAAAGATCTAAGTATCCATATTGAAGGGCCATTATTCTTTTTCAAAGACTGACAAAAAATTGAGACTGTGTCAGATGCCTGACAACTGTTGTATAAGACAATCTAATACTGCCCTTGGTGATACATTTGTTCCCTCGATAGCTGTATGTGGCAGAGAGAAGTATTTACTAATTCTGCCTATTGCACCTGAAACTAATTTGGGTTCCTCTGCCAGTAAAGTAACCACCTGGGCAGGAATTCTTGAACAACAAGAGACAACCAGGAGCAGGGATTCATTACTTGCCATAATTTTATTTTCTCTAAGTTAAATGGACATAGTTTTTCTTTTAATTCTCTATCTTTTTTTCAATTTTCTAATGCATTAATTTAAGGTGTGGTACATTAGACACTCACCCAAAACCCCCTGAAACAGAGATGGATTAATCAACACACAAGCAGTCTCAAAGCTAAGCAGGATATCTAAAGACAGAATCTCCAGATTTTTTCCCTTGGGTTACAATGTGAGGCTTCTAATTCTTTCAGCTTTTGAGTATTCTTGTTTCCTTTTTCCCAAAACTTCCCCAGTTTGTCATTAGCCTCACTGACCTGTGAATACAACTGAATATAATGTTCTTGAAATGAAATTGCAAATGCTAGCTATAGGACATATTCTCCTGCTTACATGAAGACCATGTTAGTCCTGTTTGCCAAAGAATTATCCTGGGAGTTAATATCCAGTTTATCCATCAGCCAGAATCTCACTTAGCTGTAGTCAGAGTGACTGTTTCTGGGACAATCTCTCCCCTAGTACCTTTGGTTTCTATTCTTTCTTCCAAGATAAAGTTGCCTGTTTCCAATTATTTGAGATCTGTCTGTATCATTTCTGTTCCTTACTTGGCATTTTCCCAGCACTTGAGCTATCTGCAAACTTTATCTGTGATAATTTAATTTTTTTTTCTTTCAGAATATATGAAAAAACATAAACAGAATGGAGCAGGAATTAATCCTTGCAGGAGCCCAATACAAGCATCTTTGTGTGCTAAGGCTTTCTCACTTACATTTATAATTTGAAACATAGTATTCAAGCACAATAATTTTGTACCTTTTACCTTTCTTCTTCAAAATGTCATTGGGTATTAAGCAACACTCATTTCACAAATCTATCAATCAAAATTTTAATCCTATTAAAAACAAAAATTATTTTGAGAGGATTTCCAGGCTGCCAATCCATGTTGACTACATTAATTGCATTATTTCCCCTGTTTATTTCTTAACTGATGCACTTTAACAAATTCATCTGTTACTGAATTCAGGCGTTAAGTAACCTAGATTTCTACACACTGAGAAATGGTACCTAAATGTCATTTTAAAATATTTTAAGTCCTTTGAAACTTTTCTGGTAGTCTAAAACACATCACTGTTTATGACTGGAAAACCTCATCAACCTCATCTTTTCAAAATCTCAGCTTTATATAATAAATTCACAAAAAAACCAATTCAGTACTTATTTTCCCTCCACATCTTCCAAATTACTAATGAAAATAAAAGTAATTCTAATTGTGAGATTATATGGTTTCATTAACTTGCTTTTTCACCAATAGGGAGAAATATAATTTTTATCTCCTGTGCCACTTTTCTGTCATTGGTAACTGTACCATCTCACCTAGTAATAAACTAACAGAATTCTTCAATATTCTCTTTGTTATATAAGTGAAAAACTTTTACAGTTTTAAATGTGCCGGCCACTGATTTTTCCTTTTCTGATTTTTGCCTCCATCTTCCCTTTTCTATAGCTTTAAATATATATATTTTTTATGAATTTTCATCTGCTTCTTTAATTAGTATAGCTACTTTCCTGTTTTTCTCTATACCATGTAAGGGGTTTTTTTAAGATAAAATCTTTCTAAGCTGTATTTGGGGCTCTCATAAAATTTTTGTAATTCACTCAATTCCCTTCTTCAAAAGCCAACTAGTGGGCATTTTTACACGTGACAAATATGCATAAAGGCATGTCACAGTGTATTTGTTTCTACTTATTTAACATGCACATCTAAATACAGTAGTAAAATTTTATTCTTTTCTCGTACAATAAATGCATCTGTCTCAATCACATCAACTTTTAAAAACACACAGAGAAGGAGATGCCATCATCCACTTTTTAATTTTTAGAGTAAGACCTAGCATAAGATTTCCTTATTGTGGTTACAATAAATTTGTGGGTTGGATATGATAATTTCAAAGGGTTTTTTAATATCCAGATGTTTTACTTTTATATTATGGTATTTTCAACACATTGCTCACACTAAATTCTTCCTGGATAACACAATGTACTTCCCTTTATTAAAAATACTCTTTAGGGACTGTACTTTTGTCCTTTTGTGGCTATCACAGTAGGAGAGAACTAAATTCTATGCCATGTTTTCCTGTTTTAAGACCCTGATCAGCAAACACCTAAGAGTGCTAGCTTCAAATTGTCTGTCATGTGAAGACTCCTTTTCCTTTGATATATAACACTAATCCTTGGAGGATTTTGCTTCACTGGTCCTTCCTTGGTTTTAATAAATAAATTTTAACTCTCTCCATCCTGCTTATTTCCATCTTGTGTGTATAATGAGATGGAAACATCTGAAATCTGTTGCTTCTTCTCACCAGAAGTAAGACAACATTGCCAAAACACCCTTCCTGCTTGTTAAGATTATTTCTGCTCATCACCTCCTATCTCCTGCTATGTACAATGGTACCCCCTTCTACTGCCTGGGGTGATTAATAGATAACTACTTTCTTCTTGAGTTTCACTTTCTTTGGTTGCTCAGCAGCCAGATCCCCTCTTCAGGGTTCTGGGGAGCTGTTGCCAGTCATAGTAAGCTCATCAAGAAATGTTAACCTTAACTGATATGCCACATTACCTTCCTTAGCCTTTCATTTACTTTTACTGCTCTTTATCTGCTAGACCCATACTGCTGTATTTGAACTAAGGTGGCAGCCAAAAAGGGACAGATTCATATCTTGCTCCCTTCTAATTTGCCACAGTCTTCATACTTTCCACCTTTTGCTCTTTGTGGAGTTCTCTTTTCATTAAGACAATTTTTATCAGCCCAATTCAAAGAAGGCCAGACACCTTCTTGCTTACATATATCTTGCTTACTATTCACAACAATCTTTCCTTGTATCGAGGATGTCATATAGCTTGGCTCTGATTACACTTGCATAGCTGTAAATATATTTTCTTAAATGGAGTTGTTCCTGACATGAGTGGTAAGCCCTGTAATTTCATAGCATAGCAACTCACTTTAGCTAAAATAAGGGTTTATTATTATTTTGTTAAAGGAAGATGCTTTCATTCTGACCTAGATAAGAATCTCTTTCTCCTCCCTCCTTAAGACAACTATGAAAATGAGACTGTAAATCTCCTATGGAGAAGAGACTTGGACAAATCAATAATTTATGTTATGATTTTGAGAGACTTTCACCTTGAGGAAGTGCCAGCCCTATCGTAATTCTGTAGATCTTGTTTGAAAATGTTTTCCATTACTAATCGAGAACTCTTTTTTTTCTTATTATTATTTATACGAGGCTTCTTTGATTTTCAGTGTGTGACACTTCAGAATGAAAATGGTGTCTGCATTAATTAAAAAAGAAGATGAGAACTCTTACTTTCCTTCCCCCTCACTTAAAATCCAAGTAAAATGCTGGCAGGCAACACTCAGCATGTAGTGCTCTACTTCCAACCATGAACTCCTTTTATAGATTTCTGTCATTTTAGCTGCTTCTGGCTAAAATCACTGGTTATAACAGTGACTTGGAAAGAAAAATGAGCAGTTAACAGCAAAACAGGGGGTAGGGACACGTGGCAATTAAGTAAGCCTTCTGCAAATCTCAGGCAGAGAGCATGTCAGTCATACAGCTCCTAAACCAGGCCCTGGCAGTGCCAGGTTCATGCTGAGGCCTTTGGGGGGAAAAAAACCAAACATACAAGTTTATGCCCATGCACCTTTCATTTGACCTCCACAGCTTACTCAAGTGCAGACTGCCCTGTCAACTGCTCACTTCCCCAGATCTCCCCCATTGTTTCAAGAAATTTTCATTATGACTTGTAGCAGTGTGTTCTAAAGCTGGCTTGCTTTATCCGCAGGATCTCTCAGAGACTGGATGATTAATGGTCACCCATTCTTACCCACTGCACCATAAGTCAAAACCACTCCCTCAGAGTGAGGTAGCATGGCTGGGTCTGCCCACACAAAGGACAGACACCGGAGCTCCTGGAACGGCACAACAAACAGTGAGGCCGGGGCCAGTCTCTTCGTATAAGTTGCACATTTCCACCTCGACCACTGCAGGCAGCTGTGACATTTCTCAACCATACCTAGAGACAGCAGATGACCTTCAGGCCTTCTGGAAGTTGTAGAACTTGTGTCTGACTGCTGTATGCCAAGTAAATTGATTCCCTTTACTTCTTTATAGCAAACCAAATCTGAGACGTGACAAAGGGCTAAGAAATCTGGCAGAATAGGAATTTTGGGGAAAAAAAAAGGAAATTTAAAAAATCTTTGGTCTAGGATTTTCAGTTGTTAGCACCAACTTCCACCTCCAGTGGGTTTAAACTTTGTTTAAAATTAAGCGCCACTCCGCAAAATTTTTACAGATTTCCAAAACTAAATTACTTCTTCTGTGCAAACATTTGGCTATCACTCTTTCTCACAATTCACTGCTATCACTGTGAAAAAAAAAAAAAAAAATCTGAGCTGTATGATGCTGGAAATATTCATCTATTTTTGTTCTCAATATGTAAAAAAATAAACCCATTTAGGAAAAAAAAGGAAAAAAAAACCAACCCATCAAAAAACACAAACCCAAACTTGCCCAAACTTTTCAAGTTTTGATAAAGTCTTTATGCTGTGGTCTTACATCACTGACATAACAGGACATCACATCAAGCAGGGCAAAAATCTAAAACAAACTCCAGAAACACAACTTTGCATTAAAAACAGAAAGCATGGTTCACTGTGAATATTTTTTTTTTCACACACAATTAAAAACAATGTAGGTAATGAATGAATTGATGGGATGGCAAAAAGTTCATGGGATGGCAAAAGGTCCCTGGACAATTTCAGATTATTCAACCCTTAACTTCAAGGTGAAAAATAATAACTGTTGGGTTATAAATAACATCAAAATTCGATGAAAACTCCCCGTACACATCAAGATTTACACTGGGAAAGGAAACACTACAACCTCTAAAGATTCAGATGTACAGATTGGGAACTATAAAGCTCCGAGTCCCTCCTAACTCCTAGTCTCACTTATTCCCTCCCCGTTTTCATATTAGATTTTTTTCCTTTTTCCTTACCTCCCCTGCCCCTACAAAGCAGCTCAGATATCCACATATTTACACAGCATTCATGGCAGCAACTCTGTGACTAAGACAAACTGATTAATATGTAACATGATCTTAAAAAATGCATGTGAAATACGCAAAGGCATCAACTGAATGAGTACTTTCATTTTGTCTTTTTTTGGCATCGAAGGGTCAGTTTATCAAACACAGAGCATCAGAAAAAATTATCTGTATTCTGAAACCTAGATAATTCTTCTGGCTAAACAAGGAGAATTATCTGAAATTAAGCAAAGGACTAGAATTTGTTTACCATAGGGTGGCACAGGATGCACTCTTTACATATCAGAGCATCCAGGACATTTTTGTATGTCATCTGAGGTCCTTCAAACATGACATAAGAAGTGAGCTTCCATCTTAGCATTCAGCAACCAGAAACTTCTTTAAGAATTTGCACTGCCTTTAGAAGATTGTTGTAACGATTATTCATTTTGATTTCTGGAACTGAAATGTGAATATTTTGCAAAATGTAAAACCAAAAAAATGTTATTTCACCTACTTTCCTCTTAAGGGTGACAGAGATGGGATTTTATTTCTGCAGTGGTGCATGATGAGTGTCCATATAGAAAACTACAGGTACAGTAGAAATACTCAGAAACCTCACAAACTGGTGTCTTTGGGTATTGCCTATGAAGTGCAACTTTAAAAAGAAAAAAAAACATGAAAGAACTCTATATAATTCCAGTCAGTCTGATAAGATGAGCAATAGCATGTAAGTTGGGTAGTTATCTCGAAACTTCAGCATTTACAAACACTAGGTTTCAGAAACAATACTCAGTGTAAAATCTGACATAACTTCCACCTGCATGAAAGTGTTCAAATAATTTTTGATAATTCCCAGCCATGTTTGTTTGGAAACAATTAAACAAAACTTGTTTAAAAAATAATCTGTTGATGCATTTTCTTCATCTCTTCCAACTAATAATTCAACTCCAGAAGTTTCACCATGGTTTTTATAATGTATGGGTTTTTTTTCACCTGGGTCATTTCTTACCCACGTGAAAGTTGTATCTCACTTTTTGCCTTCAACAGTTTGAAAACTTTAGAGAAATCATTAATATTAAGAAGAATGCCAAAGACGATAGTTTTCTCATCTTGTCTTTGTTTCTCTTTTCCTCTGGGCCACAGAAGGATGTTCAAGTCAGCAGAGACAGTGTTGCTCTTTAAAAAACCTGCTGATTTAATATTTAGTAGGTGATGGATTCCACCTCAACAATCAGACTCAGGAATAAAAATAGTCTGAATCCCACTCAGTGCCATCCACAAATCCATAGATAGAAACCCAAAGAACTGTACAGCACAACATTTCCTGCTCAGTAAGCTAGAGACAAGCTGCTGTGCTTCCCTATATATACACATACATTCTGAGCTGATGCCTGTCAAACCAGCCCCTGGTTAAGTGGCAAGCATAATATAGCTTCCTTTCCCTAGAGGTAACTGTCCTCATTACTGAAGCGAATGAACCCCTAGGTGTATAATAGAATCGTCTTTAAAATATTCATCATATGACAGCTGATATTTCAGCCATATTTGGCTGGAATGCTACATTTTAGGGAATTTAGGACTCCATAATCAATTAACCTAGCATTTTGCTTGCCATCTAATTTTTTTTTATCATAAATTATTAAACATTTATGTTAGTATGTAAGTTGTTATTCTCCTACTCAGGACTGAGCAGGACGAGCAGACCAGGGTTTCTCTTACAGCAATATCCATTAAAACACCTGGACTAGCAAGGCTGAAACGTAACACTTTCCCTCAGCTGAAAAACACCAACTTCTCCAAGGTGAGTCACATCATCCAGCGTGGTTCTGTTTCCTTCACACTTCTCAGAATCAACACTTCAGGCTGTGAAAACCTCCCTCTGCCAGCAGCTCTCAGGAAGACCATGGGCAGGCAGGGGGAATAACACCAGGGCCAGAATATTCCACCAGAGATCAAACAAAGAATCTGTGTAGGGAGAGAAAGAGACAAATACAACAGAAGGTTATTCAGCCCAAATCTTTCCATTCTCAAACACCAAAAAATATTTTTCTTTTTGCCTCTCTATTCTTGCTTCTTTCTTAAAACAAATACTGTATCTTTCCCTGCCCACTCTTCCTATTTTTTCCTACTTCTTCTTAATTAGAGACTCAAACTTCCGTAGGTTCTATTCCACCTGTCCTTCCACTGTATCACCTCCCAGCACAAATACCTTCTGCCTCCTCAATTTAAACTTCCACAACCCTTCCGTGTCCTGTTCCATGCACAGCACACAAGGCAGGTACACAAATGAGCCCCACCAGCGCAGAGGGAGAGTGTCAGCACATGCAAGGCTGCACAGGAAGTTTACACTGCACTTGCTCAAACTCTGCAAGCCTTCCTGACACCAACACAGCATTCCAGCTCACCAGCATCATTTCTAAGTGATTTCTCATGTGATTAGGGCTGTCTCTCCATTCCCATATGATACTCAGACACTGGTGGCAAAAAATCAGTCTTACTCTCATAAGGACTTGTTTGTCATCAGAACCCCTATTTAATTTTAGTCATTTGCTTGGTTTTAAACTACTGATCTCATTATGATGGTCTAATTAAAATCATTTGCTGACAAATATTGTCAGTAATGTAACAGTTGGCTAAATTAACACTGGCTTAGCCTTAGCTTTTTTATCACCTTAACTACACAGCACTGATTGATGAGCATTTTAAAGCAGGAATTCCTTTCTTCAGGTCAAAGGCAGAGAAGGAAAAGCTGGAGATTTGAATGTGATACATCGATAAGTCTTACCAAAGAAAGTCAGACATAATTGTGGACAAGTCAAACCAAACTCACCTCTCCACAGCTTCCCGGCAAGCTCGGTCATAATAACAAAGATGCATTTGGCCCAACCTGTTAAAACAGCAGGAGCAGAGCTTAATATCTTGCTCTAAAAATACTGTTATAAGCAGTGTGTCTTCTTGTCTGACTCTTATTTACTTTTTTGGCATAAATTCAGTATTTCTAGGCCACAATTATTCCCACAGACAAAACTTAATTGCAATATTCATCACCGTATATGTCTAAATGATAGGGATGCTGGAGTGTTTTACAGTGAAAACACATCCAATTTTAATGAAGTTCAAAAGAAGAAATGTTTATTTATGGATTAAAGTACACAAAGATCTGCTGCTCACACTTGCTGAAATACTGACAGCTTTTTTTATTTTTTTTTTTTTAAAGAGAGAAAGAGAGAGAGAGTGCAAGGGAAGGAAAGACTTCACATCTTGTACATAGTTGGGGTGAGTGGATCAATGCTCCCAGCAGACAGGCAGAGAGCTACTGGGTCTTTTGACACAAGTTGAGATCAGATGATATACAGCTGAAGTCTGAAGACAAAGTTGCCTCTAAGAGGTTGCCTCTGGTGAAAGGGTGGAGATGTTGTGCTGATAGCCTATTACTACAGCTGCAAGAGGATGTCTTGACATGTCTTGAGAAAGATTGCATATTTCTCTGTTTGGGGCTCAGCTTTGCTACTGTTCAAATTAAGTGACACCTTTTTAACACTTCTAAAGTAATTCTGAAGAAAAAAAGGTGGAATCCAAACTGGAACAGTATCCCGTAGAAATTCATTTTCTATTTAATAGGTTCTTAGGAGGGAAAAAAAAAAGCGTAACTACATACCTAAAATTAGTCCCTCTATTGAAGACCTAAATTGAAAACAACTTTAAGGAAAATGTGAAGGCTTCAGAGTAACATGTAAATATAGCTATGACTTTCTATAACTTTCATAGATGTATGAAAAAAAATTAAATACAGAGAAAAATTCCATTCTTGCATAAAATTTCCAGAACTCTCTTCCCTACTTGAATTTGCAACCACTGCCTATTGCATGAGAGTCGCTGCTGGTGGTCTTCAGAATGATCCATTAGCTGATGGTCCACAGAAATATTACTAGGGGGAATACCAACCTCCCTGAAATACAGATTCAGCCTGCTTGGAGTCAGATGTTGGGAAAGAAACTAGAAAACTTTGGCTGTGCATAGCCTTGACAGTACTCCGCTGGAACAACAAGAACCCAGGTTTGCACAGGCTCTAGAGAGTTAACTGGTGCAAGAATCCCTGATTGTTTTAAAAGGTTTTCATGGATTTCTTTCTTCAAGCCTTCAGACTGGCTGTTCAGGTAATTCAGTTTTGGGATCAGTGTAAATAGGAAAAGGAAAATATGACAGCTAATCCTTACTGCTCTGAAAACCATTGCTAACACTGACGTACTGTCAAACCATCCAAAGAAAAGAAAGGATACAATCTACTCCCATTATCACAGTCCAAATCTTTATGGATTCAACAACAGGAAAACAGTAAGTCCAGAGTTCGGTCTCAGCTTACATTTCATGGACAGAGAAAGAAAAAAAAAGACAAATAATTTTTGCTAAGCCAGCTAACAGCATGCTGCTCCAACACTCTGCCTCAGGCCATGCAGCCTCAGCTGCACCATCTGCCCTGGAAAGACTCCAGGGAGGAAAGAGCAGCTGAGAGTGCAACAAGTCGAGGATAACCGTGACTGTTGTGTGCTGTCAGTTCACCTGAAACGTCACCTCCCTGGATCCTGTTCTCAGACACCTACTTTGTTAAATTGTTCTTTTTGATGTGTCCTCCACTATTCAGCTGCCTTAATTACTAGTTTCTCTCTACGTGCTGGCTTCTTATGCCTTTCCACTGTGTAACCTTCTCCCTGAATTCACAAGGGACAGCATCCTGGGTAACTGGCACAGTGAAATGCCACTTACAACAGAGGTATTAGGCACCAGGAATAAAACACAAGAAAAGATTGTTTTTAAGAGCAGTAAAATCCCTTCCAAAATCTTGTGACATCAACTATCAGAAAGAGAGATAAAATGTATTTCCTATTTTCAGCAGCAAAATTCCCATTGATTTTAACACTGCAGGATATGTCCCTGTGCACTGAAACAAATCATCTGTATCTGAATGCAGTCAGGAAGAAGTGGCCTCCAGCAAAGCAATTTTTTATCTTTTGGTTCTGAGGAGCAACAGTAAAAAGGTCTGTCCCTTCAGTCTGTATCTGTGAAGTCACCCACAAAGAGATGTAACATTCTGGATCACACTCTTTTGTTTCCCCTTTCTTTGACATCTTACCATGCTTCCCATTTTGTTTATATATTTCTTTTTTACTCTTGACATGCAAAAGTTAGTGACTTCATATGAGGTCATAATGCAATGCCTTGTGCTTTCTGAAGGTAGACAGTGTTAGCGAAGGAATAAAATCCAATAGTCTCCTAGAAGAAAGAAAAAGAAGGCAGTATGAATCATCTACAGACTTGATGTGAAAACTCCATTTTGGCTAGCAGATCAGGGAGCAGATTGGGGATATTTAAGTGCAAGTCTACAAATTCAGCTGGAGAATGTGACTATTGTGCCGGCAGTGCAACAAGACACACTCCCTTTTGCAACTCTCATTCACAAGAGAAAAAGAACAAGGAAAAATGACTTGTGAGCTGCACTGCCTCAACCTGCAGGGCAGAGGAGCTGCAGCTGTCCCCTTGTTACACACTGTACACCCTAAAATCCCTTCTACTGACTTCAGAGGCAGCGCTTCCCACAGGACATCTCCACATCAGGCCAGAAGACGCTCCTGGCAGTGCAGAGACTGTTCTCCAAAAATTCCTCCATGCTCCCGCAGCTATACACAAGTCTATGTGACAGGGAAGGATCCCTCATACTGAGGGATGACTGTATGTTTGAAATATTTTGCTATTATCTTCGTTACATCAATATCAAATCTCAAATTGCCTTTAGCAGGAGCAGGGTAGGAACCTTGCATGGCATCACATGAGTTGCTGAATGGAAAATGCACATTACCTGGAAACTGCCTTCAAAACTCGTTTTAAAGAAAGACTTTGGAAAAATCCGACATCATTTTCATCTTTGCAGATGGATTAAAAAAGACAACTGCAAATAATTTAGAAAGCTGCCTATGTTTTTTACTTGCATGTACATATTTTCTGCTTTTCAACACCCAAATCCTGATTATTTCCACTGGTCTTACTGCTCTGCAGGCAAGCCCTGCTTCTCTGCTTCTAACTCCTCACATTCCCGAGGTAAAGGCACGATCTGTTCTTACTTGTTGAAAATTAGCACAGAGCAAAATTTAATGATCAGAAAAGTACATATTACACAGGCAATTGTAAAGAGTCCGGTGCTTAGGATTTTGAAGGGGGTTATTTCTAAGTTCACATATGTGGAATGTTTTCTGAAATATTCACATGTATATTTGAATCCATTCTTGGGACCTGGATGTCCAGCAGATGGATTACAAAATGTGACTTGCAACTCTTTTATTATCAGTGCTTACTGCTGCCAAATCCATGTCCTCTGACATCTCTGATATAATCACATCGTCACTTCAGGGAATTGAAGTGATACCCAGCAGACTAGGACAGGGTAGAGGTGTTCAAACACATGTTCAAACACTGCAGGTCCTAGGCCAGAGAAGAATGTAAGGACACATGAATTAGAAGGAATGAGCAAAATGTCCTCTTGACTCACTGCAGTGGGTGTGTGTTCCCCTTCATTCACAATCAGTTCACAGACTGAAGCCACCCTTATGTCCTTTCTTGGAGATGGACATGCAGCCACATTGACATGACCTCTGTCAATGAACATCAAACATGCTGTGAGGCACAGAAAGGTATCTGTAGGGAAAAAAAAAAAAAAAGGAAGAAAAAAGCAGCATAAAAATACTCTCTCAGGACAGAACAGGTCAGAAGAGCAGTCAGGGAATGCAGATCCAGCCATTTGCTGGCAGTTCTTATCCAGTGCAGTATTTATCACCTGAGGGTCCTTGGCCAGCTTAGGTTGAAGTGACCCCTGTGTGGCAGTCCAGGGAGCATGACCCAGTGCTGTGCTGCCACCACACCAGCACCACCTGGAACTGTTTCAGATGTATCATAAAGCAGAAGAGTGAACCAGGCAGGGAGACTTAATTTTATTCCTTAAAGGGAGAAGACTAGAAGACATTCGGAAAGACCACCAGTATGACTCTGTCCTTAGCATAAATGGAGGGGCTTACTAGGCCATTGCTTTCCATGAAGACATTTAGAAGTTTGGCACATTTCACCAGCCATGTGACCTATTTATATTCCACTGTGTTTTTCACACGTGCAAATGACAAACTTCTGCCAATCATAGAATCATAGAATCAGAGGGGTTGGAAAGGACCTCTGAGATCATCAAGTCCAACCCTTGATCCACCACCACTGAGGTACTGCCAATCCAAACAAAGGCAGTAAGACAGAGATGTCTTGTGATACCACAGGGTACTCCTCAGAAAAACCTAGTAGGAGGTACAGAGGCTGTAAGGAGGAGGAGACCCACGCTCACAGCATGCTTGCATTTCTCTCCTGGGATCATACCAGAACATGGTATGCAGACTGTGTCTATGATAAGAAAGCTTTCCATGCATGTTAAAAAACAATGCCAAGGAATCTTTTAAGATAACAGTCTCACCAACTGCAGTCAAGAGCTTAATGAAAACAGCTTTCACAAATCAGGTGAAGACCTCTGGAAACAATACAAAAGAGGATGGTGGGAAGCAAAATACTGCACTAACAATAAACTGTGTTCCTATGTCCAAATTTCTAATTGCATTTTTGGCTATTTCCATCTGTAACAGCCAAGAAACATGAAGGGACTCTGCACAGAAAGTTATAATAGTTGTTTTACAGAATGTATCTGAAACTCCCATTTCCCACACTTACATCCTTACCATTGAGATTCACAGTCCCAAATCCTTCCATTAAATTACTGACCCAAATAATCCTATTGCAGTGAGTACAAGCAGTGCAACAAAGTCTGTGCAAGTTTAGGTGCAATTAAAAAAGTACATTCATTAGTATGTATCAGATGCTTTTTAATTTATCTAGTCATCTTAAATATACAGCATTAGTCAACTATCTATATTTAAAAAGCAACACTACCCATGATACAAATGGTAGTATCCAGATTATGACAGGCACTGAAATTTATGATCCAGGCTTCCAGGTTCTTGCAGGTGGAGATCAATATGGTCAGCCAGACACAGCAATGTGGAACATGTCCCTGCCTATGGCAAGGGGGTTGGAACTAGATGGTCTTTTAGGTCCCTTCCAACTCAGACCTATTCTATGATTCTATCAGTAAACTTTCCTTTTCTTAGATTACCTTTTACATCTGCCTATTCCTTTAGGATCTACTGCTTTTAAGGACCAATTTTATTCTACTTTAGGGACAAACTATTCTGTTCCCTAATGGGAATAATCTGTAGCAACCATTAGTCACTTTAAGAGATGCCCATTCAAAGGCATTTTCCAGAGACTCACATTAATCGCATGAAAAAATATGTTCTCTAGGAAGCTCTGACATATTGCAAATGCACTGAATGCTTGACATTTTTATGATTATGCTAATATTGTGACATTTGATGTGCTTGGTTTTGAATAAACATAGTGCAATTAAGTTCTCTGAAAGAAAACCAAAAAGAAACAGATCAATCACTGAGAAGGCAGAAAGAATGAAAACTGCTGCTACCAGCTTTGGAAACAAATGCCTGCTAGTCGATGGCAAACACATTTGAACTAGATATTTCAAGAGATTTGTCAGTTTTACTCTGAAAGTAAAGAGCACTGATAGGGTGACTTTCAAGTTTTAGTACAAGCAGTGGCTTCACTTTCACCTGTTCCCCCTACCTTTGAAGTATATTAGCATTTGTCATAAAATGAATCCTTCCACCACTGAAAGAATTACAACTCTTAGACAACTATTACTTCCTCTTAGACTGTCTGTTTCACAGTATGGATAACCCAGTTAGGTCATGCAACCTTGTTTTTAACTTCATTGCCTTTTAAAACCTGCTGCATGCTTCAATTATATTCCAAATTAAAGTAGGATAGAGATAAGGTTTATAAACGCCAATATAAATTATTCCATAATTCCTCTCCCGCATCTCGAAAGACCAGAAGATTAACAGGAAGAATCAGAGGAACTGAAAGAGTCACTACTTGAACAGCATGGTGTTTGATGGCTGGAAGGTTGCATGGATCAGAGCTGTGGAACCAAGAACACAGGAGAGTAGCAGACACTAGAGGAGAACCAAAGGGGGAATCAACTGTATATTTTTGGTACAAAGCTAGAGAAGGCACAAGAAATGGCTACAGCTTGATTACAGCAATACTAAGGAGCAAGATCCATCTCCTCTGCCAGATCCTTGGAAGCCACAGCTCTCTGAAAATACTGAAGTAACTTAGTAGCAACTTTGGAAGCAAATTCATAACCTCAGGGACTGTATGCACTTAATCTCTTGTTAAAGACAAATACTGGTCAGATTGAGTTTAATAAATCTAGCTTGATGGATACTCACTATAGATGAAATCAAGAATCAGCTTAATTCCATGAAATCCAATTCCTTACATAATACATAATCAAGGCAACGGTAGCAAACTTAGGAAATTGCAGAAAGTTACTAAAAAAAGGAGGTGTTGATCAAAACAATTGAACTCATGGTTAATTATTGGCAAATCCCAAGTTAAACTCTGAAAATAGAGTTATAAAGAGGGAGAAGCTGGAAAACTGTAGGAGAAGTTTCAGCTCTTTTCCCTGAGACAGTGCAAGGTATTAGATTTAAGTTAAAGAATTGGTCTGAAAATAAAGGGAAGAAATAAAAAGGATATTCAAAATCAAAAGGAATGAACTGGCAAAACACAAAGCCTAACAAAATAATCCTTTCAGCACACTCAGAGACTCCTACAGCTTTTCTGTTCCTAATAAGATGTGTACACCTAAACTTTATTAATGTTCTCCGTGTTTCTTTTTTCAGATACATGCACTCAATGATTAATAATGTAGAGCCACTTGACCTAGAGAAAGATCTCCTCATATAATTGGCGTGGCAACAGATGCAACATATCTTTAATAGAAGTGACAATTAGTGGTACTGCTTCTGCCACCCCTCCAGTACGACGCTAACCTTTCCTGAGTTACTTTGCTACAGCATAAAAGTAAACCCAAAGCTTCCCAGATCAGCCATCCTTCTCTTGGGATGTTTTAACTTGGAGACACTTCAATGTCCCATATATTTCATTCCTTGGTCTTAGTCTCTAACAGACACTTTCTGCTTTTGCTGGCTGCAAAGTGCTTGAGAAAGTAGACGCAGTGGTGGTCAGAAGGGAAACAAAATCTGGAGGGACACGGTGTTTCTTTCTCCTGAACTGAGTGCTTTAAGCAGGTCTACGTCAACATGTAAGCCCAACTACCAACACACTGCTTAGCTGCAAGTATGCACTTAGAAATATATCCCAAAATCTTAAGCTTTTAGCTTTTTAAGGCAATTAGATTTTCAGTACCGACCAGAGCCTCATCTACATGACCTGTAAAGACTAAGACTGAACCAGACCAAACATACTACAGCCTATTTAATCCAGCTGGGAACAGGGAATATTTTGGGTGGGCTTTATTTTACCATATTTTAATCCCCCAGAGAGTATATGCCTATATCTGAGCTACTTAATTTAGGTGCTTTTTATTATTATTTTTTTAGCTAAAGGAGTAAAACAAGCATTTAAAAATTATTCAAGCATTAAAAATTATTCATCTGTTTTTGCTGATTTACACTACAATGAGATTGATCACATCTTAAATTTTGTTAAGTCAAATGATTCAGTCTCTTTCTGACTTGAAAAATAGAGCATAATTATTAGCTCAGAAATTCTGAACATACAATGCAACCTTCTGCTGACAACAGAGACAAAACACTGCAGGTTACTAGACTCAGTAGGTCTAAATTCTTCTTTCCCAAGCACTGCACTTACACCCTACACTGAAGCTACTTCACTTTGTTTTTCAACTCTAAAGAGAACCTTTGACTTTCTCCATCTTAGCTTCTTTATATGATTTTTGTAATGCAGAAAAGTAAAAAGATATTTTTCTTAAATATTTTCTTCAACCCTTGTTAATCCAAATCAGAAGTGGAAGTGTGTCTAAGGCATTCACTGTTGAATATCTGAATGTTCTAGGTTCTAACAGATACAGAAAAATCTAATTCTGAATCTTGGTTTGAATTAATTTTCCTAGCCAAGCTCTACTAGTAGAAATAGACAGGATCTAACATAGTAGAATATCAGACTTTATACCCACCCTGAACTAATGTAGCTGTTTAAAACCCTGTATTTTTTAAACCCTAAGGTTTTTTAAAACCCATACTCACTATAATCAAATCTCATTACAATGTCCACAGCTTTAGATTAAGGTTTACTCAGAATTAAAACAGCTTCCACCAAATTAAATTATTTTAAAGTAAAAGTTGAACTACATAAGGAAAGCATATAAAAAAATCAAAAAACAAGCTCACAGATATGTATAGATAGATAGACATAGATAGATATAGATGCATAAAACACATTTTTCTTTATCAAAGGGTATGGTGAAAACTAAGCAACGAAGTAGCCATAATTATTACAGTAAAGTCAAAGAACTAAAATTTAAAAGAAGACCAATACTTTCCACATTCTCCAAGTTTTTGGCTATCTCTACTTTTGCATTTCCAGATGTGAAAATCCAGTTCCCTCATTTCAAAGTGCTGAATACACTACCATGAAAACTAATGACAGCTGGGGTTACCCAGCATGTCTGAATAACAGATCCAGAGCACCACACCTTCTTCCAAATTTAGAAACTCCTTTTGGCAATATTTGCCAAAGTACTTTCCTGTTTTACTATACAACTCCTTAAACCACACAAGTCAGTCCTCAGGCCAGAGAGATCAAACCTCAGTTCCACCAAACACTGAGGGAGTCCTGACACTAATCACAATGAATTAGCCTCACAAAAATTAGCCTCTGCACAAATAAGTGGAGGGGGTGTATATGAAGTTATTCATTGCATTTCTTATAAGGAGTCAGCCTTACCTTTGAGTCATTCTATAATAAATACCATATCATTGCTCAATTGTATGGAAATGGTGATTAGTGGTTCTGCAAATGTTTTGTTTGGGATTTGCATTTTCTCATCAAAGGATACTTCTCTGCCTTCATATGCTGTCAGCCTCTTTCTGATGAGACAGCTCAGCACAGAGATGCCTCAAATATATCAGGAAGAGAAGAAAACATATTAAACCACAAAAAACATGCAAGCTAAACACAGAGACTCTGAGTTCAACCACAAGGGCTTGAAAATGAAGGGAGCTGTGGCAAAATATTTTGGGTTGACTAAATACCATGCCCCAAAATTTAAGCTACTTGCAGTTCTTAAAAAAGAAATTCCAGAGACTAAGGCAGAATGAATACCAGCAGGGAATTTTAGTTTCCACTCCCAATTTCTGGCTTCAAAACCTTTTTACTTTATTTTACAGTTGAAACTTTGAGGGTTTTGTATAATTTAAACAGCTGTCAAATACATGTGCTGCAGCCCCTCAGCCATGAGGAAGTGGTTGGTAATGGGGAAGGGATAATAGTGTGAAGCCACCATCCATGTCAGAGCTCCTAAGATAGCCCTGGTTTTTAAGAGGTCTCTCCTACCATACCAGTATGGTCAAGGACCTCCAAAGTCATTTGGCTTGTGAGGATCATTTTCAGAAGAATTTGCTGTACCCAAACCCAAAAGACAATTCTTTAGGTTGTGTTGATTTTATTAAGAGGGATTTTCCACACATTCATTGCTGGCTATCACCATAATGCTATGATAAGAAATATCCATTTATAATGCTTTTTATCCTTATAGAAATACAATGAACTTCTGCTGTCCCTTCAGCACACCTAAAACTGTAAACCTGCAAAAACTCATCACATCCTTTGTATAAGCCTTTACTAAAACTTCTTTAAATACGTATTGCGTATCCAGTAGGTTCATAACAGTTTGAATTTAATGAACCTTAACTGCCATGAATTCCCAATGGATACTACTGTGAGCGTGAAATAGCTCTTACAGTTGAGGAAGCAGGTGTTCACACAGGATAGAAAGAGGACTGAGCAACAGACTCTGGCTATGGGATACTTCCTATTAGAAAAAGTTTATTTAGAGCCCATTGCTTACTTAGGTATGCAGGGAAGTAAAATAAACAGTATCCATTTGAAAAATATTGGTTCACCTTTGCAGAAGCCAAGGCTTCAGTTTTGTGATTTATGATGTATTAGAAACTTTGGAGAATCTAACAATTAAACAAGATTATTTATTGGTTTTTTTTCTGTAAAAGGATTGCTCTTGACTCATGTCTCTAGACGATGACATCCTATATACAAAATATAACATATGCAATCATTGTGTTTCTTACAACGCTCTTTAAAGAATGGAGTTAACAGAATGATGAATTTTCTAATACTAAATCTAAGTCTGAAAACACCAGAAGGAGCATCATCTGGAACTAACTGAGATGTAAATTTACAGTTTTAGGATACCTGCCCATTAGGTGTGAGGCGAGCCCATGAACTCACTCCACTGCACAAATCTGAAGTAATAACATCCTTAGCCAGACTAAGATTATCAGCCCTGCAACCACACATTGCATATTCTTCTATTCTTCTGCTTAAGGTTTCCATTTCCACTCAAAATACTGACGGTGTTTTATTTCACCCAATCAATAAATGGCTGCTCAAACAACACACTCTCCTGATATAGCCTACATTCAATCTGCCACTGGATTCACTGCCCATGACAGTATGGAAAACAAATAAAGCACACATTCAGAACAACAGAATGGTTAAAGTTGGAAGGCACCCCTTGAGGTCATCCAATCCAACACCACTGCTCAAGCAGGATCACCTACAGACAGTTGCCCAGGCCTATGACTAGACAGCTTTTGAATATCTTTAAGGACAGAGACTCCACCTGATCTCTGAGAACCCTGTGGCAGTGCTCAGTCACCCACGCAGTGAAAAATTGTTTCCTCATGTTCAGAGGGAAACTCCCGTGCTTCAGATGGTGCCCATTGCTTCTTGTCTTGTTACTGGGCACCACTGAGAGGCTGGATCCACCCTCTTTGCAGCTTTACCTCCTATATTTACTTATGCGGATAAGATCCCCTCTGAACTTTCTCTTCCCTGGGCTAAACAGTTCCAGCTCCATCAGCCTTTCCTCATAGGAGAGATGCTCAAGTCCCTTAATCATCTTCATGGAACTTCATTGGACTCTCTCTAGTATGTCCATGTGTCTCTTGTGCTGGGAAGGACAAAACTCAACACAGCACTCAAGCCTTATCAGTGCTTAAGAAACGGGAGGGATCTCCTCTCTTGACCTGCTGGCAACTTTTCTCCTAATACAGCCCAGGATAAATTTAACCCTTGCTGGAAGGGCACACTGCTGGCTCATGATCAGCTTGGCATCCATCAGGACACCAGGTCATTTTCTGCAAAGCTACTTTCTAACCAGTTATCTCCCAGCATACCAATGGTGCATGGGGTTGTTCCTCCGCAAGAGCAGGGCCTGTCGCTTCTCCTTGTTGAACTCTATAAGGTTCTTGTCATCCATTTCTCCAGCCTGTCCAGATCCCTCTGGATGGCAGCACCACCCTTTAATGTATCAGAAGATAATCTGGTGCCTGAAGTGTAAAACTTGGGACAGATTACTCATCTTTTTTTCCAGCATCTACAATGACAAAGCCTCAGGACTGGTCTTCAGGTGAATTACCAGATCTTTCCTTCACGGGGGAAGCGAGGGATTGCCAGGTTCACGAGGTACACCGGCCCAGCTGTGTGTTCACTCCAACAGCATAAGGGATACCTGTATCTTACAGATAACCTTTTAATTAGGCAAATTACATTCCTCATTAGAATGCCATGCACTGAAGTAAAAAAGGACTGTGTCTCACACAGACATGTTGACAGCAACTTCTGTTCTATCAAAACAAGCCACATAAGGGCAGATTCTTTCTCAAACATACCAGCAGTTTCTTAAGAGAAAACAAACAAAAAAAAAAAATTATTGGGGAAAAATAGAGGTAGATTTACATGAAAAACGAGGAGTTTTTTCCTGTGGAAAAAGACTAGTGTCAAAAGGTTCAAATATTTTTAAATGTTAAACTTATTGCCTGATTGAAATTCACTATAAAATGTTATTCAAGGGAACTGATTAAAACTCTTGCCAAATAGTATTATTAAAAAAACCCAAACTTTTATTTTTGCTAGCAAAAAACCCCATGGCTTAATACTACTATGAGGCTTACTCCACCTCTTTTTTTACAGCTTTTCATTAAATTCCATTAACTTATGATCAAATCCTGAGTTATATTTAAATTTCTTGAATTCAGGAATGATTCCAACAGCACCAGACTAATGAGAGAATCAGGCCCTAGGAGGTGCTTTTATAAATATTGTCACACCTTTACATAGTAACTTTTTCTTCATCTTTTTAAAGATTATTACATTTAAGTGGGAAGGCTCTTGCAGGCTGCATATTTCTCACTCAGCATTTGTGGAATGAGGCTGCAAAGCATGTATTTAATGAGGCTGTGATCAAAATCAAGTTTTCAAGTTTGCCTCGGTATCATAGGCAAAGAGATTTTGGACTACAGTGGTGTGAATGACTACAATACAATACAATGCAAACAGGGCTCCAAAAATAGAAAGACAACCAAATACTCTAAGGGAAGTCAAAGTTTACAGTGCCCCAAAGAGAAGCTTTTATGATCTCTAGAGGAGACACTGTATTAAGGCAAATTGAATTAATCCCAAATTTATTTAACAAGGTTGGATTGATAAGATTCTTTTACAGTTTACTTCACAGTTGTTGATCATTAAACACATTTCAGGTAATCATCAGATATTCATTTTACATGCAATAAAATTTTTATTGAAGTTAACATAATAGTACATCTTAAGAACTCTCTGGAAAATGTTCCCTTAGGAAAAAAAATTATCTGCAAAGTAAAGCCAGGAATTGTGAGCCTCGTGGATTAGCCAACTTTATAAATGCATATGAAGTGAACATATATCATTATAACACTCTTCTAATGCCATACATAGCCCCTACTTTAATATGCATAGTAAATACTTTGCCTGGGGATTTTTTTATGAATATCACTGATTTACTCATCCTGGAGAGGTCAAGAGAGGAATTACAGAGATTGCAGGCTACTGTTTTACAGTTATCTTGTTCTTTCCTGTTTTGAGAAAGAATTTTTTCTGACTAGACTTTTTTTCCTGCTCCCATAAGGTCCTCCTTTGACTTAAAGGAAACTCCTCCCAGAAAAATTACTTTGGCCCTAATCCTGAAAGCTGATCTGTGTCAATGGACATACACAACATCACCCTGAACTCAGTGGAGCTCAATTTGAATGTGAAGGTTTTGTTTATTTAGTATGAAGAGAAAAGTAAGTCAGAGGTTTCCAAGGTATGGTCAGTATTTATATCTGCAATGATTAACTGGCTTGAGTTTTGCTTCAAGTTACACCAGCCTACTTTCCTAATGAAATGTAACAGAAATCCAATGAGAACAATAATGTTTCAAATACTAAAAGTTAGTTTTCTGTACTGAAATTATATTCATTTCAGTGACTTTCTGACAATTTTGTTTCTAAAAAGATTTCAAAATGAGCTTATGGAAATAGATTTTTTTGTAAGCCCTTCCTCTCTAAATCACCCAATTCTGCTACACAAAAAGAAACACTCCCAGTTAGTTGTTTGCCTAAAAATTTGTGCTCTTCTGGTAAATAACCTCACTGATCAGAACTTCAGTGAAGGTGAATTGCATGTACCTGCCCTGAGGTACCTTCACAAAACTCTACCCAAATTTTAAAGTCTCCTTAAGCAGAAATCTAATGAACCTACAGCCACAAAACTCAAATTTTTCAAAGACTTTAACAAGCTGCTTGTAATTTTTTCTGACTTACTGAACGAAAGGGAGTCAAGAGGAAAATTCCGATAAAACTGTATGTAAGCCAAAGGTTTGTTTATGTTTGTATGGATTAGCATTCACACATTTCCTGTTACTAGACTTCCTATTAGTGATGTTTAACTTTAACCACATATCCTGGGTTAAGGAATAGCTCCTGAAGTCAATTTCCTGATTAGGCTAAGAAAGGTCAAAGGTTAATTTTGCAGCCCCATGGTTAAGCTACCAACAGCTACTGCATAGCCTTGTTTTAACATATAAAGTTACTGCAAATATTAGCTGAAGGAGGTGGCACACTCTGGTGATTACACAAAAGTGTTAGGAAAAAATCATCCCAGGAGTTTATTCACTCTAAGTGAAATTTACTCTCTCCACGTGCACACACAGAATAAACATCGGTGGAGACATCTCCCAAACACGATGAGGCCAATCTGGCAACCTCAAATGTGCACATCCTTTTAAACATGGCTGTGTGACCACTGCCAGTGCCAGGAAACTTCCCGCTGTATATTCTATCACCGACTTTCTTCATACACTTGCTACAGACCTTGAAGAAGAAACCAGGCTTAATATAAGGTAATACAAGAATCCACAAACATAAAGTTATCATATTCTCAAAAGCACAATGATTTCTGCTTCCTTCAGGGAAAAAAGAATCAACTGATGGATGAACTGCAGCAGAGACTCTTGTTATACCAAATCAGCAGGAATTAATTCATCATTATTTCTTCCATTTAAATACTAAAGTGAACAATCCTCCCCCCAAACACTTAAGATAAAAAATGAAATATCTGAAAAAGTTTGTGGAGCTTCTATCTAGAGACAGACTTTTGTCCAACAGTAAAACCAATTCTTTTTTAATAGTAATTTGAGTAATAACGGCTTATTGACACATACCAATAGCAATGAAGAATTCCAGAGTTAAAGATGGTAATCCAGATTTTTTTCACACTGCACAGCATTGTCCTTCCCTGGTGAGTTCTCATCTACAAATTATTTCATTCTGATTCAGTTTTGGTAACTTGCTAGCATAGAATATGTCAAATATTCAATAGTCAAATGAATGAAATCCCATGTATTGACATTATAATCTTTCAGATCTGTGAGATAGGTGATGGGTTAATTTGACATTGGATTTAGTAAAGATAGTCTTGGTACTTAGTTAGCTCATGACAACTACTGTAGATTAAATAGAAGGCCCACAGGTAATTAAGTAACTTGGGTTGCAAGTCATAGTTTTACAAATAAACTTGGTTTGACTCTTACCCAGGCCCTAACATTACTAATACAGCCACCACTCTTTGGGGTGTTCCTCTCTGTCTCACATTATCATTTATATTTGCATCGGTGTGGCAGCATTTTACATTTGTTTTGCACAGGGAAGGCCTTTAGATAAGATGCAAGATAGTGGAGACAGTCATCAGTCTTTACTCAGGATTTCCCAGCTGCATCTGAACAATAACAAAATCCACTTTTTTTGTAAAAACTAATTCATTTGAATATGTATGGAAATGGAGAACATTTGTTAAATCTGGTTAAATTCCAGGCATGAGGAACTGGCTCAATTTTCACATTTAGGCTGTTTGCAAGTAAGACATAATTTTTGTGAATCATTCATAGTCATTTAGCCTTCACTGCTTATAAACAAAACAAATGTAAGTGGATGCACATGAGCTATTCTTCATTCACTTGTGGACTTAACCTTTGGAATTCACTTTTCCAGCCATGTGACTGGTTCTACCAGTCAGAGAGTACAACTTTTGTTCTCTGACTAGATTTCTTAAACTTTGTAAACAGCACAGCACTTGAAAAATATGTTCCACCATCCAATAAAAACAATGAAGATTACCTGAGAAATAACAACTTTGAACAGAAAGAACAGTCTAATGACTTTTGTTATATTTAAAGAAATTTAATTCATTCTTTTTCAGCTGAATGATATTTCTGCCTGGCTAAAGGTATCCATTTCAGATTTTAAAATACTCTGTTTCTTCCCTAAAATGCAATGGAGCAGGGGAGAAGGATTTCTCTTGTCACATTCACACCAACTCATCACTACAAAAGCAGTTTTCCTGCCTGCCCAGGAGCTGCCGCAATACTGAGCTGTGCCTCCTTTTTCTCCACATCTCCCCTGATTTAGTTTACCTTGATGGCTCTTTCTGATCAGCAGCTTTGACACTTTACCAGCTGATTTTGGTTATCTCAAGACATGAAGTTCTAGGACTGTTTACATTTTGAATTGTAAACCCTTTGGTAGAACATATGATGACATTTCAGCAGCACAAGCTCCTGTGATGTAAATCGTCCTGTCCCAATAACTGATTACACTGCAGGTACAAATTCCCTGTATTCTCCAGCTGGAATATAGCAAGGTCTATGGCCTACGAATCTCACTTTCTACAGTGCCTTTTCCCTCTTCTTTCTTCTTATTATTGGGAATATCTGTTCCATGGCACTTTGAAAAATCACTGCATTTTTCAATCTTTTGTTTCCCTACTAATTTTCATACCTGCATAAACACACCCAAGAGGTACAGAACTACTGGGTAAACGACTCTGAAAAAAACACAGTTTTTGGCAGCCAAACTCACTAATGTTCTGTGCCATGTGTCTAACAGGTATCCCACAAAAAGGATAGCTGCCACTGTGCTCTAATGGTTCTGAACCTGCAACCCTACTTCACTATTTTGACCATAAAGTTTCTGGTTTGTCACTGCTCCTTTTTTTGGTGAGGGAGAGTTGAATGAACTAACACAAGTTAATTCATGTAGAAATATTTCACACCTCTCAAATCTATGCCTTTGAAATCACAGTCAAATGGCCACTGCTCATGAATGGTGGGACTTTCCATTGGGCAGTGAGGTAGATGCCTGTTTCTCTCCTGTGAGAAGAAAAACTGCACACTTTCAACATTGATGGAAAAATTGTTAGTGCCCTTGCTTTAAATGACAGCAGAGCAACTAAAGTATATAATCAGATCCTGGGAGACTCAGGTAGTGTGTTCCCCAGAGATAAAAGGTGTTCCTCTCCTATTTTCAAAGAAAGTGCCCTAACCACTAAATTAAAGCTTGATCAAAGTGCTCTAGCATGGCACTGCACTGCAGCACAGAGCAATACGTGAACAACCACCAAATGCATCTAGAACCTGAATCTGATTTTACTTTCCTTTTGGAAATGAAGGGAGAAATCTGGCCTGTGGTTAGACATCACTATTCAAGATTTCCTAAAATATACAGTAACTACATTCCTCATTAATTGCTGTCTACTTCTGTCAAGATAATACAACAGTAACTCCAATGAAGTTACAGCACTTACAGTAGTACAGCTGATAGCAAAACTTGGCTCAATATCCTCAAACATAAATGGATATTTTATCTGTTTAGTGCATGCTGTCTCTTTTACTGAAACCAAAACAGTGAGACAAAAGTCATCCTGAAGAGACCAAAAGACACTTAAATATGTATTTTTTTCTAAGTATATGAATATTTTATGATCTATGGTTTCCATAGTGCTTATTTACTTTTTTTGAACATTTTGAGTTGTCAGAATAGGCATTAGAAGGAGCAAGAACAGAAAAATGAAAAATAAGTCAGTAAGAAATGGATTTCTTACATTTTTCCTTGGGACACATGTGGATATAGCCACTATCAACACATTGCAAATAATACACTAATTGTTCATTTGGCCCAAACTTAAACCAAGAATTCAACACTCCCAGAAAGTATTCAATATATAATTTTAAAATTATTCTAGTCACATTAAAATGTAGAAAAGTCCCAGTAAAAATAATCATAGAAGGAGAAGACAAATCAGGTATATTTTGAAAAGAAAATATTGTGTACTCAGTACAATAACTTTATCAGATTAGCAAGTTTCTTAGTAATGTCTACAAGGAGATATTTTTGTCACTTATTTGTGCAAACAGTTTCAGAAAATGTTAAATGTTATGAAGTTTTTCTTTAAAATCTGCATTGTTAGTATCATTCATCATTCATCTTCATTTGCACTTAGCATTTTTGTATTGGTTTTAAATGTATCAAAATATGCTTCTACCTTTCAGGTAATGACAGGGTAGGAAATAGCTAAGACGGGCTTGCTTGGGAGATGCACAATATTTTTGACTGCGTATTTTCGAAACTCTATGTTGTCTTCCAGTGAAAAGCAAACAGAAATATTTAAATTACTTAATTGCCTCCCTACACTCTACCCAAACTCTTCCTTCAGTCACACTCTCTTCTTTCAGTGAACCTCAACAAGGCAAACTGAAAGCTTCCTTTGTTATCCTGGTCTGTGGCACCTGAATGGTGCCAAACAAAACTGAGTTAATTCAGAGCTCTTAGCAAAAGGATCTCTTTCTCTGACTGCTCCCCAGTACCAAATAGAGAAAAAAAAAACAAGCATTTTTCTTTTCTCTCAGTATTAACTAACAGCAGAGAAAACAAAAATATCATCTCCCTCATGTTATGATTTACGTACACTCGTCTTCCTCCCTTTTTATTTCTTCCAAGTCTCCCTTTGATTTCTCGTGGTTATTATTCACTACATAAAGGCGTTACCCCTTATGGTATGAAGTGGTTTTATGTGGAATCCTTGTAATGCAGCAACTCATAACCATAATCTAGGCTAAAATGTGTTACCTAAATTGCTGTGGTTTCAAAATTTACAAAAAAAATGTATTTCCTAGAGGAATCTAACTTATCCTTTTACTAAAACAACAAAGCAAACCCATTAGGAAGACTATGAGTTTGAGCAATTAATTACACACTTAATAATATTTTACAGTTTTCTAAATACTTTAAAGTCCTTTCCAAACATTATGATTCAGATCCTGCCACCACTCCTCGTACAGACCAGGAAAATTAATGGAATTACTCCAAAAGCAAATCACATTTAGGTTCTGAGAAAATTTGGGTTCTGATTCAATTTTTTTTCTAAGAATTCAGTGACATCATTTTGACCATATTCATTTTGAAAAATGGGAAATGGAAACTCCACATTAAGCAATTTCATGTAACAAAATGGCAGAAAGATAAGATTTGTCTCTAAAAAAAAGCTTTGACTCTTAAGTGTCTCACACAGCTGAAGTGTTCTCAAGGCACAGAAGGTGGTCAGCCACAAAATCATTATGGAAAGCCTCAGAACTGGATCCTACCTCACATCTATTTCTGTAAATCCTTCCCTTGTTATGTTTCTGCACCTTAAGAACATAAAGAGTGAATAACTAACTATTGCTTAAAGTTTCACATTTATTACTGAACTAATGCCATAATCACATTGAGAAGTTACAGAAATTAAAAGAGTATAATCATAATATCCAAAAATCTTAAATATTTCAAGTGTACCACTGACAAAGGATTCAGCAACTACTCAAATCACGTGGTTTGCAAAGGCGTTCTTTGTCAAACAAAATAATTAAAATTTAGGGTTAAAGCTAAAAAAAAAAAAGACAATGATAAATACTAGTTCTGTGATACCTATTCTGTCAGAATTTTTAAAATATTAGGTAAATCTTCATGATTTAAGGATGTTGATTCAGAGAGTATTAGCTATTTACCAAATGCTTAATGAAGTCAGGTAAAAATTAAAAAGCTCAATATGTATTTCTCAGTTCTGCATAGATATCCTCTGTTTGGTGGTTGGAACCACATCAAATCAAATTTTTACTAGGTTTGAAAAAAACCTGCATATATTCATGGTTTCCACCGGCTAGTCAAGAGCTTGAAATATTGGTCTTGACTATCCAGTCAAGACCAATTCTTTCCACAGGAAAGTAATTCTCAGAGGAAATTATTTGTCACGCTACTTCCAATCTAAAGATCTAAACACAGACTTTCCTCTAGCCTTTGGCACAACCCATAATAATTGGACCATAGGAGAGAGCAACAAAAAAGTGGATCCACAGGATGCATGCCAAGTATCACTACCGGCTCAATCATTTGCTTTCTCACCTTTCCTCCCCATCCGGAATAATCAGTAGCTGAAGTATTAAATGACATGTCACAGTCATTCACTGATGGAGGAGCAAGACAGAATGACATATTCTGCTGATCATTTATAGCTATTGGTTGTTATAGGGTATTAACTTGCAATACACAGTCTCGTTTGAATTTCAGATGAGCAGATGGCCAGATGAATTAGCCTGTAAAATTAATATTCCAAAACCATATACAGCAGGACTCTGTATGGATACTGACTGCTTCAAAATCAATGAAGTCAGTTTAGTGGATTTTATTTTTCAGGCCTTGCTTATTATTTGCTCCACAAATACTGAAATCTGCCACAGCAAAAGGCAATTCTGGAATGCTTCAATATTTTGGTGCCATGGCTTCCTTGAATATTTCTTTCACAATGCCAGGACCACTCATTTATAGTGCACATCTGGAGGAAAGACCAAAATTTGTTTACCTAGCTCACATGAAAATATTTGCACACGCCTTCAAGGAGATGCACGGTACACGGGAGCTGGGGATATTAGGTGCCTAATTATGGCAACAAGCAACACTGAAATTATTGCCAAAAAAACTTCTCCGTGCTTTTCAGGCCTCACCTGGAGGACTGTATGTGTGCAGATACCTGGGAGATGTTGCTCCCAGTTCCCGAATTGACCAGAACATTAACACAGAGCTGCCGAAACGGGAAGGAGCAACTCACTTGCTGGTGTTGATAGGGACAGAGGGTACAGTTAGTGACTGCAACCTGGGAGAAGGTGACAAGTTCCAGCTATTAAAATCTGTGAATTTCTCAAGTCCCCTGGATCTTTCTGAAAAGCTTACCTCAATTGCAATTAATCTGCCTTGGCCTCTGACCCACTGCAGATGAACATAATACAAGTCTTGAGGGAAACTGCTGTATTTGAGAGCCACCAACTTGATTACTATTGATTACCTACTTTCCTCAATGGTAATTTCCCTTTGTCAGTAGCATTTCTGCCTGACTGCTCCTTCTGGGACTTGGGTTTTCTGTTATTTTTCGCTTTTTTTCCCCAGATTGGTTCCAAGAAATATATTTTGATTATTGTTTTGGGTTAAGCAAGGGAGGTAATAGAAGGGAAGGGCTCAGCTCTAATCATAACAGGAACTCATTAAAGAAATCCCTCACTGTTCCAGGGGAACCAAGAAGGTAACTTCTGAAAATTAGATTGTCCATGAGGTAAGTTTTCCTCTTCTGCTTTGATGGGGAAAAACATAATAATTTCAATTAAATAACATATGAGGCATTAGAATACTCCCATATAGTTATAATCTTGCTAGTTAATGTGAGGACTGAAAGGATTCCTACAGTTAAATTACTGTGTGGTTGAAAAACTCGAAGACTAAGTTTAGAACTGACTCTCCAATATGATGACCCAGCTGAGTGGTTCAGTAACAATGATGTCGGGCCTCCAAGCGGCAGATGAGGCTTTTGTTTTATTTGTTTGACAGTAAATATCTGGGCTGTTGCTTAGCAGCCATACACAGAGACAGAGGCGTTTCCAGACAAAATAAACTACACTACAGCAGGTAAACCTTTCACAGCAATTACCAAATGGAAATGAGATCCGAACTGATCACTGCAAAGCAGCCCAGCACCTTTGTTTCCTGCAGATGTTTTAAGCACACAAACGGCAATTTGGGATTTCTTGATGCCTGTGTGATAAGGCATCATATATTAAAAAAAGGACTATACTGATTTTGAAAAATGATATGCTGAAAATCCTAGAAACAGAGACCAAAGTTTTCAAACTTCTGTCAGCTGTTAAAACCATATTTAAATAACACATTAAACAACTAGATTTTTTTCTCAGAGACAAGGAGCATTTACAACTGTTGCTTCATTCCAGGGAATTTTCATATATCCTAGGAGCATTGCACTCATCCAGAACTGAAATACAAATAACAGAGCACCAGACTGAAAAGCTTTTTTGGATGTTTTAACAACTTGGTATTAATTCTGATAAGTCTTATTTCTACCTCTCCAGTCACAAAAGCCCCGACACCCTGAGTTCTCAGGCCAAAACCCATGCATGTCACCTACCCCCGAGTGTTTCATTTCCACACAAAGTCTTCAGCTTTCACTGGACTCACCTCCTATACCAAAAAAAAAGGAAATGCCAAAGCTGCTCTTGCATATCGCAGCTGTACAGCTCTAAGGCAGGTATTTCACTGAGAAAGCAGCACTTGGCCTCAGTGAGCAAACAGAAAGGGACAAATTCTGCTCTCTCTCGTTACCCTGGGGCATTCCACCACAAGGAGGAATCTGCATGTGAATAACCTAGAGAAGAAATGTGTTTCCAGACACTTGAGCTTAAAGACTGAAAAAATGCTGTTGTGAATTCTGTCATCTTATATTTTCATTGATGGGTTTTTGGGGGTGAGTTCTGTTGTGAGATATTTTTTTTTACTCTCAGAGTTGATCCACAGGGCATTGTCATTATGTTGCTGTCTCACCTTTCAGTTGATAGACAGACTTCCTGCTGGAGAAACATTATTATTTAACCGGATCCACTCATCCTGCCACTGATTTGTTTTACTTTTGTTCCTGGCAAAGAACAGCAACTCTAGGTAATGTTTCTTTTCTCATTTGGGCAAGTCCTTCAGAACACTTTAGTAAATTAACCCTACGTAGTTACTTAGTAAACACAGGATCTCCTGAAAGGATTTAAAAAACTAAATTACTTTGGAATTTCCAGACAATCTTTGTTTTTCTTTTGTTTTCTCTGACACAAGCTTAAGAAAATACTCAGGAAGCAAATGTGAATGTTTAATTCCTCAACAAATAGAAGCTAAAAGCACAGCATGAGAGAATCAAAGCAAAAAGGAGGGGTTTTAATAAACAATAAAGATGAAGACATGCCAACTCTGTTTCTGGAGAAGTATTATCAATGAATCTGCAATATTCTGGTTTTAATTACATTAATTTTTTCTAGTTCGGATTACCCTTTAGCAGTTGTAACCCCCCTGGAAATCCACGTCTTCAATTTGACCACAATCGAATTCTCATTCATTTAGTTTAGGCTGCATGTACATATATTTGTGTATAAATATTTATGATACCTCCTGTACTGTATACCACTGCTCAAAGAGAAGTAATAGGCTTCCTAAAAACATTACTGAATAATTTTTTTTCATGTCAGTAACATCAGACCAGACAATTGTAATAGTCTCTTACATTCATCTACAAATCTATTAAGAAAACATAATCAGCATAGCTGTGTTCAATGGAATATTTTCCCTCCCATATTATTAGAGTTTAGAAACTTCTATCAGATAGTACAAAGGTTTTAAAATATTAAATTGTAGATCCCATTCATAAAACTTTCCTTGAGGATCCAATCCCAACTTATGTAGTAGATAAGGAAAATATTCCAGTTAACCTAAATAAGACTTGGTCTGAACTGTAGAGTCACAGCTACTCACCACTAACTTCACACATATTTTCTTCTTTCTAACTAGAAAATTAGGATCATAGTTTGCTCAATGGTCCCTACAGATTAAACAAAGGATTTCTCTTACTACTCACCTTCTTCTTGTTTTCCCACTCTCCGAATGGTCCAAGAATCACCAAAACAACAGGTCACCTTCCAAAGCCTTCACTAATGCAGACAGAAAATAAAAAAAGGGGGAAAAAAAAAAAAAAAAGGATTTGTGCCCTAACGCAGAGCATTGCAATAAGTAACTATTAGACATGTGGGCACAAAGGAAGAATCCATAGATTCACAGGTTCAGGGACTTGCTTTATATGGGAAAAATGAGATGCCTCTGATCCTTAGAAGTTAGGCAGGAATATTTTCAGGCGCCTCAGTTAAGATTTAAACACATAAAGGGGGCAAGGGAGGATCACAGACGTACATCTAACCTACTTGCAGTCTGAAAATATAGAAAGCAGCTTTAAACACCCAGTGCAAGTGACAAGAACAGTTTTGCTCCAGAGCACAGAATTCTGGAAGCTAATTTGGGATAGGACAACATTAACCTGCTCAGAGCTCTAAACTGGATTAACCCTTGCACAGAAATTAGCTCAGTTAAAGCCAGTTTAGATACCTCAACACTCACTCTCCTATAGTCCATCCACTCTGGAGAATACCCTAAAAGCAGAGGTAGCAGCAGAACAACCAGCAGAGGCAGCAGCAACCACTCTGTGCAGAACAGTTGCAAAATGGAGAAAGGATTTCTCAAGCAGGGTTAATATGTTAATGTCCAGCAGCATTAACAAAAACCATCAACTGCACAGAGAGCAAAGTGCAAGCAGATGGGAGCAAATACTGCAGAGGGCCTGTAAGACCATCCTGCTCTGGAGTAACCACACAGTGTGGGGCAGACAGCTAGGTCTGACTAGGAAACAAGATGTTTCGTAGGAATTTTTGGGACCAATTAGGCAGTGTTGCTGCTGCATCCGCTTCTTCAAAGTGAAGATCCTTAATATATTGACCAAAGGCGCAAACAAAAACATTAAAAAATAATCCCTCTGCAGTCCCTCGTCATGTTAGCTGCCTGGGCTCCTTTTCTGCCCTGTATATACTGTCCCAGATCTCGGGGTTCAGCAAACTCCTTCCCCTTCCATAATACTGCAAACAGCTGAGCTGAGCTTATTTGCAGTGACCAATCCAGAACCAAGCATCAGCACTTTGGCAAGCCCAGGATGTGGCAAACGCGAGCCAAGAGTGCAGAGTACTAAAAACAGCACGAGCTCCCAGCCAAAACCACTGTATGGATAAAACTGCTTAGGAACTTCAACTTCACCACTAAATGTTATGTATATCCAAAGAAATTCCAATAGTGTGACCTGGCATCCGTAGGTTCTCCCTGCACAAGGCAGTACATCCATATAGGTGTTTTTTCCCTCGTAAATACTCTGCCTTGGTGGATGGTGAATACTTGAAGTTAATAGCTTTTGACTTCAATCCGAAGGCAGTACAGGATCAATTTCCTAATTACATATATAAAAATTTGTTTCCCCACACCAGAAAAAAAAAGAATTTAAAAACAATGAATACAATTATAATAATGTCCCATCATTTATTTATAACAAAGTCAGGACACCCCAACAAGAGAGGTTTGCAGTAAGATTTGTTGTTAAGTATAAATCCCCACTGCCTTCACTTTCAGTCTTCCTGCTGTAGTTAACAATTATTACACTTAAAGACAAAGCTGCTCTGAAGGAGAACAAGAGCTGGAACTGCCAGAACTGAGGCTGAGATATTCAGTTAATAATTTAGCAGCAGCTACTTATCAGGATATACAAGTTCACATTCCTCCTTTTCCCCACAGAAACATCTTCTTCATGAAGGAATTTCTCTGGGAGGTCACTGCTAGAGAAGAGAGTGAATAGCACTATCAGCAAGAAAATCCTTATTTCAGGCTCCAAGAATTATTCTGGATAACTTGCACAGACTTCTTTAAATGAATGGTAATAACGTTTTTTAAAGAATATTAAATCCTCTTTGCAGAGCTCTTCTACCACGCTGTAACATTTAATCTGATTTGAAAACTAGGTTTTGCCCTTGTGCAGGTCTAGTAAGAGATCCATATAACACCTGCAAATTAAAAGAAAAAGGTATAATTATGTTCTTTGTATCTAGATTTTAAGTTTAGATAGAAGAAGAATGAGAGTGAATGAAGTATATCCAAAACCTAATGTCAAATTTTGGGCTGCTGAAAAGTGTCCATTCGTATTGTGTTATAAAAGATGCAATATTATTGTCTCTTAAATATTATTCTTTTTTTTTTTTCAGACTTCACAGCTGCCATGGCAGGTAGATGGTACCATTACTTCTATTTCTCCATAAGAGAGTCATCCAAATCAAACAATATTTCTGCAGAGCATCATCAAATATGATATACTCATCAACTATGACATATAAATGGGAATTTTGAACTTCAGACTGCAAAAGTATGCTCAAAAGTATTAAATGTTGTACAAATGAAAATCACCTGGAAAAAAAAAAATTCTGTGCTTTGACTCTTCTCCTTAGCCAAGCAGGGCAAGGCGTTCATCAAAGTAAATTTTAGTGATCAACTCTCCAGATTAAAAATACACCTTTCTGTTAAATTTAAATGCTCATATGTTCTTCTCTATAATTTTTTGCTGTGTACAGGAGATAAATTTGAGGAAGTTTTATTTCACTGCGATCCAAATTCATCTCACTAACTGCAGGAATTTCTCTGGGGTGCCTAATTAAGAGGCACATCAACAAAGGTTGCCTATATAAGTCAATGCTGAGAGACAGCTTTAAAGGATAATTCAGTGTTGCTACTCTAAAATTGCCTCTTCTCATGCACTATAGAATAAGGCTCCTAATCTCAGCTGGGTATTACAATTAGTTGAAATTAATTCTGGCCCCATCCCTAGGGTTCCTTCAGTAAAAAAGTTTTCCTTTTTTCTTTCATTCTGAAAGAGAAAAAAAATTATTCACAAACCTGAGAAACACGTAGGACAGACGCTCCTGTCTTTCACTTGGCCCTGCAGGCTTCTGAAAACCTATGGAAAATACCATTCTCACTGGTGTTATGGCTTCACAAAGTCATAACCACTGCCACTGCCTTAGACTGCATTCAATGTTCCCAGTAGACATTTCTAGCTATCTAGCTTGAACTTCAGATTCTCCCCATTTCTAAGCCATTCCAGTCCCCAGAAAGGATCTTCAACAGTCTAAGGCAGAATAAAATGAATAATGACATGGCTCCCTACTGCAAACCTCCACTGTTTTTAACACAGATGGAAAAAGTAAAACAGAGCCCAGAGTAACTCTCTGGATGCATGACCCAGGAATTGGTGCACCCTGGAGTCCTGAGGATACACAACTCTCACAAATGTATTCTGCTCTGTAAGTAACATCCTTGTGAATTTGATATGGGAAGAACAGACAGTCATGAAACAAAAACAAACAAAAAATCAAATCCATGTATTCATATAACTTCTCAGGATAGACTTTATCACAACCAAAGGACACAAGCTCCATTCACTCAGCCAAGTTCAGTATTTTTTCAATAAACCAGGTTAAAAAAAATCCAGGCTAGTGACATGCCAACAAAGTAAGGGTCATTTAGGAATGCTAACTGAGAATATTCAGCTGTCTAGGGTTTGGATGGGGGCAGGGGAGAGACAAACTATATTTCCCCACATTTATTTCCTTTAGAGATTTTTTTTTTCCAAAAAGATGCCTTGCTAAGGAAAAAAACAATGACTTTTCATCCTTTCATAGTGCTCCATATCATATATGAAAAACTAAAGGGAAGAATTAAGGAGGGTGGTATAGTTTGGTTTTACAGTCAAAATTCATGTCTATGTACTCTGGAAAAGCTGCAGTGACTGAAGAATTTATGAAAGTGTGATGTGAGAAAAAAAAAAAGAAAACATAGGAAAGAGTAAACCCTACAGGAATAGAGATTCCATTGTCTACTGTCCTTCAGCCAAGATTTTCAAGAATGACTAATGATTCTGGCTGTTACGATGCCTGAATTGCCTATGTGGATACTCATTTCCAGAAAGTGCTGAGTATTTTTCCTCTGCAAATCAAACCTCTTGAAACTGTGTGTAGTTGGGAAACCAAGAAGGAGGCATGCAAAGCTTCCTTTAAATTTAGAATATTTTTTTTAAACACCTACTTAACTACAATGCTCAAAAAGACACTTGGAAAAAATGTCATTGTGAAGTGATTGGGTTATCTGCTATATAATTAGTGTTGCAATACATACCCCTGAGATATTCAAGCAGCTTGTGAGGAAAACTAGGGAGGATAATGTATTTTCTGAGATACGAAGAGTTTAAAAATAGGCAGAAACAATGCCTCCAGCCATTTTTTATTTGCTACACCAAGATGACACTTTTAAAGTACTTTGTACATTTACTAGAGATTGTGTTTACCACCTTAGTGATCAGCCATAATTTAAACTATTTCAAAGAAGTGGTTTTTGCAGAGATTTTTGGCCTTTTTTGCAAGTGCAGGCACTCTCCTGAAGCCTGTGGAAACCGATAGATTTGATTTGCATTTAAGAGTTCATATAACTATCAGGCCAAATGGGACCACACAGATGACTTCAATGAAACCTGTGCTTGGCTGTCTGCAGAATTAGGACCTTACCCGTGATGTTCACTTATACTCAAACATTCAGCTACCCTAATATCTGAATATTTAATGCAATCCACTTGAAAATACACCACAGCATACAGAATTATTATAGGTTGCAAGATACCATTGTTTCATTTCCAAGTTCACTGGGAATTTACAAATTCCCAGCAAAATATAAGATGCGAGCAGCTGCACATAAGATTAAATCCCCTTCCTCCAGCAGTTTTACAAAACTTTTGCATGATATATGTTCATTACACAAAGCTAAGTGCCTACCAATCAAACTGCTTTGAATGCCCCCAAAGTGGTTATCTCTTCAAGAAGATAAAGTGTGCTGTTTACATAACTTATTAAAAATTGCACCCTTGCATTCCTTTTTCAGATAAAAAGTGTGAGGGCACTGCTTTATCACTTTAACTATGTGTTTCTTTGAACATATTTGTGCTTTAAAGTAAACACCAATGCTAGTTTTTTATGACTACTAAAATCAAAACACATCTTTTCAAACTAATCTGTACAATGGTTGGGAAGAGCCTTTGATTCAGTACCGTAATTATAAACAGGCACTTAAGTCAGAAGTCCTAAAAGAGCATCAGTCATTTAAAATCAAATTAACAGTTTGATTAATCAAACACCAGACTGTCAAGTCAGATAACATACCTGATGGCTTTGTTCAGTTACCAAAGAGGGTTTCCCCTTTAAGCACCACAGATTTCTTCAGCAAAACAAAATTTACTCAAGCAGAAAATTTTGCTTCCCTTCAAATGTGCTCTACATTATTACTAGTAAAATTCTCACGACAAGCCAAATTCTGCTTCACTTTCATGTGGTCACATGGCAGGAATTGGGAGACTTTACAGATAGATTTCCTACCTCTTTAAGGCCCACTTTTCAGGCAGAACAGTGCACTGGGAGTCAGCAGGATGTGCATTAATAGAATCAGATCATGTGAATGTAGTACACCAATGTGGTAGAAAACCTGTTAATTTACTTATTTCTGAAAGTTAATGATTCTTCACTAGAATGCATATGAGAAGCCGGTGCATAGCATAGGATACATTGCATGAATTTTCACACCTGAATCCTCCTTTCCTCCCTTAGAGTATTTTCTGATCCTATCCTGTGACACCGAGACTGAAGATCAGTCTTCTCTACAAAAATTTGCAAAGACCCTTCACATTAGAGACAATATAATTGCTGCCATGGTGTTAAAACCCCAAAATGGAAAAGGTCATTCTATGTATTCTCTCACCCCCAGAGTAACAAAATGAACAGAATGGAATATGTCTTGCTAAAACAGACACACATCTGCAGAACCATTATGGAAAACACCAGCTCTGTGTTCCACAAAGCAGCATATTCCTCCGTGCTACTGGGATCAATCAATCTCGAGAAACTGGGACTGAAGAATTGTTCTCTGAAGTGAAGTAACATTGATCCTCTGTAAGTATGGCATTGTATCTGGCAGGAGGTGTCTCCAGATGTGTTGTATTTGAGATACGAAGAAAAATGATGCTAGTCAGTACAGAAAGAAGGCACACACTTCGATAACCAGAAAGGTCTCAGACAAAGAGAAAGAAAAAGCCATCTTTCGTCTGCAGTGTACAAATGCTCCTGGTGTTGGATAACGCTCCAGAATTAGTTTTCAATCCCTTGGGTGTCACAAATAGTCTGAAAACAACTAGGAAAGTAAAACGAGAGAGTTTCTCACTATATCGGTTCACCCACTATTATTAGACACTGAAAGATTGCACCTATAACAAGCACTCTGAATTGAGAAGCAGTATCAGCAAGCTGGTGTGTGCTTGTGGGGATAGGCCTGTTTTCAAAAGAATGACTGCAAATGCATGTGCTTCACAATGTCTGATCTGGAGCCCATTTCCAGCATGGCAAGGAAGGATAAAATGGAAGTATGCCAAGTATAGCAACATAAAACCTCTAAATTCATAGCAGACAATTAAAATTAACGGAAATAGGAACTAATTCCAGATTAAACAGCAGCAAAGGAAAAACTTCAAGAAACAAACCCCATCACCTCATACACCAAAGATCTTTCTGTCATGATTCGGTATCCTGCCTGCATAATATCTATGGATGTGCAACCAAAGAAAACTCAAAAATGCCTCTTGTAAATAGTGTTTTGAAAAAGTGATAATTTCTTGGCTTCATTCCACAACTGGTTTTGATACTCCTCTGTCTATGATTACAATTAAAACTTTAAATGCCTCTATGTTTCCAGCCTAAAATACATATTTTTTTTAGTTGTATTCTAAATGACAATTCTTTCAAGGTGTCTGCATATGGGGCCATTTGGGGGCTGAAGAGTCTAATTTAGCTTCATGCATTTTAATGTTCGGTGCTGCCCATTGATAAGCTCTGTTGAATTTAAGAGACCTAAAGATGTGCAAAAAGGAATTGGCCAGTGGGATATTCTCCCCCACAATACAACAAAAACTCCTAAAACTGTGCTTAAAAAAAAAAAAAAAAAAAAAAGCAAGGAAAAAAACCTTAACCCACTGCTTAAGTGTGTTATGAGTGAAACAGTGATCACGGGTTGTAGGAAATCTAAAAGCTTATGGTAAAAGCATTTCTCTTGCTTACATTGGCATAAAGACAAGGGGTTTCAAAGAAAACTTATATGGTTTTTGCCAATTCATTACAGTATTTCTGCTAAAAAGAATTTCCAGCACAGGTCAAAATCCAGTGATATATGAACCACAATGTCTTCTGAGGTTTGGATCAAGTATGCCATGAAAATTACGGCTGCTTATCTAATCTCTGAAGCTTCCTTTCTTCCTTTTCCCTCCACAGCCTCATCACAACTCATTACTACTCACACCAATCCTTCTCACTTTTTTAAAAATATCATGGAAATCCCACCAAAGCCCGTTTTTTCTTCTTCTAACCACAAATATTGGTCTGATAGCTGTTTCAGATACCAAATCTCGGGACCTCAGGAAAAGAGAAGTGCAACAGCAAGACTCAAATCCTGTATCTGGTGGACTGAGTTCTTTTTTCATATCCACAGATGTTTCCCCAGGATTGAATGAACTAGAATTCACCACCTCCCTCCCACAGTCCCACTGCAAAGATATGCCCTAGAGCTTGTAGATACTGCATACAAAAATTCACCTATGTATTCACAGCTATATAGGCAATTTGGACTTTAAACCTTTTATTCAAACCCATTACAGCTGGAATCGATTCAGTTTGCTGTTTGTGTTCCTTAGTTTGAAGAAGTGACTTCTTTTTGAAGCAAATTCTTGATCTTCAAGCTAGATGGACCATCAGATACTGATGACTAATGACAGCTATGTATTGCTTCACCTTTAATCCTCATTGATATTAATGGAGACACAGTTTTCAGACTGGGGCACCTAACTGCAAGTAACCTGTTCCCTTCATGCTTGAAATATCTCCCATACTGATGCAAGAACATTTTAAACCAAAGAAAATTTGATCAGGTACTATTCTCTGGAAAAAGTAATTTTAACAAAATCCAAAACTTTCATCAGCTTTGATGAAATCTTACATGTGTCAGTTTCTAGGAAACATTTGCTATTGTATTTTTTTAATTTCCATTTTATTTCTACTTCATCACTTCATTTCTTTTACACCTTTGCCATAAAGTACTGATACATAGCATGCTTTAATACTAACAAAACTTAATCACCTAAGTATTAGGTAACAGTAATTCAAAATTTTAAAAATTAAATTTCTCAGAGCTTCCATGACATGAAAAACTTCAAGTTTTACTCCAAGTTAGAACAAAAAGACATTTTATCCTGAACAACAGAAAAAATGCCATTCTCAACCAGCAATACAATACCTAATTTAGGAACCTAATTTTCATGGACTTAGATGAATATAAAAGTGCTCAAGACAGATATGGGCTTCACTTTCAGAAAAACTCAGAAACAGAAAATAATTGTCAATGCTCAGGACTGAATTTCTGAACATTTGGATTCCTTATTTTTCTTATATATTTTTATTAAAAATCAAACAAACACGAAGAAAGGAAGAAAATTTTTTTCCAACAGTATAATCCCATCTACCAGCAGTGAGGAATCATTCTTTTTCACATCCTAATGGGCATTTTGCTCTGTCGATGACAGCCTATCACCTTGGCAATCATATAGGAAATTTCAATATACAGGCAAAATAGGAATGAACTAACCCCTTTAACCTTAGTATTTGGCCACATGAAGATTCAGGCCAATGTATTTTGTTTTCTTGTTCCAGAATGCCTTTCCATGCAGATGCAATCTGCTGGAATAACACCAGACTACATTGTGAAATAATAATTTTGTTAATAAACAAACAAATTTTGCTCTGAATCTCTACAGAGAAAACCATTCCTATACACTGGTCTGTCAATTTACCCAAATTCCATAGAGAAGGTCACTTTTAACTGGTTTCCAGGCAGATTGTTACCACACCAACACCTCCATAATCACTAATAACAGCAATACCTGACTCCAGTTTTAGCCTCATATTTTGTCCGAAGTCTAAATTCATGTTAAAAAAAACTATACCAAACTAAATCAAATAAAAAAGATAAATATTTATGACATTTCATAACTTTTCTAAATCACAGTGGAATCTGAAATGAATATCAGAAGGGAAAAGTTCAGAAAACTGAGTAAATTCATGTCCCTCATTTGCTGTAGACAAAGATTACACTCTTACAACATTCAGATAAAACTAATTCAGATTGAATTAGTTCAACCTCTTGCTCTCAAGCACCTGGTGAATAGACCAGACCTTTAAAATTATCAGAAAGAGAGTGAACTTCTCCAGAAGGCCATCTCAGCTGTAATCTACACTAAAACTCAATTTGTTTTAATCTGGCATATATAACATAGATATGTCATCTGGCATAATAATGTATTTATTCCTCACTATTCACAAGAATTTGTATGAGTCTGGGCCATTTCCTTCATAAATCTTAGGGGTGTAATAAAGAGAAGCCTTTCACTGTGATTCTAATTCCATTAACAACTTTATTTTACCAGAAACTGTGGTCCTCCAGATATGTGCTCTTGGGACTGTAGGATTTTCTTTTCCCCTTTGGATTAGTTTTAAATACAGGCTCATACAACTGCACAGAATAATAGCACTCAAAGGAAAAAAAAAAAAA
>VXAY01005943.1:151130-198908 GCA_013399855.1 Oxyruncus cristatus | reverse complement strand
CTGCACAAAAAAAAAACAATCAAAGGAAAAAAAAAAAAAAAAAAAAAAAGACCCAAACTGTTATAGAAGGAGTTGTAATCAGCAAATCTCCAGAAGAGAAAATGGGATTAATCTAATAGCTTTTTCATATTGGTACTTGCTGTATCTTTAGAACAAACATTTATGGAAATTAAATCAAGACTTTTGCAGACTTCCTGCTTCCTTTGCAACATTCTCCCCCTTTTTCTACGAACTACAGAACACGTTTAGTTCCCTTTTCACTTGCCACCTTCAGGTCATGCTATCCAAAGAGCATTTGAAGGAGAACTGTATCTAATTCAGTCAGCCCATCAGACCAAAGGATCTGCACAGGATAAACAACTCTTCCCACACCAGACAAACCACTCCATACTGTTCTTTATATTTTTAATTATAGCTGGAATTTCTCAGCACTAATCAAAAGGACAGCTCAGGCATTGCTCAAGAAGTCACACCCTTGCAACATTGTTTTAAACATCTGAAAGGTCAATACAAATAAAATATGTGCTCAGAGTGAAGAGTTCCTTTATTTGATATCAGCTGCCCAACACATCTCATGTCTGTTCAAACACTATGCAGTCTAAAACCAGAGGCTGGAAATAACTTACCTACAGACTCAACACTGTACTCAAACACAGTGGTATTTACCCCTTTTTCCCCCTTTTTGCTCTCTGTAATGGGAAAAGCCATTGGGGCACATCTGGATTCCTTCCAGGGCAGTTTCCCTGGGCTTGAGGAAGGTAACTTGACAGTGTCAAAGTCAGGCCTCTCTTCTTGTATGCTCACCGAGAGACAACAATACAGGGCCAAGCCTGCTTTCCTGACAGCAGAGATTCAGGAAAGAGGGTGTATCATTTAAACAAAAGAATGAAATATTTATTCCACTGCTATCAGAACTCTAACTTACACTTTACAGCCTAACATAAACATCTATGATGTGGAAAAAAAAGGTCCATCTAATATAGACTGTAGATACTCTCAGAAAAATTGGCTTCTACCACCTCAGCTGAAAGCATTGGGCATGTGAGCAATACAGCAACATCTAAAGACTCCAAATAAACTTGGGACTCCTTGTGTTAAGTGCTTCAACCACAAATGCCAGAGGATATTGCTACAAAGAATGTCCTATTAAAACCAAAAGCAAAACAAAACAAAAACAAACAAACAACAAACAAACAAACCCCAAAACCAAACATAGGAGGAGAATGGGAAATTATGTTTATTTCCAGATTCTTACTGAAAAACTGAGCCACACACATAGCAGACTACACTGGAAGGGTATAGAGAGTTAAGTATAACAGTCATCAAGGTATTTCATGTTGCTGAATCAGAAAGTAACAACTTCTTACTTACTTCAAATCCTTTTAGAATATGTGAACATATACCATTTACTTCTTCTGAGTAGGACTGTATATCCAGTGGATTTTCATAATTTTGGGCAGCACAACATACCTTGAAATGACTCCAAACCTGAATAACAGTGTTTTAAAATTAACTCCAGTCACAGTCTCATTCATCCTCAGTGGTTATACAGCCCTGGAAGGGGATGAAGATCAAAAATACCCCATCACATGTATTACACAAGCGTGGCCATGCTGGGTCAGACCAGAGGTCCATTTGGTTGGATATCCTGGCTCTGACAGCAGCCAGTAGCAGACGCCTAAGGAAAAGGATACAAGCAAGGCAAGCATGCCGTGATCCTTCCCCTACTTACACTTCCAGCATCCTGTGGTTTCAGTGCTTCCTAAGCCAGAGGTTCTGACAGCAGTTTTATATGCTGAATTACAGGATTCAAATCCCCAGCCCTTTATTTTGTGTAACAACGGGAAAAAGAAATGTTTTGCATTTAATTAATTCATGTGTTAAGCAAGATCTGTTTTTTTAGCCTCAACACAATTTAAGTGTTCCTGCTGCAGAATTACATTTGTTTAGGCACATTTCCATGACACACATCTAGACACGAATTCCATCAATCTTCTCATTTCATTTGCTGTTTGAAGCTGCAAAGAATCCACAGTTTGTCCATAAAGATGCCAAAAGCCTAGAAACTTATTACACACTGCTCACAGTGTGGGTTCAGATACATTATCAGCATAAAAAGAAAAAGGCAAATTAAGCCACAGTAGGAGAACGCGTTTTTAATATTACAGTCTGCAGCTTGCATCTCTAATTTAATGCTGCTGTTTCCCAAAGTTATGCTGCATCATTCTCGGTTGCTGAATTGAAGAGATGACAGTGAACTAAATTTTTACAAGCAACTGGGCAATGCAGATAGTCAGTGCACTTGATGACTTCCAGAGAAACCTTCAGGGCCAAAGTGAATGTGACATTTTCAAAGAATTCTTTAGGCCTTCATATTGATAGAAATTAGGATGAATATGTTCAGTGTACCAAATCTGGGGAAAAGGGAGATTCTAGTGCATTCTTCCAAAAGAACAGAAAGGAAAAACACTCAATACCTGTAAGCAAAATGCATATACTCTCTGTAAATGCTCAGTTGGTTAAACACACACGCCACACACAAACATCATGAAAATTATCATCTCAAGAAATCATTACTTACCGAGAGGATTATCTGTGCCATTATGGCTTCTCTCTGGAGCTGGCAGTTATCTTCTACCTCATATCTACTGTTTCCTCCAGCTACAGCAGAAATCTTGAAAGTAGATATCAAAGAATAGCAAAGAAATATGATCAGGAAGGAACAGTAAGTTTGCAGAACTTCTAGTTTTCTGATGCATCTTCCCAAAATTCTGGTCAGCTGGAGCAACTACATTTTGCTTAATTTAAAGACAGTGACTCTCCCAACCAAGAATTAGAAAACTGATATTGAAGAACCTTGGGGACAATGAAACTTTACATTATGTTATTTTTATGAAGTTATAGATCTTTCTGTTTAGGAAGAAAAAAATCAGACAGCTCATATATATGAAAAGTTTGGACCTAGTAAGATGGAAGCAGAAAGGCAACGACCTAGCATCTGTTCACTTTATCCTAAATAGAAGTCTTTAATACTAGGCAGGTTCAATTTCAACAGTTCCAGTACCCTGAGATTTTATAATACCATTCAGATGAGCTGTACTTATCAGAGTTTAGCCACTAAAACTACTTCCAAAAGCTAATGAGTTCCCACCTTGAAAATTTACTTTGATAGTATTCAGAGGATGCACATGCATGCACCACAAAACCAGTCACCAGTGAACACTATGTCTGTCCTGGCTGGCAGATCATTTTACATTGTCCAAAATAAGCAGCCAGCTACCATTAGATATTTCCTTCATGCAAACTAAAGAATTCACAGCACAAGAGCATTTCAAAAGAACTAAATAATAGTCAATTTACATGTCAGCAAATTGTTGTCAAAAATTGCAAAAAACTAGCTGTTCTTCAGGATGGATATTCAACATGTTTGGGCCTCTTCAGCATTTCTTGCCTTGCTGTGGGGAATGAGTGGTTCAAGACCTTTTGGTCTCTATTATAATCCAAAGTATTGTGTTACTTGAGAAAACAAATTAAACACAGCAATTAACTGGGAAGAAGGTGGCTGTGATTCTTGATATCCTGAAGTGGAATTAAGTTTGCACTGGCACTCATATAGCAAACACATTATTACTGTTGGATGTTTATTCAGCAACACTGCAGGGCCTCAGAGCCTTTAAATTAAATTTACATGGCCAGTTTTTAAATAGAGAATCAATAGTGCATGTATCTGTAGTGTTTGAGATATGTACGGTTTGCTAGACTGAATCATCAGGTAAGCTTTTAATTACCTTTTTTATCATTATTTTTTCAAGAAAATATATAAGAAGATAGGAAGTGTTTAAGTATATCAGGACCATTTGTCAGCCTCAGGCTGATTAGAACAAAAATTTCACACTGTAGCTAAAAATTTTTAAATTCTGTAATCAAGTTCTTCTGGAGCTCTGGTAACAACACTGTGAATCCCGGGACACAGTTCATCTTGTCCTGCTGAACTGTTATTTGCACTTCTGGGTCAAATCTTGTTGTTGTACTGTTGGTCAAGGTCAGTTCAGGAAAAGGTTTTTTTCTAAATTTTTCATTTGATAGGCGATACACTGTTACTCTGAGCCTCTAATGTAGGTTCTTCAATAATTTTTACCCTGTTGGCTGCTCTTTTAAATTTCTTTTCAAGAAGCTTTCTCGGGTTTTATGTGTTTTCCTTTTCTGAATTTAAATATTACTACAGTAGGGTTTTTTTTCCCTTCCACAGGACACAAACTTTGAATTGGTCCTGATCTCACCAGCCTGGTAAGTAGTAACACCTTGAACTGCACTCTGTGCCATGTTAAGAATTTATCCAGACTTCACTTCTCCTTTCTTTGATTTTTGACTATCACTAATAGAGGGGAAACTTTCTAGAAAATACCAATGATGGCACTTCTTAGTGGCAAAAATACAAGCCTGAACTGCTTCTGATGCATTAGAGAAATTCCTATGCCACTGAGTCAACCTCTGTGAGTGTAAGATTGTCAAAAACCACAAATCATAGGTTGCTGATTAATAAAGCTCATAAATACCTTTCATATTATGGAGTAATACTTTTTATGTAAGAAAAAATAAGAATAGCTTAAACTGTTTTCTTATAATAATGACTTTACTGCATAATACTAAGATTTCCTCATTTTTTTTATATAAAACAACCATAACGTTATTCCATCTTGCTTATGTTTTAAGTACATAATAAGGATAGTCAAGTGAAACACAGTTTCATATTCCATTTCCAAGAAAGACCAAAATAGGTGGCCATTTTACAAGGTAGCATCTAGAATCTCAAGAAAACTAAACAAAACAGAAGACTTGCCTAAAATTGAAACTTTCACTGCCACAGCTTTGTTAAAAGTAGGAAAGACTTATCGTAGACCGATAGAAATCCTGGAGTAACTGAATTGGTATCACACCCCTCCACTACCAAAAAAATCCTTTTTTTGCAAATTCAACAGTCAAAATAAGCTCTGGTAAAAATGGTTCTCATTTGAAGCTGTAATTATGGCATTTGTAGTCTTAATGATGGGAATTTTTAAGCATAACTCAACTAGTAAATCTTGCATAGATAAATACAGCCTTAGCCACATTCATAAAATAGCAGTTAGCAGTACAGTGTTTCTGAGACACAAGTAGAGCAAAGGCTAGTACTGGTTTAGCACCAGATCTGAGGCCCTGTGTGCACGAGCACAAGCGTGACATAATCTATCAATCACATTGACTGCTACTGCAAATTCATTTTGAGACATACTGGAAAGACTAATTTTAAAAATCAAAGACAACTTCATTTTCCAAAATGTGTGGTGTTTAAATTTAATTAGACATTAGATTTACATTGTTTGAAACAGACCTACATTTGTTTGTCTAAATCTACAAAATAAACAAACTACAGCAGCCATTTTGTTATTTAGTTCATATTTCCTTCACCTTAGGATGTCTAATGGTATATAGTACTGGATTAAAAATATTGACCACATGTTTCTGCTAAACTGGTTATCAGTAAAAATTATCAGCGTTGACATTTAAAGGCTAGATTTTCAGGAAAATTCAACATTCAGCATTTAGACACCTAATGCAGCAGACAGACTTTCAAAAGAACTTTGTCCCCATTTTGGCACTGAAATGTATTAATGAGATTTCCAAGGACTCAGTCCTACATGGTATCAGGCATTCTGGCTCTGCAGCAGTGAAGCACTTCAGCACATTTAATTTAAACACGTAAATGATCCCACAGAAGCCCATGGGGCCATTTGCACACTTAGAAACCCTCACACAATCTTATCATACTGCTGGCTAAGGGCCAAAGTTTTCAGCACCTCACAGGAGTGATCCCAAAAGCAGTGATGAGGCCTGGGCACATTCGAAAGCCTCCCACACATACTGAACCTTAATTAAATTAAAGAAAATTGGTTTCCCATTTGTCTCAGAGTTTGCCAGTAGTTGTGTCCTTGCCCACTTGCTCCTGTTTGGAGAAGGAAAGAATGTATATGAAGTCCTATTTTATTGAACAAAAGGTGGGGGGGGGGAATACCAAAGGTGAATATAATTATCTTGAAACCTAAGTCCGCCCTTGCATGAAGTACTATGTATCTAAGCTCTGTGAACACCTCCATGATCCCTGTTGCCATGTCTGCTTCTCTTTATTCATTTACCTTTTTGTTCACTGATGTCTCTCATTCACGGACACCTGCAAATCAGCTGAACTGCCAAGCATTCCCTCTGACATTTCACATCCCATCATTTTCATTTCAATTTTGGCTTTTCCACAGTCTTGGACATTGGCTTCTTACTGTTTCTACCACCACTGCATAAAGGCAGTGGTTACCATTCTTTTCATTTAGATCAAGCGAAAAGTGATTATTGCTGGTGAAGAGCAGCTGGGGAGATGCCACCTTTAATAAACACAAAATAAAACACTGCACAGAAATTGGCCTGAGGGCTGTTATAGCATCAGTGTGAACCATCAGTCATAACTGGATCTGTGATCACTCCACAGATTGGAGAAGGCAGCCACTGCTGCCAACATGAGTTACCAACTCCAATGGTACATGACCAAACTCCTTCCCTCAATTCTCCATGGCCATGGAAAGTCTGTGACAATGGTACTGCTCCTGCACTGCTCACCCACGTGCATGAGACACATGAGCCATACCATCTGGCTTTACAGCTTCCATTAGCAGCACTGTAACAGCATTTGCAACTGCTTCTGTGGGACATTTCTTTTTGTTTCTAGGAAGCTGACAGCCTCCCAACTGCAGCTCCTCTCTAATATACAGTGAGCACTGGTCAGGGATGCCAAGATGATAGTGTCAGCACTACATCTGATGGCATCTTTCTGCTACCATGTGCAAAATTCCACACAGCCTTTTATCCCTAGTCTGAGCTTTTACACACATACACATATAGCTGTTAAAATTGCCAGCATTCTTCAGCAATAGGACATTAACTGCTATGCATTTATCACTTTTACAAAAAGCTTTTTGGATAAAGAGAATTAAAACTGTTCTTCAAAATGATGTACATTCTTATAATGTGTAGTAAACATCACACTAAAAGGGGAGAAAAAAGGAAAAAAAAAGAGCATTCCATGCAGCCAGCAGCTGTCAAGCATCAAAGATTTCATTTCAACATTATGTCAAAACCCACGATGCTTTAAGGCTCATCAAAACATGAGTACATCTCCAAGGCAGATGTCTTAACTCTTGAGGCTGTTGAATGGTTGGATTATAGAAAACTTACCCCTAAAAAAAAAAAGAAAAAAAAAAATCACCCTTGCATCTAAAATTTTTGAGTAAGAAAAAGCATCCATATGAATGCAACAGTAACGGTTATTCTTTCTTTTGGCTATATTTCTATTTTGTCATCTGTATCTACTATATCTAGCTCTCCTTAATTGCAAAGGCCCTTCTGATTCCACTTGCACTGCAGCTCTCAGCAATTATTACTGCTTTCTAGTGGTATTTTTTCTTACTTGTCTTCATGTAGGTATCACAGATTTTTATACATGCTAAAGTGCACATTAATAGACCCTGCAAGAACATATCAGGCTAAGGATAAAAAAAAAATTCACACAGCTAACAAAAAAGAGAAAAAAAAAAGCATTTAACTTTGTTTCAAGTTAACATGTTACCTAGCATACTGCTTCACAGTATCTGTTACATATAAATCGTCTAAAATTAAACAGTGGCAAAAATAATGTTCTCCAGATCTCGCAGAGATTTGATCCTGTGCAGGGCCAGGAGTTGGGCTTCGATGGTCCTTCTGCACGCCTTCCAACTCAGGATATTCTATGATCTACAATCTCAAACATGTGAATTCTTCAATTCTTTGGGTGGAGGAGCTCGGAACAGATGCGTACAACCAATATGATCAGCAAAATGTCCGCTTTATTGAACAACGACTGTCCCTTTTATACAGTCTTCACACCCTGGTGCATAATCAATACAATTTGATTGGTGCAGGTCATAGATCAAACTATAAACATGCATTACTAATGCATTTCTAATTGGATACAACAGGTTTGTGGGCAGAGTAAGAAGTTTGTTATCTGGTCAAATTTCCTGCGTTCTTCTTGGCTGAAATCTATCTTTGTGCTGACCTAAGAGGCAGTAGCCATCTTAGATCACACCCTGGTATTCTGTTTATGCTAAGGTATATAGGCAAAACCACAAAGGTGCAGAACAGATTGTTCACACAATGTTGTTACCACACAATTCAAGTGTCATTAACTTGGCCTCAACACCCCTAAAAATGGTTAAAAAAGACAGTAGCAGAAGTGTTAAAGATATAAAAGATGCATTAATTGCATAAAGATGTATAAAACCAGATCAGACTGGATTTATGAACCAAATTACAATAAAACATCTTATTAACCTCAATGTTCTAGGGGAAATATCCATTGACATGAACTATAGCAGCAACAGACATCTAGACTCTCAGAATGCCTTTGACAATTTTTCACATAAGGGATTAGTACATATGGAATTAAATATAAGCTGTCCTAAGGAAAATTTTGAGACTGGATAAAGAAAATCATAGGACTAAGTTACTGGTTTATAGACAGAAGAAAGAAGAGCAGAATCTAAAGTATCCATTCACCATAACATGGCAAGAATTGTTTCGCATGGGATTTATATCAGATAGCTATTCTTCATATTTTGATTAACAATGTACAGAAAAGATTTAAAAGGTTAAACCTGTCTATTGTCATCAGCATCAAAGATTGGGAAATGGTTAAAATTAGAAGAAATATTTCTATTTTGATTAAAATAGGAGCTCAAGGTGACATGGGAATTTTAAGTTCCATATGTAGAATGATGCACAGAGAAATGGTAACTCCTTAATTAACTACAGGTCAAATAAGAGGAAAACAGTGTAAAGGAGAATGTGATCTAATTAGGTATGGTTGCAGTTTTTACATTTGTCTAACACAAAGCAGAAATTTAAATATATTTTACTTTTCTCTGAAAGGTTCTTTTGTAAGAAAGAAATCCTCATGGAAATCCATGGGAGTTTCACCACTAATTTCCATGGGTCAGGATTTCACCAGAGGTGTCTAACATTATTGGCTCTATCTAAATAAAGAAAATGTCACATTGGTAAGTGGTGAGGTTAGCTGCAACAGGGAAGTTTTCCACCTGAGAGAAAACTGGAACAAGTGAAAATGGGGTGGGTATTTTTACCCTAATGAATTTACTTGACTAACTTAAGGATTTACTTTCTATAAATTAACGACAGTCAGATGTATCTGATGCAAATAGGCCTGTCTGAAAGTACTTAAGAAATGGTTTCTATAAATATACATTACACTCTAGGAAAGTTCAATTTCCTGACATGCTTCTGGCTCACACCCACTTCTTTGCTTTGTGTGCAGAAATGAATGGCTACCACCTTCTGGATTGGTTCCAGAAGGTCAACAGATAATTTAGATGAGTCTCACAGTTTTTGTAATGAAGATGCTCTCTCCTTGAGCCTCAAAGATGAAAATACACAGAAGGTCATTCAATTATTACTATGTCTGGTTTTTTTAATTGCATTGGTGCTACTGCTGAAAGCCACACCCCAATTTATTGGGGAGGTGGGGAACTTGGAGAGGGGTTGTCTTTGAAGGCTATCACTTTGAAGTATATCTAACAGATTGTTAAAAAAAAAAAGGATTTCATACAAAAAGACAAAAAGACAGCAGATTTCCCCAGAAGATATACTTCCCCAGAAGGTAGTAGTTCACTGCTACCTTACACCGTGCTGTCCCCAGATGACTGTCACTCATTCTTCACACCAAATTAGACCATCGTGTTTGAATTAGGCTTCCAGCTTGCAAATTCTGTCAGATTTAGGTATGGAATTGAAAGACATTGCTGCCTCAACTTCCAACACACCCATAGGAGGAACAGAAGTTTCATGAGGTCACTCAGTCACCACAACTCACTATTCAGCAAATCTGTGGAAAACTGCAATCAACTTCAGGGCACTGCCTTTATCTTTTGCTTCTTTACTCTCATAAATCAGCTCTTTTGATTTCCTTTTTTCTTCCTGTGTCTCAGGTTCTTTCCTCTGCATTTCCTTATCTCCAAGAACATGTACCTTCATTCTCCTTACACACACCCACTTGCCCCATTTGGGATACCACATACTACCTAAAAGTTTAGGTGGAACTGAAAGTTCATGGAATTTTGTAGTCCACACTACAATGAAATTGAAAGCAGGGCAGAAATCACTGCTTCGGTGATATTCACACTGCACAGTAATATTTTTCCAGAAAACCTGGAAAATTTTGTTTTCTCCTAGAGGCTACAAAAACATATCAACCAGAACAAAAGTTGGAACACCACCTTCTGTGCAGATAGAGGTTTTGGCGACCCCAGTCCTGATTCATCCTGCACAACACTGGCATTTAACTGAGGTGCTTAAATAAGTAGCCTCTCATCTCAGGAGTTTTCTGCTATCACTAAGAGACACAGATATACATTAGACATGCTGACCGGTTTCCTGTGTAATCCTGATCCACAGGTGTCTAATTGCATAGAGAGGAGTAAAGAGAATATCCTTAGCAGTGATATCTCAGTCTAGTTGGTAGAATTAGCTGTGACCAACCCAAGTTATAGCATTTTCCCTAAAACACCTACTAGCAAGCAATGTGACTTCAGGAAAATCTTAATATTAACATTATCGACTCCCTTAGAGCCTGCTTATGCTTCAACTGGGATTAAAAGAGCATATGAAATGCGTCTATTGCCAACAACTAGGAATAACCAAGAGTGTAGGGAGATATAGTTGGAAAAAATATCTAGGCACATACAACTATTCAGAAAGAATTCTGTAATGGCTGTTCTTGACTAGCTGAATGTAGGGTCAAGCCCTCAGTCAAGATGGTTTGCCAGGTCAGGGTGACGTAAAGATGGACATGGTTTGTATCAGGAATCCTGTATTGCAGACTATCAGTCTTGGTCAGTTGATTTACTCTCTGGAGGTCCTCATCTATCATTAGGAATTACCTACACTCTCATCTGGTATGCTTTGGCAAAATGTATAAAGTTATATAATATAAATTATGGTCATATCAGTCTCACAAAAGTCTAATTTGGAACAGAAAAAAATTATAAATTAGTATCTTTAATTATTTGAGAAAACCTCGAAGTTAATTTATCCCTCAATAGAAAGAGCAGTTCCTCCACATGTAATTCAACCTATATTTGACAGCCCACTCCAAAACTCATTTGGACAGGTTCAAAGAGAAAGGACATGTGTTCATGGGAGGAGGTTCCTTGACACTTCCAAAATCTACACAGGACCTCTGAAAAAAGACAGTAAAACTGGAAGTAGTTACAGAGGATCTATTAATAGATTATGAACAAAGAAAGTTGGACAAAAATTGATTTAAAATACTTAGAAGGGTAAGGATAAGATAGTATTGTGAACAGAGGAATAATTCAATTCCAGAAAGGAGCTACAAAATTAAGCATTATTAGTTTATGTGAGTACAAAAATGGATAACATTTTTCAGTATGTTTGAGGAGTATCCATCACTTCAGCATCCACAAAAAACATTTTGCCTTTTAGGACCCACTGGGGATTTTGGATTGGTCATGTTTCCTCTTCAATACTGTCTATGAACTTCTCTGATGCTCTTTCATTCTTCACTACAAGGTGTACCTGTGACGTTCACTCTGCTTTGAGCACGGGTTTTAACGCCAGAAGTCCCTTCTAACCTAAGTTATTCCATGATTCTAGGGTGTTTTTAAGACTCACAATTCCACAAATTTATTAGGTTTGGAAGTTCATCTTACTGCCCCAGAAATTAAAAGCTCCTTGGCCCGTGTTCTATATCAGGTTAATACAATGCACTCACCACTGAAGCCAATGTTCTCAATAAAGGGCACTGGCCCTCATGCATCCATTGCCCAGAAGCAACAACTAGACCCATAAGAACAATAACCATGAATGTGACAATAAAAACCCCTTGCAATCCACAGGATTTCAAAGACTACCTAAATCTAAGCCTCCTGCAGCATAATTTCACTAATCCTACAACACCCCTGACAGATAAGCATCTTGTTGAGTCTTGCATATTCCAGTGATAATGGTTACAAAACAGCCCTTGGCAGCCTTTTCTATTGCATAATTGCTCCTATGAGGACTGAGTTGACTTTGTAGATTGAAATTTGGCAATTATCTTATCCTTTTTTGGAGATTTGAGGAGTCACAAAAATAAAATCTAAATTTGGGGTCCATTTTTCCTATAACTGAACCTGATTCTTAAAAGTCATGAAAAACCTAGGCTACCTTAGGTTGGTGCTTAATATTTTGAATGCATGGAAGATTTTTGCTGAGAAGAGTATGTGTTTTGCCACTGTGTCTTTATTTCTGAAATCAGGCCAGTCTTTCTTCTTTCCTCCTCAAGTCTTCCCTCCATAGGTCCTCCATATAAAAAGCAGATTCAGTCAACCTGTCACAGAACTTAAAATTAGACAGGACAAACTTGATTATTTTTAAAATAAGGTTAATAATTATTGTTATTTTCTTGTTAAGAAGTAGGAATAATTGATGACAGTAAACCACAGTATCCCTTTGAATGCTCACAGACATAAGCAGGTCTGTTTTGGTTGTTGCCATGGTGGGTTGACCCTGGCTGGATGTCAGGTGCCCACCAAAGCCACTCTATCTTTGCCCTGGTCAGCTCCACAGAGGAAAGAAAGTATAACAGAAAGCTCCTGGGTTGAGATAAGGACAGGGAAGATCACTCACCAGTTGCTGTTATGGGCAAAACAGTCTCAACTTAGGGGAAAAATTAGATTATTATCAATCAAATCAGAGTAGGATAATGAGAAATAAATCAAATCTTAAAACACCTTCCCCACCACCCCTCCCTTCTTCCCAAGGTCCTCTTTATGGGGCTGTGGTCAGTTCATCACACATGTTCTTTGCTGCTCCTTCCTCCATGGCGGGGGGAGCCCTCAAAATCTTCTCCTGCTCCAGCGTGGAGTCACTCCAACAGGAGACAGTCCTCCATGAACAAGTCCTGCCAGGAGCCTGCTCCAGCGTGGCCTTGCCATGGGGTCACAGCCTCCCTCAGACATCCCCTTACTCCAGTGTGGGCTCCCACGGCCTGCAGGTGCATTTCTGCTCCACCACAGACCTGCATGGGCTGTAGGGGCACAGCAGCCTCACCACGACCTGCACCACGGGCTGCAGGGGAATCTCTGCACCTGCAGGACCTCCTCCCCCTCCTTCTCCACTGGCCTTGGTGTCTGCAGAGCTGTTTCTCTCACATATTCTGACTTTCTCCAGCTGCAATTTTCTCTTTCACAGTTAACTATTCCCGCTTCTTAAATATGTTATCCCAGAGGGCCTACTACTGTCACTGGTGGGCTCAGCCTTGGCCAGCAGCAGGCATTGGCTCTGTCAGACGCAGGGGAAGCTTCTGGCAGCTTCTCACAGAAGCCACCCCTAAACCTTGCCACCTTGCCACCAAAAACATTTACATGTCTTTAGATTCCAGTATGCAGTAACAGCATCTACAACATTTTATTAGCCCAGTGCATGTGTTTTCATTTTCTACTAACAAAGTAATAAACGCTCCTCAGACAAGAAAGGGACAGTGCCATCCACGGCAACTTTCATACCACGTGCACTCAGATTAAATGACAGGGTACATCTGGTAAGGGATTTGAATTTATAATACTCTCAGGGGGCAGAAGAAGCTACTGCCCCCAAGAATGTGTCTTCCTATGATGAAATACATTCCAATTCTATGCATAATTTTAATAGGAGTTGTTTACTAGACTGCTGGAAACATTTGATTAGCGTTAGGAATGTTTTAATTCCAAAGCTCATAGAAATTATTTTTACCCCTCTGCAGTAGTAAAAATGCCCAACAAAGGCTTGGCTGCTATTTGTAATTTGTAGACTGTGAGTGAATAAATGTTTCACAGTGTTTTGTTGGTGAACTTCAGTGAGCATCGTTATGATGAAGCAATGGGTAAAGATCCAAACAAAAAAGGCAGTTGCTCTGAGCCAACACTTTTTTCTGCCCTTGAATACAGGGGGAAAAGCCACTACAAATAGGAAAGAAAAAAATAAAATGTTTTACCTTCACGGTACACAACAGCCTTTGCTGATTCTTAGATCTTTCTTCTGTGCTTCCTAATAACATGAGCTGTCAATGTTTGCTCTAACACTTAGATCAGTTCTGCAAATATATGGTGAATTAGCAAGAAGAATTCAAGGACATTTATCACAAAAAAGATCATATACACCCCCTCAAACCCCCGAATCTTTTTCCATTTGTGACATTTGGAAATATAATTATTCAATGAAAAAATGTTAAAATTATGCCCTGTTCCATTCTAAAGAAAATCAAACTTAAACTAAAGTTTAATGTATTATTTTTGTGATTTGGGATTTTTCCTCCCTCATTTGACCAAACCCTTGCTCCAGGAGCTTCTTTGCTAAGCTAAAAAGCAGCAGAGAGTTTACAAGCAGAAAACTATATTAATATTTAACTTGGACTAGAATTCCACATGTGTTGGTGGAATCAATGCACAGTGACTAGAAGAGTTGGTGCTGACAACATATCTACCTTTAATAATGTCTCCGAAAACTGCTGTAGTAACCATGTGGTATATAGCAATTAAAATCTCTGCTTTTCCAGTTTTAAGCTACTACTTCTGGCAGCTGATAAAAATGAAGCATTTCTGATAAATGCTTTTTCCAAACTTTTTATTACTCACAAACCTTTAGGAAGTTAATTTTCCTTTGACAAGGCTGCATTTTGCTTTGCTTCTTGAGTACTTAATGCACAATGATGCTGCTGTTCTAATGATGAAAAATCTGTATAATAAAATGCCCAAATTAATGTCTTTTTTTTTAAGAGGGAAACTGAAGCAGAAGGAAAAATAAAATGCTGGCACATTTTTTGAAGACTATTCCAGGTATTTGTCAAATTCCACAAAGGTACTGGGACCAGCGTATTTTTGCAAAATGCATTTTCTAAAAGCCTTCTCAGTCCTTGACTCGATAGCAAAATGAAAAGGTGGGAGATAAGCATTACCTGAAACCTCACCAGGGTGACCCAGTTTCCTCTTCTGTTATCAGTCACCATGACCAATTCCCAAGCCATGATACAAAGTTAAGTTTCATCCTGCTTTTTCATGAAAGTCAAATATGTCCCTGCTCTTAATGAAATCAATAAAGCTTTTATATTCATAGCAAGAAAGAGAACTCTGTCCTACATCACCATGCTTCAACATACCTATCTATAAATAAACAGCTAGCAAGCTAAAGAATTCAATTAAGTTTTCATTTCTCTCAGTCAACTGCAGATCACAGAGGAAGCACCAGTGACAGCAAAGACAGATGATGAAAACCTGATCAATTGCTATCACTTCAATTTAGATAAAAAGTCACTCACTTTTCAGCTCTGCTTGGTGCCAAGAAGAGATTAGATTAAAACTAAATCAAGAGGAAAATAAAAAATCCAAACAACAGCCAAAGAAAACCTTTTCTAGCTCTTGTAAATGTCCTCAGTTAATCCTATACGTAAAGTCAGGCTACCAGCAATGGCTAAAAGCAAATTCCAGAAAGTTATTCCTTTTAAAGTTATCAGTACAGTTGAGTCATCAAGAGAAAATGAGCACAAAAAGTTAAACCACCTGTTTGCTAAAGTTGTCTCCCTCTATACTGGACTTTGGACTATATTAAAGAACTTTCTAGAACATGACTGGGGCTGACGTTACAAATTATTGTGACTGCATTACTCACTATCGTGTATCACCATGCTGTGTATGATTCTTATGAAGTCACTGCAGAAATTTGCTAAGATCTGTCTATCACATCCTGATTTATTTCAGTTTGGGGAAAATATAGATAAAGCACTCAGATGCAGGATCAACAACTGATACTTTGCAGTGGAGAATGATTTTGCAAGTGGCTTGATAAAGCAAAAAACAAAGAACATGAATTTAGCTCATTGTTACAAACAGAAGACAAGTAAGGGAGAAGACATCTATTTCACCACCACGAGACTGTCATCACATATAGGAATCTCTAAAACAATAGATCTTGATTTTATTTAAAAAGAAAATATATGCCTTATTTAAAAGCTGAGGAATTACACTTAGTTCATCCTACCAAATTCTATGTATGGCAGCAGTTCAAATATGAATAGCATATCTCAGCAGGCAGAATTAGCACCAAAGCAAACATTTTAATGGGAACAATATTAATCCTAGATTTTATCTTTCTTCTGTCAACATTTGTCCCTAGTACAAATCATGCAGTCACTTAACACATTGTCTCGTGATGCCCAGCCCTGTGGCTGCAACACACATCAAGGTTGTCTACCACAGCCTTGGCCTCTCTCTGGAACCAAGTGTACTGCAAACACATGGCCGTGCACCCCACAGGGAGACCCCCATAGAAGTATACACATCACATGATGGAATATGTCCCTCTTACACAGCTGGGCTTACCAACCCCACCCTGGGATTTATCACATACCCCATGCACTGACAGAGCTGCACTAAGGAATGCAGCAAGGAGGGGGCTGCAGGCACCTGGGGCAGGTTATGCATTGACACCCAGTGCAGCTGAGAGACCCTTGGAGAGTACAGGGAGCACAGAGTGGATCCCAGACTGTGTCAGCTATTCTGCTGGACTGTACCAGCACTTCTGTGGCCACCTCCATGTGATATGAATAATCCTTTGTCTTAAATTCTCTTTTCTAGCTGTCAACCATCACCACAGTGCAAGATAAACAGAATTTCGCAGTAATCAAAAAGGACCAAAATTTTTAAAGTATCACAAAGTATCTCTCTTCTTTGAGAAGACTCTACCATGATGTGCCCAAATTACCCTGTAAGGCCCCATGTTGGCTCAAAGCTGACGACACTAATGAAACTCTGAATCCAAAAAATTTGAAGGCTTTTCTGTCTCTTCTGCTAAAAAGAGTTTTCCTTCAAACTTTCTCCAGAGCTACCATCTTGGTCAGCGGGTATTTTTGGGTTGTTTTTTTTTTTTGAGAGTAGCTAAAGAAGAGGCAGAGAGCAGCAAGAAACAAGCACCACTCAACAAGTGAAAGTCCTGGCTGTGCACTAGGATATTTAGAAGGAAGAAAAATGGCATAGAAAATTCACAGTATATAAAGCAAGTAAAACAGTGGCATCCCAAAGATCTGTCAAGCGGGAAGAGGTTGCAAGGTTGAATGACAGACACCTTCACATCTCATGTAAGCCACACACTTTCCAAACAACTCAGAACTCCTACAGCTGACCTGAATATTGAATCAGCCCACTTAGAATCCCTCTTCCCTACTTTATGCTGCCTGAGCCAGCTTTCGCCAACCATTTGTCTACCCAGTTCCATATAAACTGTTAATTAAGACAGTTGTCTTAATTAACTTGTTGACAAGTCTTCTCCCATGTGGACAATAAAGTCCAAATCTTAGTTCAGGACTGAGAAACTTCACATGAAAAGTAAAAGGCTTGACTGCACAGTATCAGGGCTTACATCCCTCTCCACACAATCATTTCTACACAGAAGTTATCTTGTCATGTTGATCATTGTACCAGCAAACAAGGAAACACAAGTAAACCGTAGAGGAAGTCCAACAAATTTTTTGCAGGATATCACTGGGAAGACTGCATAGATATAAACATTTTGTTATAAAAACACAAGTGTTTTTAGTAGGGAATATATTCATACTCCCACAGTTTCACTTAACACAGCCAACACCATCTCAACACTTCCAAAGCTGTATGCCACTTGACGTGATGCACAACAGAAATCAGTTGTCTGACATGCAACACACTGGTGAAAAGGGATTGAAGTCAACCAGCTACCTGCATGGACAAGTCTGAAATTTCACAACTGTGCAGACACTTGCAAAAGCACTGTTTGGCTGTGAGGTTTTTGTTGATGTTTTCCATATTCTTGTACCCATTGTTAGTCAGCTACAAGAACAGGCAAATGGTACAATGAGTAGCATTTCTCCAACACGGCAGAAAGAGGGGAAGTGTAGGTCCAGATACATCAATTCCAAAAATTGCTGGCTTTATGTTCCAAGATTTAACTGCATTGCATAGTGCCATCACTACTAGAAAAAAGTGAGGAAATTATGAAAATATAAAAATCAAAACATACATCAACATAAATACTCATTTGGAAATGAAATAATAACTTGTTATTTTGGAAAAATACGGTAACCCTACCTTCAAAGAAAAACAGACATTTATCAGTTACATTTTCATTGTTTCCATTCCAAAGGAAGACTGGAGAATTCTTACTGTAGCAAAAAATAGAAGAACCAATATTTTCCCTAAACAAAATTTATTATTTTAGCCAGCCCTATACCTGCAGCATCCCATCTTCAAACTACATTTTCCCTCTTTCCTCTCCCCTCCCCTCCACAAACACGTGGGAGGGATGAAACCTATCTGCAGACTTCACCATAACCAACAGCTTCCACATTTATGAAGACCCAGAAGCTAATGTAATCTTATAGCTGAGATGACAGTTGCACCCAAGCAGAGGAAACATAGGGGGCAAAAAAAGAGAGAAAAAGGATAAAACAAAACACCTGAAGTAGAAAGCCTAGCTCAATAACAGCTTTTTAGATCTTCTGGAAAGAACAAATGAAGACAGAATACAGTCTGATTAAGCCTTGTCTAAACTAAGGCTGCTCAGAGGATATGTTTTAGCAGACCTGTGACACCTTCGCTTTTTACAGCAGTGAAGCCAAGGGCACACACATCACAGTGTGATTTTGCATTATGAGGAACATCTATCACATAAAAACAGTTTTGCTTGGTTGTGTGATTACATGCAGAATTCTGGGATTTGTTGCTCTTTGCCGTGAATTTAGTGCTAAATTATTTTTCAGAAACATTTCTTTTCCTAGATGCCCAAAGTCCACATTTGATGGATTAGTGTGGGTTTTCTGGTTTACACACTAAGTTGATTTGAACAATTCATTTGTTAATAGAGTGAAACACACGTTCACGATTACAAATTGTTTAATAAGTCTCAACAAACAAGTCCCTTGGTGGTCCTGAAGTTTCTCAAAAGCAGATGGATGAGGTACAATTTTATAGATTCTCTTTCCTATTTCTGCAAAGCTGCTAAGGTCGGAAATAGGCTTTAGTGCAAACAAGGGGCATTGTCAGACAATAAAGAGACAATTGCCTGTGTTAGCACAACAATTAATTTATTTGCAGAGAACCACTCAGTCTATTTGTTACCAGAAATGTGCTAATTATTCCTGCTAATTACATGCAAAACCTTCATTATCACCTATATGAGGAAGAGGACCCCTCAGGTTTCAGTGACAAATTAATTACTGTGTTTTCCTTCTGAATGTACTTCTTGACAGTCCCTGTTATCTAAAAAATAAATTGGCTAGCAGGAAGCTTGTCTCTCAGAGACATTCTGCAAACTAAAAGCAAACATACAAATATCACATCAAGTCACTACTGCTATTTTTTCAGGCAGGTATATTCTGAAGCTCTCAGGACTTCTATATTAATTTACAAGCTCTTAATCCTAATAAAATGTATCATGCACTGCTAAATTCCACTGTGTAGCTGCTTTCAGAGCCCCTTACGTATCTATAAAACAATGGATAAGATAGCAGGCATTAGGGTTTAAAAATATAGCAAATAATCTCAATGGTAAACTACGCAGTCAGTAAAACACTCATATAATTTCAGGGAATAAATATTATTTAAAATTCGTAACTGAAGTGGAGAGTAAAGGGGCTCTAAATTACTCAGTCTTGCATTATCACCATTCTAATTCAACATACAGAACACTTGCCACCAAGTCTTTGGAATGCATGTCAGGGGCAGGGGAAGTTTCATCCAGAAGGGTGAGGACGAGGAGGCAGGCAGGACCAAAGTCTTCATTTGGAAGGTAGGAAACCTGGTCAGTGAAGGAGTTGCAGCACAATAAATCTGGCATAGGAGTGAATGGAGAGGCTCAACACACAAGAAGATAAATTGACTATTCTAAAAAAATTATTTCAATCTCTTAAATTTTTCTTAGAACCCATTAGGTAAGTTTCAGCCATACCTGTATGACACCTTGCCGATTGCCTGCCTCTACTTTCAATAAAAGTTGCTCTGGAGTGCCATACCCACTGTTCATCCTGGTTATAGTTACTCAAGGCCTCCTCAATTTCTGTGTTTGGCACAGCAGAATATCAATACCTTAACAATTCAGAGTATCAGCAGCATCCATTAATGGCACATCAGCATCACCACACAATTCCAGGATGTGGACTTTCAACCACAACTTTAGGAGCAGGTGCTACACAACATTGTACAAAACAACAGCAAATCCATGTCTAGATACAAATGGTGCGGTCTTGGCAATGTGGCAGGGATGGGATAGAGTAGCTCAGACAGGGCAACTAAAAGGCTAGAAATAGTTTTCTAATGAACCAGGTAATGATTAGTACACAGACAAAGTCATATTTCAACTGCCACCCCACCTTATGAAGATAAAGCAGGAGTGGAGGAGTGGATTCAGACTCTGGATGTCTGCAAGACCCAGCCCAGCCTCTCCAGACCATCAGCACAGAAAGGCAGTGCCCCAGAGCACTGAACCTAGCCTTAGAGACTAATTCACCCATGACTCACTGGACCTATGCCCTTCCTTCACTGTAATCAGGGTATCACTTGTCATACAGCCCATTCTATTACTTGAAACGTTAAGATACTTATCTTCATATTTTACTTATATGTGTAGCCCATTTCTCAAGATACTTGTATCTGTTTTATGTATCAAGAGACTGAGCTAAGTACCTTCCATCCCTACTTGCTTCTGAGTAGCTGTGTTGGTGCCTTCTGCAATGTCCTCGCTCAGAGGGAGGAAGCCCCCATAAATAACTATATGGCAACCTATTATTCTCAAGTCTACCTTCATCTTCTCCTTTCACTTGAAGCCCTCAAAAACCTCAGTAACAATACTGCTATTAATATCCTCAACTTCCATGTAGTATACTACTGAATATGATTTCCAACTGTGTATCTTGGTTTGTCTCTTGTATCAGAGGATAAGTTCTGCAGAACAAGAGACATCTCTTTGGTGTATTCTTGTAGTTAGTATGTCTGAAACACTGCTCAACTATAATTATTAATAACAGTAGTAGTATGTAGTAGTAATGGTATGAAGAGAGAGGAGGGAGCACAGTGCAAATTTTCCAAATCAGAAATGCAGGAAAAGATTCAATATTTGGAGGCCAATACTACCGTTGTCATAATTGTTTAAAACAAACAAACAAACAAACAAACAAACAAAAAAGACAAACCAGCAAAGAAAACATGTCAATTGGCATATAATCGCAGCTGTGTGTACTTAAAATTTTTAATTTTAATCTATAATCCTGACTGAGGTTCTAGCATGTATGCACTGTCTTTATTCATATCCTCTAGCTCAATATCTACCTTCATTCAAATGAATCCAAAAGATAACAAGTAGATAAAAAGAAGGAGTTCTGAACTCCATCTCAGTGCAGTAGGTTGTTTTGTTTGTTTATTTAAGTTAGAGACATTCACACAGAAGATAGAATGTGTATGGTTTTATTTCCTGAAAGTAGTAACTCATAAAATTATGCCTAAAGCTCAGCTCATACCACCAGCACAGAGTCTACATTGTTGATAGGTATTAGTTCACTCCATGGGGATAATAAGCCAAACTTTTTATATAGGAAAAATTGCCACTTCCAAATCCTAGCTTATTACCAGGTTTTGTGTACCAAAGGACAGGAAGGTTTCCCTGGCATAAGAAAAATATCCCATCCCTGAAATTTAGACTGAAAATCTGGAAAGAGATTAGGGTTGCTAGGCCTCTAACAAGTGCCTTCCAACCTACTATACCCAAAAGTAGCTTAAATCCAGAAAATGTAAAACTAACCTACCAATCCATTGAAAACTGGATTCAACAAGCAAGAGTTTAGGAGAAGAATGCAAAAACAGTGTATAACTTACTCATAATAGAAAGGCCTTTTTTAATTTATTACAGCAGGTCCCTCACCAGATTCTTTTCTCTGTTGTCAATAACAAGAACAGCAACAGTTGACTGACTTTGAGAGACGACTGGCAACAGGGATGCCATGTGGCAACAAAGGAGGACTCAAAATCTGAGCAGATGGAGAAGGGAGAACAATCTGAAAACCAGAGGTGCATAAAGAGAGGTGCATGGCATCAAAAGTTATTCAGAACTGGAACTGAAGGGGACAATGGAAAAGCAGATGATTCTAGACTATTTTTGCTATGACAGAGAGGAGGAACAACACATGGCTTTCACAGTGAAACATTTGAGCAATAAAATAATGAGTTTGCCTAGAAGGGAAACCCTTTCAACATGGGCCTTAATATCTTCTAATTTGCCTGGCCTGAATTATGAGAACAGATTTTTGGCCTGGCCTATACCACAAAATATGAATAGGATTAAGAGCATTCAAAGTAGCTGACAAGATGCTGAAGCAGAAGAGAACCTTCCCACAGAGACTAGAAAGTTGGGGTCAGCACTGGATTAGCTGACATACAGACTGCCTCTTGTGTTCCAGACACTTAATCACTTCACTTAAACCTATCACCATGCAAAAGTAGCAATAGAAAAATTATAAACTCTTTGTCCTGGCTTGATTTGGCAACTTTGTGACAAGGAATGACTTAGTAATATTTCTTGCTTCTTTCCCATGTATGAAGTTTTTAGGGATCACCTTCTTCCTACTTATTTGTTTCCAATTAGATAAGAATTTCCATAGTCAGAATTGTGACAGTTATAACAGTTTAGTACTAAGGGCTAGTTTTTCAAATGCAGGAGCCTAGAGACTTATATATCTATAGATAGAAAGGATATGGATCCATTCCTCCCCCTGAAACCAACACTGGCCAATCGAGTTCTACAAGAGAGAAAGCAAATACTGACGTGGAAAAGAACTGATCTAACTCAGAATTACAGGACTACTAGAAGTTGGGTTTTTTTTTTCATTAAATACCATGTCTACGAAAATACCATGGTTTTTTTTTTTTCATTAAATACCATGTGTACGAAAATACCAAGAAATTTTAAACTCCTTTACATTTGATGAGGAGAGGGAAGTAGTTGCTGGGTGCCGTTTTTTTAAAAATCTACATTTTCCTTCAGGTTTTCACATGCTCTTGCATAAACATTTCCTGGCTCAATATTGTGTTTGCTCACACCGCAGTTCTTCCACAGACGTATTTACTTCCTGCTGCAAAGAAGGGGGAGGGAGGGCAGTGCTCAGTGTAGCACCATTTATCCTTTTCAGACAAGGTTTGATTTAGAAAAGAACCAGCCACAACTTGCTGGGTACCAGAAGCCAAATAAATTATTTTACTGTTTGATTATCCACATCATTCAAAACCTGTGTCAGTGGCAATTGGCTTGTTTCCTGTCATGCTGGGACCTGGGTTGCACAAGTTTGTCTTGCAGAGGAACGTGAGGTGTCTGGAGTTGAAGGCTCCTGGAACTGTTAGTTTTTAAAAATTCTGTCTTGGACTGAGCACCTTAACTCCTCCCTGTTCTCTAGCACAGCAGCTTAAATGGAGCCATCCTCCTGGAGCCTGTACAGCCAGAAGCTCCCTAGGGACCCCCACACCCTCCTCCTCACATTAATGGGCAGCTAACTAACAGAGTAAAAGAAATAATTTAGCAAAAATCTTATTCTGGTAGATGTCAAGGAAGAAGACAATCCCAAAGAGGAATTTAAACAGAAAGATGTATGAGCTTTACAGTTCATCGTACGAAAGAAAGCTTGTGTAAGATACTGCATAAAAGAAAATGAGAAAATGGTTTTAAAAAAAATAGAAAGTATGTCTCCAAGGCTTGCACCACTAATGGAAGTGTGAGCAGTGATGAAAAACACTAGCATTATTTCTGGCTCAGAAGTCCCAAAACCATGATTCAGTAGAAGGTAGGAGCATACACCAAGAAGGGATCATTACGTGCTTGACATTTTCTTATACGCTCCCCCAGGCTGCTGTCAGAAACAGGATACCCGACTAGACAGATGTTTAGTCTGATCCTGCATGACTGTTCTTAGTTTGTGATAGTAAGACCATAAATGCGCATAGGAAGAAAGTTATGTGCAACTCAGGGATCACACGAAACTCCAAGTTGATTCAGGCACAGCAGCCAACAATGAGGACTGGACCCAAACTGAGGCGTGTCGGCTCTGAGCAAATTCTGACCACTACAGACCTCACCCTTGGGAGAAGTCATACTGCCTAAAATCCTTCTCATACATTTCAGGACTTGTCTTTAGGTCATATGGCACCTTTGGAGTCAAACCACTTCCCCTACCCTCTTCTGGTCCTTCAGTTATGTATTTCATTCTTTTAAAAAAAAAAAAAGTTTCTTTGCTCTCTTGTCTCTGAATTAATACCTGTTATCATGCTACTGCCAATGTGGACATTTTCTGCACTGCATTTTCTAGTTCTTTGCAAGAGAACAAATCTCCCCAAGACCACCAGTCCTTCTCGCATGCAAGTCATAACCTATTCAAAAAGTAATGTGTCCCTTATCCTGCCACCAAGTATTTGGGAGCTAAAGCAGACACGCAGAGAGATTCTGCAATATAGCAACAATCTCACAAAGTCAACCATAACTTATAAGTTGTACATAGATGGACCAAATTGTCACAGTTCAAACACAGTTGGAACAATTCCTGGTCAGGAAGGGATTTACTCCCGACTTTGGTATAGACTACAGTCTATACTAGAAATTTTCTTTCACAAGAAATTTTCTTTCAGCACAGCCTTCAGAAAGACTACCTTTTCTTGCTCCTAGCAATTTTAGTTCATGCTCTTTCAGGCAGGTTTGCTAAAGAGACTGTATATAGAAAATGTTATATGACAGTTGCAGCAAGTAGCCTACACAACAGCTCATTTGCTGTGACAAATTGCACAGAGCAAGCCACACGCCAATACTCCATATTCTCTTCTGGGTCACTGAATTGATTCTGGTTCAAATTCCTGACAAACCATTTCATGTGTAAAGCCACTAAAGGACTAGAACTATTTTCTTGTGCTAGCTCAGACTAGCCTCTGCTCTAGGAGACAGGGTAGCCTGCAAGGCAAAGCGCAACATGAATGCAAGCCCACTCAGACATTTTGTGGATGACTATCTAGCCACTATGATGTTATGTAAAAGGGAGCTGCTCCATCTTTCTCACAGCACTAGCTGCTCTCACTGCATTTTATGAGGAGATGAAGCTGTCCAAGGATATCGTGTGCTCTGGGAACATTTACCAGATCAGCTGTCCCAGGTAACTCTGAACCCATAACATCTGCTTCCTGGATCCTAGTTAAGCTTAAGAAGCAGGGCAAAGAGCTCTCCTAAAACAGGGCTGTTTTGGATCTCAGCTGTCAGGCACCATGGAATGGTAAAGTTGCTCATGGAGCTTAGGTGTCGCCAGGGCTAGACTGCAGTTAAGGATGCACTCTTAGGGCCACAGTTCTGGACTTAAATAGCTTACTCTTCCAAATCTCATTCTAGGTGAAAAAAGGGGTGACTTCAGTGATCCATTTCTCTCAATAGTATTGTACACTCTACAAATGCGATCCTCAACTGACTGAGAAAATTACTTACTGGTTGTGTGCACCATAGCCTGATCCCTAAGATGAGTCTTCATGATATATAGATAATACATGAAAGAGTTATAATGGAATGATTTTCACTATGGAGGAAATCACCTCACTTAATGTCAGTCATCTTATAAAAATCAGTATCTCTTCCATAATGGGAGGGTGACTTGGTGACAGGACCAGCTTAAGCAGCAAATTCAACGACGTCAGACCTGCCACTTAAAGAATAAAAGTACTAAGGAAAAAAGTTCCACAGATGGGACAACTGGCCAGAAAGCCATATTTTCCCTCTGTTCTAACAACAGATGAAGAAGCATAGACAACTAGATTAAATTGGAGACCAAGATACATCTGTCTGTGTTACAGTAATGTCATCTTGCACCAGAAAAAATGGGACACATGCAAAAGGATTTCTTTAAAGCTAATGCCCTTTAAACTACATTGGCATACACTTTTAGTGAGCAGCTACAAACTTTTTCTGTTCTAGGATTCTTGCAGACTGGAGACTTGTACAACAGGCCAGGTACACGACATAAGATTCACACTATACTAAGAAAAAGAGAAGTTCTCAAAACAGCAACACAGTTGTTTAATTTACCTTACCTTACAGTGTCCACCAGAGTAACACTAGTTCTTACTGCTAAGTAAAAATATACGAGTGCCTATGTAAAGAGAGATATAGAGATGGATATTCTGTTAGTTTACAAGGTTAAAGACCTTTCATCAATCTTTACATATTAAGGAGTATTTATCATTTCTATCATAATGCCCATTCCAGTCATAACATTGTGCTTTTATGGAAGACCACAATTAATCTGCTACCTCCCCAAATAATATTTCAGTGACTCTATTTAAGACCCCTTCCACATCAGTAGTTCCCCATGACTGAACCTGTGTTTCAATAGGAAGAACTTTCCTGGAGGGGGGAAGAGAAGGTAATTCCCATAAAATCTGTGATGCTTAACAGTGATGCTGAGCAGCAACTTTTTAGATGCTGTCTGACACCAGATGAAAAATCACTTTCTAATTAAATGGAGAAGTAGCATATATATGAGCACTCAGAGCCAGCTTCTGACTGTGGAGGTAATACCATCATTTTGCAGGGTAAGTCTGTTCTGCTTCTTTAAAAGAACACACTGCAAAAAAAATATGACCTTGGAAAGATTTCCTATGTATGGCATAGAGAAACTTATTCCCAAGACTCCACAGCTCCTAAGTGTTTCAAAAACAGGCACAGAAGAATGAAAAACCAGACAGGTGACAATAATGGCATGAACAAAATACGTTATGCCTCACTCAAGTATTTTATATTCAAGGCACAAGTTATAACTCATAAATTTCATTAAATCTACCTAATTTATACCAGAATCCACTGCCTCTTTGTATTTCAAGGGAATAGAAATGCATGGGAGATTGTGGACAAAACTGATATTTCTTGTGGGAATAAAATCCAAACAGAAAAAGAGAGAGACTTAGGCTTAATCTTCCTTATTATTTGATAAAAAAGCATTTTCTGAGTAAAGGTACAAGTTTTTTGTGGTTTTGATCACTCCAGTATGCTATTCCATACCTAAGAGTAGAAAATGTTTCAAATATTTAACAAATCAGGGCTAATTATACAGAATAATTGAATCCTTAATATAAAGCCTGAGAGACTTTATTCTTCTAACGTAACTTGCTGCTGATGTGAATACCATGAGAAGAGATAAAGCTACAGACCTGTTAATACAAAGAAGACAGTTAAAAATTACTTTCGGTTTTGAGAAAAACACTAGGCTCTGAATGTAAGTTAATTATTAAAGTTCAATTCCCTTTTTTTTCCAAAAAAAAAAGTTATTTTAATTACTGCTTTTTTATGCCAAGTGTCTGCTTTATTTAAGAGAAGAAATTACTTTCTATTTGAAGCAATGCCTACTAGAAATAAGAGTTACTCAAGGGCACTGTTTTATTGATAAAGCTTTTTCTTTATAATCATCATATGTCATAACATTTCACAGGATTCACAAGGTTCATATTTTTTCAAAGGCAGAAACAACTGGAAGTTCTGATCTGGGGCTAACAAAAAAACCCGAAGCACTGTCTAAAGGTGGAATCATTTTTGCATTTTAAACCCTAGATATAGTAAAAGTCAGGGCTTCATAAAAGTAGGAGAGATTATTTGTTACCATAAGAGCTACCATTTTTAAACTGTTATGAGTATTTGCATACATTTACATGCACTGAAAGCACAGCCATTCAGAACAAACAGCACAGCCATTCAGAACAAACAAGGTTCATTATGAAGACAAACATGCTGAGTATGACTGAGTGACAATCCACACAATAGCTGATTTAAACTTTACATTCACCGACCATTTTTCTGAGGAGGAGGAGGAACAGCTAAGGATGCCTTACATCTCTTTGGCCATTTTTTATTTTTGATAAACCCTGAGGCTGCCTCTGTTAAGGTGAGAGAACACACTAAGGAGTCCGTTCAGCCTGTCGAAACCTCTGATACGGTCTCTGACTTTCAGCAGGCAAGCTTAAATGAATCTCTCTCAACTAGGGGAATAGGTAGGAAAACTGGTTTAGCAAAAAGACAAACACGGTTCTCTTGAACAGTTCAACTTTAAGGCATGTCTGCATGCATTCCTACTGCCTGTGACAATAGTAACACTTCCTTTCAGCCTAATAGGTCCTGAGCCCCATCCTTTGTCTGCTGATTAACTGCTCTATTCATTGACCAGACCACTAATTGCATGCTCCTTATAGTTACCCTACATTACTGTAAGAATTAATGAGACACAATTACAGCTCCCAGAAATCTCAGGCCTAGCCAACTGCAAAGCACTCCAACTGAATAAGAACTCCCCAAGAATAAAGAGAAAAATTCAGCCCATTGTTCACAGGAAGCAGAATGTTTTTTGTTAAAAAATTGTATTTATTTGAAGCTGTTTCATAATTAGGCCCTGGAGAAAAAAAAAAAAGTAGAGAATAGAGAAAGAACTTGGGAACCAGCATTCACTGAGAAATCACAGCAGATGCAAATAGACATGCACACAGTTCAGATATGAAGAGAAAAAAACATAAGGATAGAGTGCATGAAAAATTAGTGCTGTGAATGCTGCAAATATCTATAACCAATCAGCTGTTTAAACAGAGCATGTCCAACTGTATGGGAATTGCCACTAATGCAACCTTTTATTTGACAGCTTCAGTCTTGAACAATTTAAAATAAGCATATGGCATGCTTTTGCAATCATGTCTCTACTATGAGATGGAAGAAGAGGAATTTAATTTCCCACTCCCAGAATTTAATATGCATTAGAAGTCAGTGTCATTAGCCATGAAAGTCAAAATGAAGGACAGAAAATGAGTTTTTTGAAAATCAGCCATATTGAAAACTGCACTCACATTTAATCTGTGTAATCAACAGCCACAGCTATTCAGTCTTAGTGACTATAATCACTACCTATTAGCCTGTAAGTAGTTCAAAAGCTATTATTCTCACTTGAACAATTTTCCAATACACAAGAGACAGCATTAAGTTAATGAAGTTAATATGCAAAGTCAATATTCTGTGCTGTGAAGTCATCTTATTCCATTGGTTCCTCTTCAACATATTTTCACCTTATAAATTTCACGTAAATTACATGAATAGTTTGACAAAGCCACTGATATTCAAAATAGAGCTTGAAATGCAGCACTATACTTTATAGTCCCAGTAATCATTTTCCAGGGTACAATTCATAGCAGCCACTAAGACCCCAAACTACGCATGTCAGACTGGCACTGCTACATTCCAGAATCAACATCTTTGGACAGAGACAACATTTTTTGTGCGACTCTACAGGGATTCTCAATAATTGCACCTAACTGCGGTAATAGCTTAAATTCATGGAAAATGGATGTTCTTCTGATACTATCGCTCACTGATATCACAGCAGAACACTTTCCTGCATGAAGCAGACAGTTACCACCATGTGGTGCTGAATCCCAAGCAGGAAACAAGGCACGAATATGGATCAGAGACCTTTGTGCTCAGTGTATAATAAGTCCAATATCCCTGTCATAGAACAGCAATCATTAACTCGGGGATCTTTTGTTAAATGGCCCCTGTGGCTGGACTGGTAACAGCAGGGATTGAATTTGCAATCTTCAAGACTAGATTCATCTGTCAGAGAGACTGCAAGCCTACAAATTCACGTGTTTCCAAAGTAAGTCTCTAGGACTTGAAGTGAAAATAGCAATTTCAATTAACCTTGGCTGATTAATCAACCTCAGTGCACGACCACAGAGCTTACACACACAGCTTTGGCTCTGGCATTATTATTGGAAATGGGCTTTCCACATGTCTTGAAAAAACCTTTGAGGAAAAAGGAAACCTTTGTCTCAAATAAAACATCACCTATCTTGTTCAAGCTGTTCCTGTTTCAAGCCCAAAAATAGAACAAGTCTGAATTCCTGCAGAGTGTGATGTGAAATTATTTCTGCTAGTGCAAATAATGTATTCAGGTATCTGGTCCAGCCTTCATTTCATATGTTATGAAATAACTTGAACCAATACAAAATATGCATATGCTCGGGGCTAGATGTAATTTCTATCTGGGTGTCTCTCCCTCCCATAAAAGAAAAGGGAGTCCTTCCTGCAGACAAACACTAAGAGCCCACTCTTTAGGTCATCAATTCCAAGTAGGGTAGAATTTCTAAATGAAAGATAATTAGAGGCATACAGGAATTGCATTGTAAGAGACAAGGGAAGGTTTCAAGTCATAACCTGAGTTCACTCCCACCATCTCTACTCTCCTGTTCCACTACCAATTTCTTTAGAACTACTTGTGCTTTATTGCGCTGCATGTAGCACCAGCAAAGGACAATCCTGATCCACCAAGTGTTTCCATGCGCTTATTTTTCCTGGAACTGATTCACCCAAGGAAGCTTCCACTTTGGTACTCCTCAGCCTTTAGTTTGTGCGTTTCACTTCACAAGCTTCACTGCTAGGAAGTTTCCTTCCCTCCTTTTCATTGTTACATCTACATCCAGCTTCCCCTTTTCCTGCAAGCAGTTCGGTTGGTTAAACAATGGTCATGTCTGTACTGTTTCCTAAATGTGGCCCCAAAACTATCTTCAAGACCAGAACCACAAACAGGAAAGGTGCTAAACATGAAAATTCATGCATTTCAGGCATTATTCATGCAACTTGCAGCTGTAAGACAATTCTGTAGACAGAAGATGAACAGGAGACAGTGACACATAGAGTTGCTCTGGAGGTCATTCTTTGGAGTGACATAAGCATAAGCTATGATATATCATCTCTGTGTGCAGTGATATGAGTTGCATATGAGTCCCTACAGGATGAGGCTTAAAGCTGATTTACACTAGAAAGGTTAATATAGAAATTACACTAACAAGACTCCTCTTCCCAAGCAACTTACACCTATCCCTCAAGAGAAGTAAAATGTACAGGTAAAAGAACTTCTTATGCAGCTTCTGCACTAGGGTTTTTGCTGGCATAGCTATGTCAGCAAAAAATTCATATCCCTCCCTGACAGGCTTCCTTGATAACACTTTCAAGTGCAAACCAGGTGTCAGTATTTCTGTTATGACAGAAAAAGAGTTCTACACTAGTCATGAGCTGAATACTTGGCCTTTTGTGACCTGGAAAAGTCCTTGCTTCCAAGGAGGTCAAATCCCATGATCATGTTTTCCACCAGCATAATCTCTCATGAGCACTGATTAATACAGTACTCATATGGTACTGTATTAACACATATAGAGTAGCAGAAACATCAGTCAACATGCCACAAAAAATCCAGTGAATGTGAGGAACTAACAGTTCCATGCAAAAAACTGCTGTGATTTTTAAATTAGACTAAAAACAATTTAAAATCTAATAATGTCTAGACATTTCAGTTGGTTGTACTTGGCACTCAGAAAGATTTAGATGATTCTTAGAAGAGATTGTCTACAGATTGAGTTCCCAGAGGCATCCAATCAGGAAACAAGATGACCAACAAACATCTTTCATTTTAATCAGCATTGTTAGGTAGAAAGTTAAAAATACTGGTTGAGAGCAGCTAGATAGCTTTTAAATGAAGTTATGCACATGGCATTAGGCAACAGCCCCACAGCTGAAGACTGGAAGAAGCCATGCTGTCACAGGCATCACTGCAAAATGTCCCTCAAGGATCACCAACATTGCACCTATTCCCAACCTAATTTACCATATTCTCATCCTCTACAGTTCAGTTGCTCCCTGATCCTATGAGATTGTTTATGGAATGTGTTTAGGCCTTGCACTGATGGGGCAACAAAAGGCCCTTTGACAGCACCCCTCACTGAGGGGTGCAAGGGCCATGGTCCACCTGGGGTGTTCCCCAGTACAAACTGAGACATTTGGTGATAAAAATCAGTGTGAATAAAACAAAGTGTCTCTAACAACTTACACATGCAACACTCATGGCCATCGACTAGCCAAGCAGCATGAATCTCTGAGCCACAAGAAAGAGTCAATCACATTAATTTCTTTAATTATTTAATTAATGTTCCTTTATTAAATACATAGAAAGAAAACGTTTCACAAGCAAAAAGCAATCTGTGATATCTACGCACTAAAATACCTACTCAAAGTGTATCCTACTCCCAAAACTAAGTCTAAAGTCTAGCATGGGAAGAAAGCGTTACATTGATTTATTCCCTGATTTACTATTACCAGCTTCAGAGGAGCAAACAGCAGAGTAATTTCTGTGACAAAAGGATTAGACTGACATAAGGTTTTGCATTATTTAACTACCTGTGGCACATACCCCTCTCCCTACACTTTTTGTCAGTCAAAAGAAGTAGAATTTGGCTAATATGCAACTTGCATATTGGGCTTATATTGGTCAAAAAACAGATTCAATGGACAAAATAGTCGATTTTGAGCCCTAATGATTCCTTTTATAGCATCTTTACAAGGTAGCTAGCTCTGTTAATACCAACAGCCTTATGTTTCATACATTCCATTGTAAGAGGGAAGCTAGTTACTGGAAATTAGGTTTTCTGGTGCCTTTATTACATACAGAAAGTCTAAGAGAGGATAGAGCTGAACAGAAACAGACAAATAAATACAGGATAAGACTGGGAAGAAACATCTCCCAAAACAGAAGCATAATTAAGCATCCAAATTGCCAATTAACAGTAAATAGCCAAGAAGAAACATGTATGGAAGAATGCAGAGATGTGTGGGGAATTAAGAGGCTACATTGCAGTTGAGCTTTATACACGGAGAATTTCAAGGTATTTAGGCTCCTAAATCCTACTTAGGAACATAAAGTCCCACTCAGTTCTACAGGAAATTAGCCACCTTCCCATCTCTTACGATTCAGGTTCAAGGAGCGCTACCATGAGACATCAGTGTACGTGCCTCTCATGTGCCTGTCTCACTGTATTAGGCAACCAGAAGAACATTACGAAGAAACTCTTGATGCACCAGTGACTCAGAACAAAACTCTCACTCTACCATAAATACATTTAATGTCCCGCACATAGGACTGTTTAATGAGACTCAGTAAAAGCTTTAGAGGAGCAGTTGCACAGTGGAAATGCAGAGTATGGGGGAAGGGAAGTTGCAGGCAATTGCATATTCTGAACTTACCTACAGGTTCAGAGATTTCCTCTGTAAAGCTGCCAGCCTTTCTTCACACACAATTATCATGTACCATTTGTATTACTGTAGAACCTACTAGCTCAGGTTATGGATCAGTCCTACACAGATGCAAAGAAAAAAGAATATGATTTCACACCTGATGAAAGTCATGCAACCCAAATATTAGCCATAACAATTCTTTTTTTAAATTTTATTGGTTTAGAATAAAGCTACTTACTATCATACATAGCAGAATTATCACGAAAACACTCTTCATATTACATTTGAACAGGCTTAGAAAGGAGAAATATGCACTGAAGCACAGTGAGAAATACAGATTATTACAGTATTACATATACTCTAGATAGGCAGAAGAAACACCTTCTTTGCAAGCAGTAGGGGGTTTTTAGATAGCTAGATAAAATGTAAGTGACTTACAAAAACTGAACGCATGGGAACCACTCCAGTAACTACAGTCTTGGAGAGCTTTCTATCATAAACATGAGAATATGTTTGGATATATTTTATAACACACATTCTCCAGTAATAATTTACCCTTCCACTCAAAAACCTTGTATAAAGGTACTTCACTGTTACTACGGACAAAAATCAAAACAACTTAAGAGAGAGCAACAAAGGAAAATTGCATCTTTCAGGCAACCTGACACTAATATCTTCCTAGGATAAATATATTTTAATGAAGATATTGTCAGCAATACATGTGTTCATGCTTTTTTTTTTCCTTAACACTTGGATTTTATTTCATTTATGTCATTATCTACCTTGCAAGTTTAAGAAATGCATCATTTATTCATGACCTCTCTTTCAGAACTTCTCAGATGACCAGGTTAAAGAAAAATCAAATGGTTTGTCTGAGAACAGTTAGTGTCAAAATAAACCATGTATGTTGTACTTCTGCTACCTGAAGTCATAAAGAAAAACCCCTCAACCCAAAAAAACAGTGCTTGTTTTACCTTTTTTTCAGAATAAACTCTCATAATTAAACTTTCCACTTTTCCAAGTAGCTGACTGTGTATTCCTGCACAGCAGGAGGTTTTCTCCACAGACATATTGAGTTGGACAATAAACAAAGCAAAAATCCCTGACTGGAATTTACAGCTAAATTTAACCATGCATATTGTTAATAAAATTTGCATATATGTCTTTCAACATTAAGAAAAAATGAAAGTTGAAATTCAATGAATTTGGGCACTGTGCTGTTTTTCAAGAAAAAAAAATGAGATTTAAGCTGTAATTTCCATATTTATCGAGGCTGTATGTCAAAGGAAATCTGTGCAAAAAAATTCTGGTGCTGCCTTGATGAGATTTGAAAGATGACAGCGTATTAATAGTAAAGGAGCTTCTCCTTAACAAAGATGGTTTAAATAGTACCTATAAAACACTGACGGAGGGCCACCCAACTGTAGAAACCATTTCTAGCATCTCTGATCTTTCTATCCTTAAAATAAGTAAAAGCAGTTAACATGTTTTGAAGAAATATCACCCCCCATTTCCCCTCATTGTCAACTTTCCCCATGAAACATGAACAGATCAGTTCAGCATTGGCTTCTTACAATTAAAGGTAGCAGAAACTTTCATTCATTGATTTTTTGCCACAACACTGCATCAGCACTAACCCTCCAAAGACAAGAGCCATCAGTAGCAAACATTCACCTTCTGAGTTTTGTGTCTCTTTTCACAGCATCCTGGACACTTGGATGTCTTAGGAATTCAATTTAAAGGAATTAGGGTTTGTAGTTCCTTTAAAACTGAGTTACTTCACCTGGGTCTGCCTATCCACAAAAAGTAGACAATGGGATCCAGTTCTGCAAGCATAAAATCTTCTAGATGAGCACAAATACTTCCCCACTAAAGAGAGAAAGTCATACTCCTTTGAGGTACTTCTCCAGCATAAAAACTCGATGTATTCCAGGGATTATGCTGTTGTTTGGGTCGTTTGGGCTTTTTTTGTTTATTTTTGTTGTTGTTGTTTTAACTGAAGCAGTGAATTTTTATCAGTAAAAATTGTATGAGTAAAAAAACTCATTAAATTATGAAAATGTTCACCCTACCACAGTGTACTCTATGGCTTTCAATACTTGAACTTTCTCTGGGCAGGATTTCAAGGGCACCTGTAACCTATGGTAAAATCGTTAGAGTTTGGCTACTCCTCAACTGCAGGGCAGAGAAGGAATAAATGCCACTCTGGCAAAAGCGAGGAACTGGGTCATCACTTTAAGACATTACCTACAGTTGACTGTGCAGATAAACGGCCGAGTCATTCCTTTCTCAAGTTTCAGGTGAAACAAACACAACCATTAACACTGAAACTACGAGATTTGTAACACCCCAGTGAGACGCACAGAGCAGCTCACACCTCTCAAAGTACTTCTGGCACACACAGTAGGCCTGGGCGAGAGATCTCTGAATCCTGCTCCCGAATTCTTCCCGCAAGCATAGCTGCAACTTTTTTTCTTTTCACAAGACGTGCTGTGAGATAAGTGCACTAAAACCACCACTTCTAGCATTCGAACTGTGGCTATAAACAAGCAAGGCCTAACGGAGATTCTGTAAAACAGTGGTACCCTACTGAGTACCCTCTTGTGAGATTCTGGTGTCGCCACGTTACATCAGGGTTTTTTTCCAAAATGTTGTATTCAGTTATTGTGCAACAGAGTAACTGAGGAAGGGGAGGAGTAATTTCATTCTGCAAAAGTGCAAAGAAGACCAGGTAAATAACTGCAGTGACACAGAGGAAGTCACCAATGTCTTGTCTGCATTCTCGTCCAATCATAAGAAACTAAAAAACTACTTTCAGCAAGGTAATCACAAGAAGCTGAAAGCTCACTCGGATGTGTTCACGGCGTTGAAGTCAGTGGAAGTCAAAGACCACAATTCTCCAAACACAAACTGCTGAGCAGGAAACCAAGCCAGCAGTTAAACATTCCAGAATCAGGCACTGAAATTAATGAGTTAAAGATTAATTCACTCACAGACTGTGTGTACATGGTCACCTCATGGGGCCATCACCAGGAAGACAAGAGATCTTCTTAGAAGAACTGGCTCTACCAGAGGCTAATTAACAGATATGCTGACTGTAAATAAAAGCAGGAGGTGGTAAACAGAAAAGAATAGGAAGTTTGATGGGGCTCCCAACGGATGCTGTGTGTCAATAAATGTCAGCTGAAACTTAGATGCTGCTTTTGTGCTCTCTTAAGGAAATCATTATAATCACATTATTCTGTAACACAGCCTAGCCTCATCTCCATGCATCGTACTAGAGAAGATATTTTTGATCAACTCGACATTTGTTAATTACAAAACCAAGCATCTTGAAGCTGTTTTGTTTTACATACAGAAGGAAGCAGGTTATTTAAAAGTGAAAATTATTGTATACAGATTTACTACCCGTAAAGCTAACAACTATTTCTTATATCCCAAACCAGACTAGTGGCTCTTGTAAAAATACAGTTTGTTTCAAAAACGCCAGTGAGATAGCACAAGCAGCTGTACAAAACAGACAGGAGACTGATATACACAGTGACAATCAGGCTTTTTAAGCACAGAAACACTTTTCCAATTTATCCTCATCATTTCCTAAACCTGTAGAAGATATATGCCTTAACTCTGGGTTTTGTTTGCGTTTTTATGTGTATTTTACCATAGCATTTTCCTTCACTGCCTCCCAAATTTTCTGCCAGTTAAGGACTACTTGTAAGGAAAACAGTTTAGATAGTACCAAATACTGAAAAGATGATTCCTTGTCCATTCACTGCTCTACACTCCCAAAAGTTAACTCCTACTACAAGTTGGATTTTGTTTGTTGTTTCCTAATCCCCTCTCCCATTTAAAGACTTGATTTGACAAACCTTTTCTCAACCAAGCAGACACTTTAGAGCAAGCAGGATCACTGACAGAAGGATAGACTATTTTGCATGAAAAAGTTTTGCAGGATGTAATCTTCTCTTTCCCTTGAAGTTAAAGTAATTACTCCCTACTACCAAAATGAAAGAAATTTAATAGTGGCAGTACAATTACTTGTGAATGCATGTTTGTTTTGCACCCAGTTACTCCCCTCAATTCTTCCAGTTTCAAGAATGGACAGATTTGGCAACTCTATTTGCTTCTCACTTCTTCAAATTATCATCAAAATTCTGATTAAGGAATACAAATGATGTGAGAGAGGTTGCACTATTCTGCTATTCTTGATACACTTTAGAGACAGGATTATAGTATCTCCTTTCACTTCACAAAATTTCTAAATTAATTTTAAAAGAATTTATATTTTTTTTACTACATTTTTAGGAAAACATGACTTTTCTTTTTTGCTAATTTTTCCAGCTCATGAATTCTAATGTACTAAAATTTTTTCCTTGGACAATGATTATTTGAAATAACACTAATTGAATGTGTAGCACTACAATTCCAAAAGTATTTAGATTCCATACATGAGCAGCTGTACAGTGGTACCATAAGAGCTCACTCTTATGCTTCAATATTGTGCTTTCCTTTCTCCATTGTCTTTCCTGCCACAATTTGGGTTCTAGTATGATGAATCTCTTTCTCAACAATACTCAAATTATTTCTTCCTTTCAAACACTGTCAGGCTAGTATATTTTCATGCAAATATTTATTTTAAATATTTCTGAGATAATGAAAGGCAGCTTTTATTATAAAAGAAAATTTCTAGTACTGACAATGTACTATAATAAAATTCTGCTGACAGAAATCTGAATAAAAGCTGTCTATCATGTCAGTAAAAGAAACAAAAGAGACACAATATAGTTTGGTCAATATAACTCTCAAATAGACTTAAGCACATAGGAGTATAACTAAATATATATACTTTCAGGAAATCATAAAAAATCTGAAGAGCTTATTAAAATATAGAAAAAAATAGCTGCTGTCTTACAAATGTAGACATATGCTCATTTACAGATTTCATCATTAATGTCTGTGAAAACTGAAAAAGCATAGCATTGTTTAGCAGTCGTGAAGTGAATTATATTAAACTGCCATGAAAACAACGTTAAAAATATCTGGAAAGATGTTTCAGTAAGTGTTAAAATGTAAAACAAGCAATGAAGAATAACAATCAACTTTTGCTTAAGAAACACCACATGTTGCCAGTTCATGATAGATTCTGGCTAAAAGCTGCATTCTAACACTGAGCTAACGACAGAACATAACACCTACTGAAACTAATGTAGGTCATATTAACCATTTTCCTCCCTGATTTTTATTATTTGCTTTGTCTTCTTGTCATAGTACAAGGTCCAGTGAACTTTGCAGGAGTGTCAACTTATGTTCTACCCACCAACCAAAAGGTTCACAGTTGTATTGAATACATAGTTGTAGCAAATTCTTATTGCTACAAGAAGCAACAAAAGAGAAATGGAAGCTGAAAAAAAAAAAAAAACAACAAAAAGCTTGAGACTCCAGAATCACAATCTATTCAGGTAAAAATTCTCTATCCTCACGTGCACATCTTTTGTGATTGGCTTACACTTTTGTTGGAGAACTTAATTTGTGATAAATTTTGCTGAATTCCAGATAGCCAAAGTCCACACTTACTTATTGATGTGCTTCTCCTTACCCAAGAATGGCTATGGCAATTCAGATCAAAGGTCCATTTAGCTCAGTATCCTGCTTCCAAAAGCAGCCACAAGTCAGAATCAAGAGAAGAGAGCAGGAGCAAAGAAATCAAATACCGTATTTTCCCAGAATAACTCCCTAGCCCTTCAACTATATTCCCATCAGGAATTCCTGAGACTGATGTGATTTATCTATTTATCTTGCCCAATGGGTCTTCTCTTTCAAACACTTAGCCAATTATCCCTTAAACTTATATATACTTTTACATCCACAACATGCCAAAGCAACAATACCCTAGGCAAAGAAACAAGGAACTGTATTGCAGTGATGCTGTTTTGTGCACAGTCCGTGTTCAGTGGATATGGTACTCATATTTGTTTACTAAAACCCAGTCAAAAAAAAGTTAAGATTGAGGCACCCCTTGAAAGAAACTGAGTTTTCATATACTCCCCATATATTCCCCCAGCAAGTTGAGTCCAGAGGGAATTAGCATTCTGAGCACAGTAAAACGCTGCAATATCAAGAATTATAACAAGGTTGAATATAGCTTGAAAAGCAGGCAGATGTCACGAGTGAAAAAACAGACACCCTAACAAAAGCAGCAAAAGCACTCTGGAAGCCTCTCTCAGTCCAACAACCGAATTTTGATCCAAGGAGGTTAAATATAGGGCTGCCTGAAAATTTTCCACTGCATCTATTTCTGATGGGAAACGAGGCTTTCAGCTAAACACTTTTTGGTTGGATTGTTTTGCGGGGGGTGTTGGCATGTCTAAATATGTGATTCTGCAAACGTACTTTTCTTACTCAAAAGCCAAACTTACCAACTAAAATATTTTTATTGAAAACATAAAATATTATTAAGAAATGCTACAGTAGCATTTCATTGTATCTCCAGCTTACCTGCTTTATGTGGCAGATCTCTATCAATGAGACTTACCATTTAAATGAGAATTCTGATGATAGATCACTTTGAGGGATTCCCTACTTCCAGGACTCCCTTCAAAGAGGAGAGATCATGGCACGGTGTCAAAGGTGGTAGGCAGCCTCAGCCTTGCAGAACAGGGCCAGCAGGCATTCATGTTGTAATATCAGAGGAGGACTGCAGTAACATTTTTCAAATCAAGAAGTTCTAGTTTTCAGACAAAACCTCCCAGTCCTCTAAATTCCGTCAAAGCATGTAGTGTTTCCTGGAAAATTAAGACAACGAAAAAAAAAAAAAGCTCTGTATTTTTTGTCAAAAATTCATGCAAGAAATTTCATGGGTCAAGCAAGGTCTTTCTTGCTGATTAAACTGCAGATTCAAACCCATGCATCTACAAATCAGAAAAACTTTAAACAGCAGTAAAACGTTTCAAGTTTTCCATTCCAGTTCTGTTAGCAGGACTGTTCAAAAGCCAAGCAGTTAAAACCAAAATAAAACAAACAGGGTTCATTAGATGTGATGACTTGATGTACGAGCCCTAACTTACAAAAGACCAATCAGCCTACCTTACAAAAGCAAAGGATGAAGGTAAGATTCAGACAATGCCTACACTTACTAGGTAAGAAATCTGTAATACAAAAATGTGTATAGCAAAATTGGTAAAGTGGCAAGAAAATAAGATACTCCATTTATTATTCCCTTTCAGGGCTCTTTAATTCAGTGAATTAAACCAGAAGGAATAAATCTGATAAGGCTCATACAATAAAAAAGTGAGAGCAACAATTATCTCAATATGGCTCTTACCACCCCTTTTCTTGGAACCCCACAATCTAATGGAAGAACTGAAAGCCTTTCATCCAAAACCAGGCCCTGAGCAGACCAAGACAGAGAAACACTCAACTAATACCACCAGGGAAAATGTTACAACTAAATTTCTAGCATTTCTCTTCCCTTGCGGCTGTTTCCTGACATACAGTTGCATCCCCCCACACCCCAACAGCAAAATAAATGTATAAAGAAAATAAAGACAAGAAATCAAACAAGACTGCATCTTTTGTAACACTTGTGAACCCACAAAAGAGAACTGCAAAAAATCTCTTACCAGTGGGGTACTACTTTCTTTCCCCTCACCATACACACAGAGGACTATTCCTGCTGTCATTATGCCAACTAGGAACCAAGAAAATTCAAAGGAACTGGCAAAGGAATATCCTTATTTAAGAACTCAGTAAAATGAAAGTAAAGAGCTCAGTAAAATGAAAGGAAGAACATTTTGCTATTACAGTGAAATTCCTTTCAACACTTTTCTTTTCAATCACACAACTCTTTTACTAAAATAAAAATAGAGAAAGGTTTTTTTAAGAGTTTCTGCTGAGACTAGGCACCAGAGAGCTCCCCATACACAGTTCCAAACACCTGTCTAATGCTGATTCCCCTGCACAGAGTTAACATCTTGACTGTCTGATGTTATAAAGTGAAAAGTGCTAACACAACTTGTCATTCTCAAGGCAAATTTATTCATCAAAATTAGTACAAGCCCAAACCTGCTGTCCTTACTCATATTTGGAATCACCAACCATGTATGTTTTGTCCCAGCAAAATCAGCACAGTGAAGGATTAGTCAGGATCTAACTCCAGAGATAAAAAATTTGTTTAGAGTAAGTGAAATACAAAGAATGAATATTCTAAATGAGTGATGAAAGATACATTTGTTATTTCCACCTTAATTCCATGGCAATAAGTAATTTCGGTAAGAATTCTTCGGTGTGATTTTTATCATTCGATATTTTAAAATTTACTACTGTGCATCCTTCAAAAGTTGGGATTGGAAACAGTGTAACTTAAAAAAATGTCTACTTCAAATGTAATAATGTAAAACATTATTCCCTTAAATTATAGTATTACTGACTTATGAGGCACAAAAAGTAGCATCAGAATTTATTAACAACCTCATATTGTTCAAGGATCTAATGACACTTTTTCCTCTTCAAATCAGTTATACAAAGTTTTCTCATATCTGGGGTTTAGCCTTATCCATGTCTGTCAACACAAACTGTCTTTTTTTTCTTCAGTCCACTTCTTAGACATAAGTGCAATTCTCATTTGATTTGCAGCACGTGAGAGGGCATACAGGTAACCTGAGGTCTCCATACAGCTTATGCAAAAGTTCATAGGTCAAAGTGGACTACACTGCCTAATCTAGTCTCTGCACCAACCTAGATAGCCCAGATTGGCCTACTGCAGACAGGGCATCCTTAGCTCAAAGCCTCTCTTTTGTGCCTTCTTCCACCAGGAAAAGCTGGGATGGATTTCTTGCCAGGAGTCCCACAGCTCCTTGTGATATGGCAACTGAGCCACCCCAACTCTGATTTACTGTACACAAGAGAGAACCCTGCACTATCTTCTCTCTTGTGGCTCCTGCTTACACCCTGTCAGCATCAATACTCAGGGTTGGTAAGAGTTAAATGCACTACTCACCCATCTACTACCACTTAACCCAAACATAGATGCTGCAAAGTGAAGTAGATCAAGTTAATAGATAGAGCTCCCCTTAATTCCTCCAGCAGATCTAACATCAAAGACCAGACACCTGCATGCCATACTGTCTTAAGGCCAGATGGTAGTTATTATTTGGCAGCTGCCCACCGCAGATGGCCACATCTCAGACAGGTAAGCCAGGTGGATATTTACCAGAAGCTGTGCAGGGGTTTATACCCAGGTTGTTAAAACTGAGGCCACCAGAACCGAAGACTGAACAAATGGACTTCCCAATCCGCTCTGGAAGTAACGATGGTGAATGTGCCATTTGAGCATTTATGAGCGTTAACGAGATTTTGATGGAGCATGGAGAGAGAATCGCAAACATGACCACAGAAGTCCCTGGCATGCCAGAGGCCTGGACATGCTGTCACTTTTAGAAGAAAGTGGTGCGTGTTTATTCCCTCATATTAAATCCAGAGACCTGACCTCTCCTTGCCAGCCTGCATTCACAAAACATTGCTGAGATTCAAGGGTGAATTTACATCCTAATGTTCTGGCAGTTGCCAGGAAGTAGATCCACGTTTACCTGGATAATCAGAGAAAGACAACACTACTCACTACCTCCATACTATTATGGTTAGCAATTTAACTGCATGATATTTTTCTTACTCTCCAAATACAGTGACAATGAATCAACAGGCTGTTTAACTCAGGACAATTTGTCTTCAAAAGTCACATGATTTATCATGTGTGAAACATCACACCATGAGGTATTACAGTCTGTAGCATGGATGAATTATAAATACAACTTTGCTAAATAACGGGCAAAAAAATAAAAAAATATAATAAGGAAAAAGCTCCCAAGAAATGAAGCAGTTACATTGAGAGAGCAAATACACCGCAGCCCGATCATCAGCTGCACAGTGTGGGAGAACATGGCTAAAGCCCTTCAACACAAGTTCATCTGTTATTGCCCTCACACTAAACTGCTGTTCCCACTGCCTTCTTACACTTATTCAGCTGCTCGTGCAGCTTCTCTAGTGAAGCTCATGCATCCAAAGCAGCCTCAGGAAGAAGTCTAATCATGGTCTGCTCCAATGTTCAACAGAAAATCCTCCAGCCACATTCAGGGCCGCATCCGGCAGCTTCACTGCTGGAGCAATCCTCAGATCACAGCACTGATCAATCATTTTGTCATCGTCCTTTATGGTAAAGGGACAGCAAAGTCCTCTTCCAGCAGTTTCTCCTCCTCCTCCGCTATCACCTACTCACTGAACTCCAGCAGTTGCTATTGCAGAAAATTGTATTCAGCCTCTTTTCTTTTTGCCTAAAGTCTCTCTCATATCTCACTGACCAACAGCAGCATCATGGTACTGTGCCCATCCATGATCAAATCTGACATCCCTGAAAAGGTGTAAGCAGTACCTTGTTCTTGACTACAAAAAGTTCTCACAAATGACAATAAAAATACAGGCTGACTCAGAAGATACGAGTGGCTTTTTTTGTGAAAGGAAAAAATATCTATCCAACTATAAGATATATATGCACACTGTACTTTCCCATCCCTGTTTCTTTTCAGTTCCACAGTGCTGGATTTTTTTCTCTAATTTCTGCTTTGCAGACTTGTGGAAGTACAAATCAATTAGTTCCTTCCCATACTTGGATGGCCCATCATGTTGTTCAGATCCTGACTGCATGTGGCATGTCAGAGAAAAGGATGGATTGGAAAAGAACAGTTTCTCTTACTTCTTATTGGTACTTTTTATTGGTACTTTTTTAGGGTAAAGCTGAACACAGTGAGATGCAACAACTCCTCAAAAAGTTCCACAGTTCCTAGTTTCATGGTGTTGTTCAATGTATTGTCCATGCAAAATCCCCCATGTCTTGTAGCTAACCAGCATTTGCGTAGAGAGTCTCTGGATAAAGCTCTGTGGCCTGCGATAGGAAGGAGATCAGCCTAGCCAGCCCTTCTGGGTTTAATCCATGAAATTACTGCCTTCAGTCAAGGCTTCATTTTAACAAGATTATTTGGACAATTTCCATGGACCAAGTTCTTCTTTTCAAACATTTTTATAAAAGCACCATTCAGTGACCTCTCCAATGCAGACAATGCCACACTAAAATTTACTGGAGAACATTCAGTGGGAATTAAAAAGCAACTTTTAACCTTATTAAACATCTGTATTTTTACATTAACAAAATAGCATGTTAAATCCAAGATTTTATGCGGAATTTTTATTTCCAGTTAATAAAAAATCAAGAGCCAACTTACTTATTTCAAACTAAGATGCCCATCAGTTACCTTTACCTGATTTGGTGGGATCCCCATAATCCCAAATGCAAAGCCTCAAATGTACACAAAAATTAAGCTTCTGTTAGAGGGACCAGTGACAAACCTGAATGTTTGGATAAAAGATGCATGAATATCTGTGGCAACAAAGACTTGTAGTGACAAAGATTAGTCACAAAGTGACTAGATTTGACAACAAGTCAAATCTGTAAGTTTGTAAAAAGTTGTAGTATCTGTAACACTCTTGCCAGCTTTATATTTCTGCATGATTTGATGACTGGACATCTGTTTTGAAATCCTTGGAATAAAAAAGGTGCTCCAAAGTATTCTGTATTGCTATAGCAAAGCTCAGCTTTTCAGAAATACAGCAGCTGCTGTTTTTTCTGGAATAAACACACAAACCATTTTAAAGATGACCCTTGATTCCTTCATTGCAGGACTTCTAGGGACTTCAGGGAAGCCTCAGAGTATGAGGAACACACAGTAGACTGTGATTCCACAGTCTTGAGCTATCCAGGCTGCTTTTCACTTGCATAAAGCAAAGCAGCCTCCTCACAGCTGTGCTGTTTTATATACCTGAAAGACAATTCTAAAAATTATCATGGTCTTACTAGGGAATTTGGATATGCAGTCGTTACTAAATTGCCATAAAGTTCCATATTACCGATTCTGTCATTACTGAACAGCTTCAAGACACACAGTATCTTTGTGCTGCATCTCTTTTCTCGCTTAAAAAAACCAAGAGCATATGAATGACAGTAAAAACGAAGCCAAGTGTACTGTTGAGAAACTTGGTATTCTCTTATTTCTAGGAGAGTTATAGTGTAATTCTAAACTGCAGCATTCAGCATGTCTCCTGAGCTTCCTCGCTGAAATACAGCAATGGAAATTTTACAGCATCTGTGTTGCTTTTGGAAGCCATCACCTCACATCTGCTGTCTCTGTAGTGTAGAGTTTAAGTTCAGCGTAAAAAGGTACTTTGTAATAAGCAACAGGAATCCTGACAGAGCAGTAATTTACAGACTCGCTCGGCTCTCCTGACTAGACTCACTCAGTTTTACATTCTATAGAGATTTTTTTAAATAAGGTACGCTTAGAACAGCCACAGCAAAACAGTCACTTCTTAGAAAAATGAAGTACCGCGTCCAGGACTGGAGACTTTGTGAACCTCTGTCACTCACTGAGACCTCTGCCAGACCTCTTCCTCACTGGGCATTGTTCGATCTCCCAACTCTTTTCAGTACGATGTTAAATAAATGAGCACTAAACCAACCATTTGTTTCTTTTGGAAAAGTTCTTATGTTGATCAGAAACAGCACTCTGCATATAACAGTGGGGCCGATTTCGAAGCGGAGGAGGGTGGCCACGGCCCCCGAGCCGCTTCGCTGTCCCGTCCGAGCTCGGGTGGGCGCCGGGTCGGGAGCGGCGCTTTGGGAATCTCCGCCGGGAGCACACCGCGGACACAGCGTTTATTGCCCCATTATCGCCCATTTCCTCCTAACGAGGTAATCCTCGCTCTCGCTCCAGAGCGGGCGAGAGCAGCCTGCTGGCTCAGCCAACAAACTCGGGATTGTTTCCTTTCTGGCCTCACGCATCCCATTTCCTCCCGGCACCCCGCACCGCCTCCCCCCCGGGGCGGGCTCGCTCCCCCCGGCCCCGCTTCTCGCGGTGTGACTCCTGGCGGATCACACAATCCCCGCCGCGTTCCCGCGGTTCCATCACGGCGGCCGCAGCGGGAGCGCCCGCGTCAATTAACAAACAAACGCCCCGTCCCGGAGCGCGACAACCCCCCGGGACGGCCCCGCCGCGCTCGCCCGCGCCCGCCGCCGCCGCGCCCCTTAAGGTGGTCTGGCCACGGCGGAGCCGCCAGAACTCCCGCCCGGCCCCTTCCCCGCGGCGAGCGAAGGAAAGCGGCGAGTTCCCCCGGGGCCACCCCACGGCCCCCGGGTGCGCAGGGTGGCGGGGCGGGGGCGCCTGAGCGGACACCGAGGCGCAGATGGTTGCACCGCCGGGGTGGCGGGTCATGCCGCTCTGGGCGGTTGCAGGCGGCTCCTCGGCGAGTCACCGCCGCGGCGCCGGGCTGGCGCGGGAGCCGCCGCCGGGCCAGAACGGGGCTCCCGGGGCTCCCCCTGTGCTGCGGGGCACTCTCCGGGTGCGGGTCCCGAATGCGCCCCCCGCAGCCCAGCCGGGCTGTGCCCGTGTCCGCCCCAGAGGGGACCCGGCGGGGACCCGGCAGGAGCGTCCACCTGCCGGGGCTACTCCGCGCATTCCACGGGAAGCTCCCGGCGCCAGCCCGCGGGCGCACACGGAGTGTCTGTGTCCGTCCCGCTTGAGAAGCCGCCCCGCCCGGCGATCGCCCCCTGACCCGCGGTTCCTGCGCCCCGGGGGTCTCCGTGTCACCGCTCGCTCGCTGCCCCCCGATGTGCAGGGCAGGAGCGCCCAGCGCTGCGTTCGCATTGCACGTGTGTGTGCCCGTGTCCGCGGCGATGCGCTTGGGCTCGGGGGGGCGCGGGCAGGTACGGGCTGAGGTGCCGCCGGGCCCCTCGGCCTCGCCGCGCTCCCACCTCCACCACCAACACGTGCGACGGGCAGTGCAAAGGCAGCCTGAGCCCCGCGGGGCAGGACAGCTGGGGTGGGACAGCGCTGGCACGGGCGGCGAACTCCCGCGGGTACCAGTGATGTGACAGAAAACCCCTCCCGAGGGAGCCCCGAGTGCGGCTTGAACTGCTGCACAGTAACTGACTTAGCGGGAAACCCTTACAGAGAGGCAAAAGCCCCCTGGTCAGTCCGGGCTGGTGCCGGGCCGCCGCGGTCCGAGCATCACGGTGCGGACCCGCACATCCTCGCACAGACTCGCGCCTGAATCGCGCCAAACAACAGCCTCCGCCACGTCCTCCCGCTACCGATGCCACTGGGCAGCGCTCGCCACCACCACTGTCCAGCGTCCGCTCCACCTTAAGGAGCGCTGGGCCCCGCCCCCCACCGCTAGCCCGAGCGCACCTGATTGGCGGCCGGGGCGCTGGGGGCGGGGCCAGGCGGCTCTCGCTATAAATATTCATGAGAGCGCGGTGGCCGGAGCGGCGCTGCCGGGGCCAGAGAACGAGAACTTGCGGAGGCGCCGCCGCGGTCGACCCGCGGCTCAGGTGGCGCGACCGCGGCCAGGGCTCCGGCAGCCGGAGGAGGCGCAGGGCGAGCACCGCCTGGCTGGCGCTCGCCCGCGGAGCCGAACGTTCGGGCGGGCGGTAGAAGGAGC
>VXAY01005943.1:56886-149244 GCA_013399855.1 Oxyruncus cristatus | reverse complement strand
CCGTGGCTGGCATCTGCTATGTGGGCAACCAGAGCCTGGAGAACTTACGGGGCTTTGTGCTGGCACCGTTGCTCATCTACTTGGCCATTGGCTCCATGTTTCTGCTCGCTGGCTTCGTCTCGCTCTTCCGTATCCGCAGCGTCATCAAACAGCAGGGTGGCCCCACAAAGACCCACAAGCTGGAGAAGCTGATGATACGCCTGGGACTCTTCACCGTGCTCTACACTGTGCCAGCTGCCAGCGTGGTCGCCTGCCTCTTCTATGAGCAGCACAACCGGCCGCGCTGGGAGGCCACGCACAACTGCCCCTGCCTGCGTGACCAGCAGCCTGACCAGGCCCGCCGTCCTGACTATGCTGTCTTCATGCTCAAGTACTTCATGTGCCTGGTGGTGGGCATCACCTCCGGTGTCTGGGTCTGGTCTGGCAAGACCCTTGAGTCTTGGAGGGCTCTCTGCACTCGCTGTTGCTGGGCCAGCAAAGGTGCTGCCGTGGCTGGGAGCGCAGGGGCAGGAGCAGGTGGGCAGGCAGCAATCACTGCAGCAGGAGGACTTGGGGCTGGAGGTGGTGGCTCACTCTACAGTGATGTCAGCACTGGCTTGACGTGGAGATCAGGCACTGCCAGCTCTGTCTCCTATCCCAAGCAGATGCCCCTGTCTCAAGTATGAGGAGGGGGAAAGAGGCCAAAGGTTAGGGAATGAGGGACACTGGCCTGCCTAAAATGCCCCCTCACTGTTTGGTGCCATTAATGAACCCCTAATGGTCCTTATTAGCCACAGCTTGTATAGAACAATGCAGCTGGCAGAGGCCCCAGGCTCCAGCCCCCTCCTCCTTCCCCTCCATTCATATGCAGCGAGCATGTACTTCAAGGAGCCAGCTTATTATTTTGCTGGCAGAGGAGGGTAGAGGCTCACCCTTGTCTTACAGAGGGCAAGGCACAGCGGCTTCTGAGTCACTCTGGACTAACAGCAACTCTTTACTCAAGGGAGGGAGGGTCTTCCTCCCCCCCATCCTAAGGTGGGAGTCTGCTGGGACTGCAGGTTTTTGGGATGTTGATGACCAGGCAAATGCCTTACACAAAAGACTGAAACAAAACATGTCTTAATTATACACCCCAGCTAAATACGGGTTTCCTACATTAAAGGATGTATTTATATAATTATTTGTTACCTTGTACAGATGTGTAAAATATGTATATATCCAAAGCTATACAGTCTGTAAATTTTTTTGTAAAAATGTTTAGAGGCTACCCCTGTAAGAGCAAATATGAGTATTCTATTTTGTCAATAAAATGACTTTTGATAAATGACTTTTTCAAACTTTCCCCTACTCCTGCCCTGGTTATCCCAACTGCTATATTTTTAGGTAGTTGTATAAACTACATTCATGCTCCAGTCATTACCTGTTAATGTTGAGATATGTAGACACAAGAAAACAAGTCATTCAACAAGTTGTTCTGAACTTTGTTTGCCAAAATGGGGAGGTGCCTTGCCATAGTTCTTTGCTTTTTGAAAGATGACAGCATCTTTAAACTGAGCCTTTTCAAAAGAGTCATCTCACATGGCATGTTAAGTATCCTTTTAAAATGGGTGTTATTTTTGGAATGTGCACACAGGCCTCTTGTATCTGTTGTCTGCACTTCTGTAAGCACCTGCCTTTCCTGGGATGCATACTGAAGTGTAAAAGGTTAATGTTTTAAATTCATAGATCATGTACTATGGTGGAACAGTGAGTTGAGATTTGTTAGATCAGTCTCTTCTTAACAGATTAAACTAACATCTTAACTTTTGTATATCAAATATGGTCCTTTTTCAAGAGAAAAGGTATTGTTCTTCTGTCAGGACTAAGCTAATTTATTTGAGCAGAAGGCTGTTGAATTAACAGAAGAATGCTTTGGCAATTGTTGAACTTTTTACCTGTCTGCCCAGTGGCTCAGAACATCATTCCTTTAAGAGGAGCTAAATGAATAGGGTTAATCTGTAGGGAACTTGGTTTCTTTTGAGTTTGGGAAAACTTTGATCTTTTCTCTTCACCAAACGTGATGTATAGTCTGAAGTTTCTTTCCCTGCTGCCTGGTTCCTCTTGTTGCAGACCAATTGGCCACCATGGAGCCTTAAAGTTCTTCAATTAAAGGGACATGGGACTTTTTTTTTTTTTTTTATTTTAAGAGGAAGACTTGTAACAGTTAGTGAACACCAGAGGGAAAAGGGAGAACAGCCTTTTAAACAGCTTTTCCCTGCATTGTTAGCCAGACTGCAGGCAGCAAGGCATGGCTTGGAGCATTATAGAAAAGAGCTATGAATGCCCTACAGGTGGTCTGCTCACATAATCTCCCCAATTTAAAACATTTTCCTTTACAGGACAATTGCATTACAAAACTCCCTTCTCTTTTGCTCCTAATTGAACCAAAGAACTACTACAAGATTTTCTTTAAAAACTGAGTGTCTAAAAAAAATTTAAAATCTATTAACTACATTCTAATCTGTTTTCTAAAATGCGAATACTCACAATGCAGGAGTAAAAACTGCATTAGACATTATTAGAGATATTTTTATGTCTTCTGCTTATATTCTGTCAAATTAACAATCATTTAAAAGCAATTGGTCAGGTTGTGTGCTAGCAGTGAAAAGATAGCCCCAGGTCCCTTATTAACCTGCCAATCATGATAAGAGATGGGCAGCTACCCTACTAATGACACAGATATCAGTCATGATTTGTGGGAAAAACCTTGTTTCATTGAGCACTGACTTGATTATTGGTGTCCTTTTCAAAGATCTCCTGACTTAATAGACTTCACTTCTACAAAGTTACTGGGATCATGAAAAGGAGGAATTTAAAATGCTCCTACCTCTTTGGAGGGAAAAATAGTTGTAACTTCTCAAATGCAAAGGAAGTTCCACTGGAATTTATGCATGGTACCTATTTATACACCAATTGACCAGGATTAGAATATTGATATACCTGTAAGTTGAAAAGGCCCTAGTATTTTCCTGTATTTCTGGAAACATTTCCCCCCCCCCTAATTGTTGAAACATTTAGATCAACATGGTACTTTCCCCTGCTGTCAGCAGGGATGAGGTAGAGAGGTCTTCCTGCTGGGGAAGATCCACATACAGAAGCACAGTCAGTTCTGCAGATAAAAATCTGAGTTCCTTCCCCTCCAGCAGGTTCTAGCAAGGAAGACAGAGGGGAGCTACAGCCACAACTCTTCTCTGAGAATTTGTTTAGATAGGCCTCTTGCAGACTGCTGGTACAGGTTGCTAGTACTGAGATAAAAGCATTTCTAGTAAAAGAAAGGAAGCAGCCCTGTGGCTTAACCTGCTCTGGAATGAGCCAAGAGGTGCTACAGGTGAACTTAGGCAGGAAAGGAGTCGGAACTAGTCAAGTTACCAACATGCCTGCTTTGGAAGTGACTGAGTAATAATGCAAAGGCTAAACAAATAAAAATGAGGCAAAATTCAAATCACTAAAAACACAAACATAGGGAAATGGTGCTAAAGAAGTAAACTTATGAGTGCAGATTTTTGTGATTTAGCATAAAACTTGCGTATAAGGAAAAACATAATCAGAAACACCAACAGCAAGTCATTTAGGTATAAAAGAAATAAAAATTCACAACCACAAAGAACTTCACGTTATTAGGATGGCTTTTATCAGACTTTAAAGATACATTTTGTATAAAAAGCCAAAAAATACCATTGTATAGTTGGTAGGAATTACTTGTTAGCTTTCAAGATCTGATGATAAAGTGCTTTCTCCCTTACATTTGCCAGAAAGCTATTAAAAATAGCCCGAGCAGACCCATGGCCCAAGCCCTTGCCTGCAGAGCAGGAGTGCCCTCGGCATCCCTGCTGGCACAGGCTCATCCATGGGCAGGGACAGCACCCACGCACACCAGCTCCAGCGAGCTAAGGGAAAGCTCCACTGTCGCTGATGTGGCCCATAGCACAACTTGTACAGCAACATTGGGAGACCTGCACAGACGGCAACTAAGAGCCTCCCACAGCTCACAGAAAGGCCTGACTAACTGCTCTGTTCAGGCGAGTGACCAACCCAGCAGAGGAACATGGTTTGGGATTTTTTTTCTTCCCTAATAAGCATCGTACCTTGAAAGTGGTGTATTTCTTTCCAGCACCGCTCCTTGGTTTACATGTTCCTGCTTCAAAAGACAGTGCTACGGATTATTCTCCTCCTCCTGCTGCAATGACTAAATAATCCTGCAGCCTCCCAGAGAGCTGTTCTGGCTTCTGTTGGGCATTCTAAAGGGAGGCAGAGCAGTGCAGGTGTGCTGGAGAGCCCCAGCAGGGACATCACACGTTCCCTGGACCCTTCTGCTAAGTCCTTGGGGGCTATCTGGAAGTGTCCTGCAGTGTATTCCAAAGTTTTCCCTGTGCAGGAGAAGCTTCTCTGGAGCTTTGATAATCAATCATGGAAGGGAAGGGACTTCAGACAGTGAGGAATTAGATAATTCTCATATATTATAATAAAATGAATGTGGCCAGGCTTTCTGGGAAGGCTATGAAGGCTGAGACTGGCACACAAGGAGTATTTTTTCCTTCTTTCTTACATAGTATTTGAAAATCAAAGTGTTGGGGTGGTCACCCATTTAACAGTTCTTGAGTAGTCCTAAAAAGTGTCCCTGGAGGGATAGGAAAGCTGGAGGCAGGGGGGTGCCTCTGTGCTCACACTACAGACAGCTTCACCAAGAGCTTTGGCACCCAGGCTCTCTCCGGGTTCCCTCGGGAGGACACCTCGCTAGCCACATGAAGGTGGCTTGTAGAAGAAGTTGACAACAGTTTTTCACAAGAGGAAACCAGTACCAGGAGACAAGGCAGAATGCCCAAATTTAAAAACGAATCGGTAGCTGAGAAATAAATACGTGGGGAGAATCCCAGGTCTACTTTGAAATATGAAAATTAATACAAGACCACTGCTTGATCCCAGTGACTGTGCTCAACACATTTATGTAACAAGCACTACATGCAGGGCAAAAGCCAAACCGAGCCTGCTCAGTAATTAACCTTCTCAGCTGATAAAGACATGGAATTTTATATGGGATAGACAGGCCACCTAATATGGTGAAAAAGCAAACTGGTGATAATGAACACTGAAAAATGACAAAAGATGCTCCTGGAGTGAAAGCTTTCCTACAGTCGAGATCATGCTGGAGGAAAGCTCAGTGTGGGCCAGTCAAACCAGCTTGTGGAATCACAACCAGTTTCCAAAGTGCCTGTTACAACCTGCCTGTAGCATGCCCTGCTCCTGCACCCCATTCCAGAGCCACACAGCTCGTGTTTCTCTAGGCACACACTTCTACTCCCACACACCGTGGTCAACACAGCTGCTGGCCTAATAGGGAAGCATGTAAGGAACAACCTCTCTCCATTGCCCATCCTGCCCATATTCCCTCTCTTTTTGTCCTGCATACCAAAACTGGATGGTGTGGAAGAGATAGCACATCTCTTCTTAAAGAGGCTGGGCAACAAAGGTCACCCTGAAAACAGTAGGATGAGACTAGGAAGAATAAAGGGATCTACAAATGATGGTCAAAAGAAGAAACATTAAACAGGGCAGGCTCCCAGCATGTGGTCATGATGAGTTCTAGGCAGCCTTTCGGAGAATGTAATTAGCAATCTTCAGACAGCTCTATTGATTTAAGCTTTTATAACTGCCCATCATTACTGTAATCAGGTATATGAGTTTCACCAGTTCAGCAGAAAGGATCACACATCATAAATGCTATAGTGGTATGGAAATAACTAGTGTCTGGTGTTAAAATGTGGAGCAATAATGCGAGGTGACTAAGGGTAGTCAAATCACCTCAGAAACTACTGCATAAGGTCAAATGCTGAACCAAGCTTTTTGAAGGCTGAGATAACACTTTTTCACTCCTACAAGTCTCTTATCTGTGCTCTCAAAACACCTTACATTCACTTGTGAATTAATAGCCAAATTTCTTCTTGTGAGATAAAAATTGTGGTAGTAACACCCAGGCTAACGAAACTTAAATGCAAGTCTAGGGGAAGAACCTGGATTTCCTGACTCCACTCTGCGTTTTCAGTAAAGCTCCATTTTATGAGCATTTCCTCACACCTCTGCCCTCCCCACCAATCTCCCTTCAACAGCCCCCCACAGGCCATAGTCCCACATTCCCAGAGAGTACGCCCTTTCCCAGGCACAGAACCAAATTTGTCACCGGGGGGGCCATCGCATTAGGCTGTCGGAGACAAATCGGGGCAATCGGGCGCTGAGGAGCTGGAGCGAAATCGGCTTTTAAACGAACGGAGAAAAACTACTCATGCCTCCATTCCCTAAGGCGGGGAGGTATGGAAAAGAGGGTTTACAACAATTTTGGAGCTGCGCCGGGCAAGGAGTCCCGGCAGATGGAGGGACTCCGGTGGGAATGGACATGCGGAGAGTCCCCCGGTGGAGCGGCGGGAGCGGAATTCGGGAGGAAGCCGGCGCTGCGCTCGCCATCCAGCAGTGCCCTCCACTGGAGAGACATGGAATTCCACCACCAGGTCCTTCCACACCTGGGGCTCCGCGGCCTTTCACCTTTTCCGTAGCTTCTCCTCTCCCTGGTGCGTGGCCGAGCCGTGGATGGGGCGATGCGTCCCCATCCCCATCCCCATCGCGATGGGACTTTCGCGCCGACCCTGCACACACCACCGCTGTCCTCCTATGGGCAGAGGTGACCATCGTTGCAACAAGCAGAGAACAATATAGAACTAAGATGTCCTTTTTTAAAAATGCAGCTTTCCAAGAAGATGGAAATTTAGTCAGAAAGATGTGGCCACATTCCTGTAGCCCAAGGCATTAAAAAAGAGAAAGCTGAACACTATCTGATTTTTTTAATATGTTGCAGACAAAAAAACCCTGGTTCTTATTCCATCACTTTTGCCTTATGTGTGACTTGCTAGGTACTTTCAGGTATATTTTAAATGCATTAGATATTCTTTCCCCCAAACTTTTGTCCTTGATAATTATATGTAGCATTCTTCACACAGAAGCATCAGTCTCCTCAAATCATTTTTTCTACTTTATTTTTTTCCCCAGAAAATAAACCTATGACTAGAATGTCCCATTTTCAAATCTTCTGAAATAAGAAAGAATAGTTTTTATGCTATGAGCTGATTTGATTCAAAATGTGTTTGACACACAATACCCTCATCATTTTTAGTGGCTGAAATCTAAACAGACTCTTTCCATGCAGATCAGAAAATGTAGGAATCTGGCTTATGAAACAAATTACTTGCTTTGGATTTCTGTCCAGATGTAGTGCAGGAACAAAATGAAATCTGACTTTTAGGAAAGGAAGGGGAAATGTTTCCCGTGCAGCTACAGACCGTGCAGCTTTGGGCACCGTGTGCTCTGTACACCGCTGCCATACGGAGCTGCAGCCTCCCAGCGCCGCAGAGGGGAGAGCAGCCACTCCACAGGAAGCTGCACGACTTCCTTTCTCCAAACCTGCTGGGCGGAAAACACACTTATCACTGTGGTTTTTAAGCTAAACTTACTTTTTTGCAAAGCTCTAGGGAAGTGGTATTTTGCTATGACAGTTTGGAAGATCCTGGTTTTCCAGGACACGGAGCAGGGCGTTAGGAAGAGCCAGATCAGGAAACCACAGAGACCCACACGGAGCTTCACTGCTGCCATCCTCTAGCTCATTAGTGTACAAGAATTGTGTGTGTTGTTTTTAGCAGCTAAAGAGTTATTTATGGCTTCTATGTTCTCAAGCCAAAGTGAGTGAGGGGTGCAACCAGGGCAAACGCATCAGAGCAATGCAAATCACTGACAAGGCATCATGAATGCAAGCTGAGCAGAATTTAAATACAATCCATGAATGAGAGGAAAGATTTGCATGAGGAAAAGAATCATTAGAATCTGATTTAACAAGCAGTACATAAAATGGGCCTTTGCAGCTTAAAATGAAGCAAAGCACATTCATGTTATACATTCTTAATGAAAAAAAAAAAAAGGCAAAATCACAAAACCCCTAATTTATTAGTAGAGCTTGGAATAGAAATGGTTTTCACGGAATACCTTTAGATCCTGATTCAGAAACTTGTGCTTGATTGCTTTCTTGAATAGAAGTGGATCATAAGCATGTAGGGTGGTAAGGACTATTTAAGTGCATGCCAAAGTCCTATTGATTTCAGTGAGATTTTTTAAGATGCTTAGAGTAAGTATATGCACAAATGTTTTCCTGAACAAGAGTGCTTTTCTGAATTAGAGTTTAACCCATGAATTTACACAGTGCTTTCAAACATAATTCCTTCTGGGAAAATAGAATAGTTGAGAATATTTTTTAAAAAAATTGTATATTTCTGCATGTCTTAAAAGAAGGTAATGGAGAATTATTCTGGGTACAATTTTCTGTAAGGTCCAAAAGCCAACAGTGAGTGTGGAAGTTGAAAGTGAATAAGGTTTGTAGAGCAACTTTGATAGACCCTCTGTTGGTTTCATCCCAAACAAATTATAGAAGATTTTGAATATAAGGTGTTATATAAATAATGTCAGTCTCTTGGAAGAAAAGGGTTATGTTGTTTTCCATTAAGTGGTATAGTCTGTCTTGGAGAAAAGTAAGAGAACTGTTTTTAAGAAACTCCTGTCATTTTTCATTTCCAGTCAGTAGTCACTAACACTGGGCAGAACAAATTTTTATGAAATGTCTCCTAAAATAAAATGTGTCTATCTCTAAATGTCTTGTCTTTACAAGCAATGGCTGAGGTGGCAGGTTCTGATGCACTGTGGTTTCTGATACTAAGAGATCATGTATCTCTGTCAACACTGGAAAATCTTTTTGTTTCTACAGCAGCACTGGTCCAGCTGTGTATTTACATCTCCTAGCATACTCCTGTCGAGCTAGAACACTTCTTTTTACGTACTTCTCTCAACTAAGTCAGTGTGAACAATGCAAGAATTCAAAGAGCTCAGCCTATGGCCGTGTAGCCATATTGACTGTACTTGTGAAAGTTAGACTTCAGTGTCAATTTTTCTTTTGGCATTTCAGGAGATTCTGAAGTGTTGCAGTGGTGGTTTGCAAGATGTCTTTTTGAAAGCTATAAAAGGTATGACCAATGTAATTTTTGTCTTTCCTGATCTTTTTCTAAATAATTCTACTGTGAAATTCTTTGACAGCATATGATAGTCCAGGTCAGTAGCAATACTATTCTCCCAACTTTACTTCCTCTGTCTCTTTTGTTGAATAGAACCAGTATCACACTTGTTGAAAGGTAACATCCTCTACAGTAGTATTTCTCCAGCTGTTATCACTGCTTAAATACTTCTCAGTATTTTCCTTAATATTTTCATACTTTTTTTTTCCTCCCCTTTCCGCCCCCCCTCCCAGCAAGTGCCATGTTTAGGTGAAGGCTGGGGTTCAGCTCAAGACTAAGACATGTAAATGCAGGTAGGTGTCTTATTTTTTTTTTAAACTTAAGCTATTGTATGAGCTCTTGTTGCAGTCAATAGAGTGTTAGTAATGTAGTCAGTGGGTCCTGGAATACGAGTCCATTCTCTCTAAGTAACGTGGGCCTTAATTCAGTTGCCCAAACATGGGCTCCAGGTGATCCTGGAGACTCCTATCCAGTTTCTCCCTGCCTCTCCCAAAGAGAATGAGTCTCCTCTAACTTTCTGTCATGTCTGAAAGGTGAATATCTCAGTTACCCTCTGGCAATTCTAATAACATCGGATACTTTTGTGGGCAACTTACTGGAGCCCAGATCTGGATTTGACCAGATGTCCTCAGAGAGTAGTGGGACTTTGGATACCTACCTCACAGCTATGTGACAAAATGTAGGTGACTTAACCTTGAGCTGAATCCTGCCAAGAGGTGCTGGTGATTATTTTTATCATCAGTCACATCTCTGTTGCAAGGTTTCAGTATTTGCTTGGTGGTGTGTTCTTTATTTGCTGCTTCCTCAAGTTTTACACTTTTTGCTGGGCTCTGTCATGTCTTTGTACAAGCTGGCACAATGTATAGTTTTGATTGTTCAGTAGACAGGTTGCTTCTTAGCCACTGCTCTGACCTCTTTGATCCCCTTAAACGCGTTCTGCATACTATCTGCTAAGGATTTGGGAAGGAGGGGGGGTTGTTCTTGACAAGACCTTTGATTGGTATAATAATATTAATTTATTCAGTATAATCATAATTTATTGAAAAGGTGATATTTTAGTATCACCTCTTGGCAGTCCCCTTAAGTGCAATGATATCTATGTGCTTTCTTCTGCCTTGTTGTAGAGTATTGACTACTCTGTTCTTTATTTTATACTTTGAATTTTATTTTGCTGCTACTTCATTTCCTGACAAAATTTTAGAGAGGCAATTGTTTACTTTGGTTTGCTTGCTGTCTGCAGTTTTCTCCATTTATCCAAATTTTAGGACTGCTTAAGGTACATAACCACGTATCCTTAAACCATGCAAGTTCCATCAGCTCCTCTAGAGAGCAGCAAATATATTCAAATAAAACAGTAACATGATTCAATCTAATGTTTCCTGAAACACAGTCTTTGTTAACTCAGCTTGCTAAGTACTGTACAGAGCAAAAAACTAGGGGGAATGGAGGTCTTATACTCAACTCTGGCATTTTTAGACATCTGAGAACTGTCTTAGCCCTTCATTTAGTGTGCATGCACCCCCCAACCCTTTCTAAAAGCCCTGCTTGAGGCCAACTCCAGCTCACCAACATCTTACAGCAGAGGGGAGAAGGAAAGCAACAGCGGTTCAGCCTGGGCCAAGGACCAGAATTGGATGCCCACCAGACCTGTGGGCGGTAAAGCTTCCATCTTTACATGGGACTGTCAGCCAAGAGGAAGCACTCACTTTAAGAAAAACACCCACAAGTTCTCCATTCCTCACGGCCATCAGTGGGCGTTCGACAGATGGGACTCTGGTTCCTGGTGCGCACTAACTAGGATTTAAGGGAGCTTGGCACCTGACAGGCAGAAACATTTTTTTCTTTTTTAAGAAAAATAGCCAAGGTAATGAAAAGTCTTCCTAGCTACAGACCCCTTCAGACTAACACCACCGTGGGTTTTGACCTAAATGATACATAAGTCTTCAAGAGAAGGACAAAGGTCCCTCTGCTCTTTGAGACCAGTATCCAAGGCAAGACTGACCGATGCCTGCCTGAGCACTCACAAAGATGGTTTTCCTCTGAGATTTAAGCCTGGCCAATCAAGGCAACTTAAGTCACCCCAGACCTGCAGAATGTCCATGGCTGCAGGCAGAACAGCTTTTCCTCAGTTTCCTGTAACCTATACTACACATCATCACCACTACCACCCCTGCTGATGGCATTCCCTTTGAATTGCCAGGTATTAAGGTACAAATGGGAACCATCTTCCCCAAAGTAACACCTGAGCTCTGTTAAACACTGAGAACACTACGGGATGGTTCTGGATGGACAGAAAACATCATCAGTGTAAGAGCAACTGCCGAGGCCACGCCAAAGTAAGGGGTCAGAATCCAATCTGGAAAATGAATTTACTGTGAGTTGGCATCTTCCATTGCCTCAAGGATGCTCATCTCGTTATGTCAGCATAACATGGAGGAGATGGAACAAGTCAGGCAAAGAGGGGAGAGAAAGCAAGAAGGAGTGCTTTGTAGGCAACTAAAGACCATGTTTATCACCATATTTTCTCCTTTTTTGGGTCACCCTTCATACCAGGATCCTGCCTCTTCAGTAGCTGCATGGCACTGGTTGGCTTCTGCTGGCAGGCTGGATACAGTCAGATACAGCCAATACAGCAATGCAGGCAATTTGGTAACCAAGTTCTGCCTCATTTTCGGAAACACACTGCCCAAGATCCTGGAAATAGTGGAATTGGTGCTCCAGGGTTGATGGTGGAAGCTGTACCTTGCTTCTTTTTGAGGTGTGTGCTGGCAGCTGGGGTATCCTCACACAGGATGCAGCTGGTGTACTGGAAACACACAGCCTGCTGCACCAGGAGACCCCACCTGGCATCAAGGCAGGCCAAATATAAAAGGGACTGGCAGAGCGGGAAGTAGTTGACACTCACCAGCACTTTCTTTTCACAAACTGATTCCTGCAAACACCAACATGGACATTGCATGCTGGTGTGCCAAGTAGCAGGGGAGAATCATCCAAGGGGGCTCAGACCTCACCGATGTGGTAGGTGAGGTCTTCTGTCAGGTGCTGACTGAAGCAGCCATACCCTTGTGATATTCTTTGTGTAGTCAATTTTTGAGGAAGGTCCTGCTGATTCTCCAGTAAAAGTAAATTTATCTATAGCTGACTTTGCAGACATAGAGGAGTGCACACAATTGAATTACCTATCTATTAAAGGGTTGCTCTGTGAGGTGGCCTTAGCTTTGCAGCTGTTACTGCATGTAACCCTATAGCATAGGATTCATTTCAACTAATCTACTAAATTCTCATGAACCAACAGAAGTACTCTGTGTTTAAGGTGTTCAATCTGTATTGGCAGGGCCCACAGGCTGCCTGCACGATGCAGTGGAAAGTCATAAGAGATGTATTTTGGTGCCTCAGCTGAACTATGCTTATGATGTCTGCACATACTCCAAATTCAGGGCAGAATTTGTATAGAATTTGGTGTCAGAAGCAGCGTGAGACAATAGTTAAACTGACCTGGTGCCCAGGTTCTAGTGGACTCGAACCCAGGTCCTGCACAACAAGAATATCACTGAGTGGTATCAGGAAGCATTTCAACAGAAATAAACAGTCTAAATGTTTTGCTGCCTTTGTCTTTAATTTGTAGCAAAACTTCTCGAAAGATAAAGTGTGCTGAGGCAAATTGTTTCTAGAAGTGAGCCTTGTATTTTAGGAACCTCAGGCACAAATAAAACAACTACTTGGATGTTTTAATCAATTCTTTTTTTTTTTTTCCTGGTACCATTTTAAGGTTATTTGCTGAAGTACAGGCTAACTAAATAGGGAGCATAAGACTGTTGTTCTAAGGGATTGTCAATATGTCTGTGCAGAAGTCATGAAATATATTTCTTAGACAAGGATAATTTGAAGAAATTATTTGCTGTGGGTTGGGACAGAGGAGAGTTCACAGATCTTGGTAGAGTCTGGTACTAATAACACCAAGGTTGTGGGTTTGATCCCGGTATGTGCCAATCACTTAGGAGTTGGACTCGATGATCCTTGTTGGCCCCTTCCAACTCAGAATATTCTGTGATTCTGTCATTCTATTTTTCTGCACTTTTCAATCCATTTCTGTAACTCTGAAAATTAAGATTGATTTACTCTAAATTGAAGTATCTCTGTGTTTCACGTAACTCCAGGCCATGAGGTGGATTGTTACGACATTATCTATCTAATCTATCTATCTATCTATCTATCTATCTATCTATCTATCTATCTATCTATCTATCTATCTATCTATCTGTCTGTCTGTCTGTCTGTCTAATCTATCTATCAATATCTGTGTTTGGACTATTCCTTAATATAGGGTCACCTTATGAATTTCATACAGGTTTGTGCTCCACGGGATCAGTTCTGAGTGACTGATGGGAGACAAGAGAGGGGCTGCAAGGCAAATTCTGTGGTTTTCTCCAGTAATTCAAAGATCAGGTCATATCAATTCATATGTAAAAGTCTCTGGGGAACCTGCACAAAACTGGTATCTATCAATGCATCACATTTAGAATCATAGAATCATAGAATCAGACGGGTTGGAAAGGACCTCTGAGATCATCAAGTCCAACCCTTGATCCAACACCACCGCAGTTACTAGACTATGGCACTAAGTGCCACGTCCAGCCTCATCTTGAAAACCTCCAGGGATGGAGAATCCACCACTTCCCTGGGTAGCCCATTCCAATGGCTGGTATACTGTGTTACAGATATTCAAATCCTTTAGAAGAAGGCTTGCTCCAGAAGAAAAAAGCTCGGATTTGTTAGCCAGTGTATATGAGTTGTTCATCTACCCACCTTTAATATTTCCACTAGGCCTTCAAAGTTAGCACAGAGATTTAGAAAAAAAGGTTGTATCAGAAAGAAGGAGCTCATTGCAGTGTATATGGTCTGTCAGAAGTAAGAATCACTCGCTCTGACTTGTAGAGAAATGAGCAGAAGTAGTGGGTGTCTAATTTGTCAGGACAAGTGGGGCTCTTAAAAAAAAAATATTGCCTATCTTCAGTGCAAGGAAAAGGCAATAAATCATAGGGGAAAATACAAAAGTTGATTCTCCTAGGTCAAAATCTTCTGTTTATTTCCATTATTGTTATTTCTTTGCCAAAAGTGACATTTTCAGAGACAGAAAATGCCCAAATACAGTCTGGTGTGTGGTGGCTAAAGTCTCACTGGCAAAATAGATGTTACACACATAGGAAAGCCAGAACTGAAAGAACTTCTGATTGCTGACCCCAAGTCCCACATGTTTCTTGAGAGCACCATATATAAACTTTGGTTTCTAAAGACAAGCTCAAAATCTGCCATCTTCTTCGCTCAGTAAACTGTTCATTGGTGAAAGCTTTTCAAAGCTAATCCACTACTCAACCCAAAGTGTTACCTGCAGAAACTGAATTAGAGATAGGTCTCCATCTCCTGGCATTTCCATGGTGTGAATGGCCAAGGATCATAAAACAGTCCTTGGACTTAGCACGGTATGTGTAGTCCCATAATTAAATTATAGTTGTGGAGGTGGCCTGAAACATCCTGCCTGTCAAACCAAATGAAAGAGAACAGACAGTAAAGTGGGAGAAATCAAAGGATTGCAATTAAAATTATCCAGCATCCATGTAGATAGATTACAGTCACGGAGAAACAGTTGATACACTTTGATCAGACTTCTGCCTTAGTGGTGAACTCATTTTTCAGAACTGGCACTGCTGGACATCACAGGCCAAGAGTTCATGCTCATATGAGTGAACGGAGACCATCTAATCTGCAGAATATTTTAGCAACTCAATTACAATGTGAGAGCATTAAATTGTAAAATTACTTCTCTGTCAGTTGAACATCAGGCTATTAAAAGTAGTACAAGAGACAGAATTTAAAGAACAGCCTTTTAAACTACTCTACTGTCCTATTTTTGGAGAAGCATTTCTTTATGATCCTAAAATACCACAAGCAGTAATAATTTATCTGTTCTCCATTGTAATCATGACATTACAATAAAATAGGGTCCAATTAATATGCTCTTTAATGATTCCTTCTAGAAAGACAATCATTGCAATAATGATCTATCATGTAAGGGTAGATAATTTTAATAACTTGAAAGAATACACTGAGGATCTCTCTCCATTACTAACTTCAGATTTAATACTTATTCTGGGCTGAACTTAGAGATTCATGGAGAACAACTGCTGCTAACAGGAAATTATGCATTCCCTAGACACCTGTCTACAGTGTCTTTCACAAGAGAGGAGAGAGCCACAGCTTTCTGTTATGCTGATGAGAGCAAATCAAAGTGACCCAACCTAGAGAGTGGAAAAAGAAGATAAAGCGATTATAACTGACTGAAACTTGGTCAGTTCTATTTTGGTATTAAAAAAATATATTCCAAACTAAAACAAAACAAAGGAAATAGAAAAAAATTGTTTAGGAAAAAAATAAAGTCTGTCTTATTTAGAGATAACAAAATTGATTTTTTTTCCTTTCAATCATGCTGATACTGCAGAAACTCCCAGTGATACTTGATCTTGCTGCACAGAAAACATGGAAATTCTAGGTCACCAGAAGCCTGCTAGATACTTATTTAGCAAGGGAAGTGCTATAATCCAGCTGAAGACACTAACAAAAAAAACCCCAAAAACAAAGAAACAAACAAACAAACAAACAAAAATTTTAAAGACATTTTATCGTTTTTCAATAAAAATTTTATTTCTTATATGAAAACAATTTTATCATAGATTTCCTGATCGGTTCCAACTCTTATTTCCAGGGAGCTCAGTTCATTTCTTTACAGTCTCATGGTCAGTAGCACATAAAACTTAGATGAGCAATAGATGTATCTTATGTATCCTTCCACAGACCCACCTCAGGGTGCAGGTGACACCTGCACTGCAGCTCTGGCAGCCTTGTCTGAGCACAAGACAAAACTCCCTTGGGGCAGTATTAGGAGTCTTGTGCTTCCAAACACCTTTGAAATGCTTTTCTGAAATAGATGGGCTAAGAAAAGATTTAAAGACACACTGGCAAATGTAACAAGCGCCTTTTGTAACATTTTTCTGAGTATGAAATACATTCTGGAAGGACTTATGAAAACCATTCACAAATTTAAAAGACTAAATATTTGTCTACACAGCAGAAAATCTTGTTGCTTCCTTGCTTCACATCTATTAGTTCTTTTGCTCACACTTTCTGAGACATCTCTACAGCATCTCTGCATTCAGTGATATTAAATGTAAGGAGAAATGTTCTTTTAAACAGATCTTCTTTGCCATTTTCTCCTTCCCTTTGCGGATGCCCCTTCCAACCATCACTCTTCATTTCCTTGAGCTGTGGAAGTTCACAATAGTTCAAACACCTTTGCACATCTTCCCTTGCTGGTAGATCCACCCCCTGTGTAAAATTATGTCTTGATAATTAATAAATGTGACTTGGAAATAGTTGTGGAAGAGACTCTGAGACATTCCCCTGGGAGAAGGTTGTTGATGACAGAAGCTTCTATTTACTCTTCAGAGAAAAACCCATACAAAATCTTGCTCTTTTAATACACAGTTTTTATAAACACATTAAGTGCTTATTACACTGACTCTGAATCACACATCAACAGGTCCACAAGTCCCAAAAGCAGCCAGGTCAGCAGCAGAATGACACAAACCAAAGGCCACAATCTCCCAAGAAGTATCTGCAGACTAAGGAAGTAGTTCACTATTTTCACTTTCCATTTCAAACACAAACAGGATCTTTCTGATTTGAAATGAGACCATTCATTAGAAGATATCTAACTACTGACACAAAAAAAGCAAACTGTGTCCAGCCACAAGGCATTTATTATTTATCCTACTCTATATCTCATGCTGAGGGATGTATGCAACAGACTGAATGCACATTTGTTCCTTGCATTCCTTCTTGCAGCTGAGAAGATGCAAAGAATCATAAAAGGTTTCATTGTTGCAATGTTTTGTCATGGTATGTGTAATCAGCACAGACCCCATTAAAGAAGCTTTGGAGGATGAGAAGTTTAAATATTTAATGTTTTTCTGCCTATGATAAGTTTAATAATTAATGCTACTCCTACCTTGGAAATGACAAATCACACAACAAGTATGCACGACAAAAGAAACAAACAGAGCTAATAGAGAAGAAAACCTTATTTAGAAGGTAGCAATTAAAAGTGACTGTAGCAGACCTCGGGATCCCAAAGTACTTTGCTCTTGACCCAAAGAGCAGTTCTGTCTATCTAATTTTGGGGGTGATGCAGAGGATGAGGGATAATTGCTAATCTTTACCTTACACACATGAGAAATGACACACAGAGGTTATGAGCCAAACTGTCTTAAAGACTTCTGTACCCCTAGGAGAGAAAAGGAAGAATGTGAAAGCTCTTGTCCCTTCATGTTCTGCACAGAGGATTCAGCCATTGAACTATTACAGAAACTTGTTACATATGGAAGTTCACAATAGACACAATAAGATTAGATCTGTATCTGGTCTAAACAGTGTCATAGCTACTCCAGCTCCAAGAGGTATCTCCAAATACCAGTTCCTGACACCCTCTGAATAATCCATTTTATAAGACACTACCACTGGTACATTTCTTGGAGTACATGCTCCTACACATCCACTCCCACTGATGATCTGCAGGTGTATGCAACCTTCAACCCCCCCACTGACTTGTAGCTAAAAGAAAATTCATCTCACGCACTGCTGTGCTTCACTGCTGGACCACGCTTATGTAAATGCAGCAGATTTAACACTGAAGCAAAGCACAAAGCATGACTGTAATAAAATCTTCTTCTGTGATTCACTGTTTTATTTTCAAATTATTAGCATTAGAAGTCTGTCAGACAAAGAGGGCAAGCATTCTGATATAGACATTGCCACTATATCCTTCTTTCAGCATAGAAATCATTTTCCCTAAGCCCAGGTGTGAGATAAGCATATTGTGGGAGAAACAGGTATATCTAGAAAGTGACTCACCTTCAGAGATGCCTAAAACAGGTCAGGTGACTCATTGCCACCTTCTGAAATCAAGAGCCCAGTGTGACTATTTCAGATTGAGAGAGGTAACACCTTGTAGACATGTCAGAAGCACATCTACATCAGGGCAAAGCTGGTAGAGCCAGGGCATGGACACCGCTGCTCAGTCCCCTGCACTGTCAGCTGCTGGAGCACTGACACCCTCCTGGCTCGCTCCTCCTAGCTGCCTCCTGAGCAATTCTTGATTGCAGGACCTTGCCCAACACCTAATCTGGATGCAGCCACTCCGTTTTGTAGACTAATGTAGCTCACAGAATCAGACATTGGTTTGGGTTGGAAGGAAGCTTAAAGATCATTTAGTTTCAACCCCTCTGCTGTGGGCAGGGACACCTTTGACTAGATCAGGTTTCTCAGAGCCCCATCCAACCTGATCTTGAACACTTCCAGGGATGGGCCATCAGCAGCATCTCTGGACAACCTGTTCCAGTGTCTCCCCCCTCACAGTAAAGAATTTCTTCCTTATACATAATCTAAACATACCCTACTTCAGTTTGAAGGCATTCCCCCTTGTCCTATCGTTACAAGCCCTTGTAAAAAGTCCCTCTCCATCTTTCTTGTAGGCCCCTCTAGGTACTGGAAGGTGCTACAGTTGAATAACTCAGACATGCTCAGACTGCCAGCCGACATCAGTGTCAGAGAAAGGTACTGCCATGGCATTGCTAACTAGGAGAGGTATTGCTTTTTTCAAGAAATAAGATGTTTTGACACATTAACACTTTGCTACAAAACAAGTATTTTTATTTTATTCACAGTCTAGTCTTCTTGCTTGAAAATCCTTTCTTAGAATGGGCTTTGAGAATTCAGTATGGGAAGATAAATTAAGTTTTTGACAGTAGACAGTATACAACTGTGTTTAAAAGTCATATCTTTCCTAAGCTCAATCTTTTGCAATAAAACTAGGTTAGGGTAAACAAGTGCTCACACATGCTCCTGGAAAACCAGGTCAGATACATCAGCAAGAGTCTACAGCTTTTTAAAGTCACTTACACTCATAAAACCATAAAAATGTTACATTTTCCAAAGAACACTTCATTAATGTAATATCCTTCAAACTCTTATCCAAAGGTGTTGCTTCTTTGTCAACGGAGAGTATCTCTACAGCATAACCATAGCCAAGGGATTCAGCTGAAATTCCCTGAAGCCTCCTCAGTGATACAATGATTTGTGAAGGTCATAGGGTAGTGTTCCCTCGGCTCTATACCCATTCTGACTTCTTTGACCTCAAGCAACTAGTATTGCTGTAATTTGATTGTGCATCAAGGCTTTTTAGCTCTGCTGAAGGGTAGACTTCTAAAAGCTTGCTCTGATCTGCAGAGGAAGAAACTCCAAGGTGACACTTGATCTGAGGTCTCAAAACCAGGGCAGTCTCTTTAATGAAGTCTTGCTGAAGTCTCTGTCTCACTTGCCTGCATGTAGTTCCTTGCTGGTCACCAGCACACAAGGGTTCTTCAGTGCTATCTTGCTTAACAGCAAGATCTGATACACAGCACTCATTGCTGGTGCTGTTAAGGTTAGGGTTGGCAGTTTGCTGAGGGACAGCTTCAGAATGAAGAACAGCCTCTTCTTCCTCATCAGAGAGAAGTGAGCAGGAGCCATCACTGGTGTGGCAGCTATTTGATACTGGGCAGTCTTCATTTTGAGGTGGAGAAGAGCTTCCGTGCTGTAGTGGGGGAAGATTTAAAATGCACTCCTTCTCCAGGCAGAGGTTTGCCAGCAGCTTGTTCTTTTGGCTTCTTGCTGTCATTCTCCGGAGAGCACAGACAAGATCAGCAAGGCTGAGCACAAAGGATAGGCTGCTGACTCCCCAGATAAAAATCATCATGATGGATTTCTCAGTGGGCCGGGAGATATAACAGTCAACTGTGCTTGTGCAAGGTGAATGGTAGCAGGAAAAACGCTCAGGAACAAAGAATCCAAAAAGAAAATACTGCACAGCTGCGAAGGCAGCCTCTAGTGTGGTCCTAAAACAGAGATGGACAGTATATGCCCCAGAAAAATTAAGGACACTTAGGTTCTCTTCACCACACTCCACTCCATGGACAACAGCATTTCTACAGAGCTCCTTTGTGTGTTTGGGACTTGATAAACCCTTATTTCCTTTGCATCCACGCACCAGACAGTGCATTCGTACAAGGTACATAGCTACCTTGTGCAAAACATAAACGCTGAATGCAGCATAAGGCAGCAGGATGGATACAGTCTGAATGAGCCAGAATCTGAAGTGAGATACAGGAGAGAACAAGTCATAGCAAACGTTGGAGCATCCTGGTTGCAGGGTGTTGCAGACAAAGCGCTCCTGCTCATCTCGGTAGAGGGGATAGCCTGCCAACACTACCACTGCCATTTGCAGCAGAATTATTAACATTAGCCAGATCTTTCCTAAAAGAGAAGAAAAGGTACGAAAAAGAGTCAGAGCACTGAAAAGGAAGGCAGGTGATGTAGTGATGCTCTTTCAATACACAAGATATTTGAAGAAATAGCCTCTGTAATCAGTCTCCCCTCTTAGTAGCTCCTCTTTGGCTTTGCTTTGACTGAGACTGAAAAACATATGAAAATGTGTAGCTGACACATTCCATAATCTTCATCTTGACTTGACATGTAGGAGTTTAACATGCAATAAGCCATGTCAACTGAAACCTAACGAAAACATTCGGAACATGTCCAAATCTGATAAAAAAATTCAAAATTGAGTTAACAATTTCACTTAAAGTTTTTCACTTGCTGTCGGGTTCCTACCCCTGCAGCTGAATCTTTTCCTATCTCAATAATAAAGGTCAGCTAAGACAGCGTGAAACTCATCTAGATACAAAAGATTGTTCTTGGTCTTGGCCATGAAATTGTACGTAAAGTTTACTATGGCCAACAAAATCTCTCTGTTGTGTCTAGAATGGTATATACTAGCAAGCTACCAATTAGTTATTATTATTATTATTAGCAAACTCATGCCAAATGTTCTACAAATGTACCGATGTGTGTGCACACGTGTACCCCAGTCATCTCCCTCTAATGCCTCTTTGGTTGCCCCATCTTCGTCATGTCTTGCAACCTTCACTCACCTTGGTGTGCAGCTTTTCTCCATTCAGACCAAAAGGTCCCTTCTGTCTTGATATTGACACCAAGTGAAGTCTTACAAGTTTGGCATTTTCATACATTGCTTACTTCATCTTTCCCTGAATTCTCTCATGTAATTGCTGTAGGTAGGGCTTGGTCTCACCCAACTTTGGTTGGAAAGATCAGGCCTTATCCTTCTTCCATTGCACTGAGAGCAGTGAAAGATCAGGCGTTGGTGCTATACTTATCACACCTTTTGAACGAGATGGTATTATTCATGATAGTTTCTTGAAGGATATTTGGATGGGGTAGGTTTTTATTATTTTTTTTTCTGTAAACTTACAAGCACTGCAATATTACTGACAAAGTCAATTAATTAAAAAAAAAATAAAAGAAAAGAAATGAAAAACCCAAAAATCCGTGGCAGGGGGGTTGGAACTGATGATCTTTAAGTTCCTTTCCAAACCAAACCATTCTATGATTCTATGAAAATCTAAATTCTTTTCCTGGGCAGGATAGGGAGGCTTATTGTCAAAACCTGTCAAAATACTGTCTGTACAAACACACAGAAAAATTCAACATCTGAAATTAAGTTTAAGTTTCCTTTTGAGTCCCGTCACTAGTTACCTACATAGTTTTGAAATTTAATTTAATAATACCCTGCAAGAAAAGAGGAAAAAAAAATCCACTTAGGAAGAAAAGGAGGAAAAAAATCACATAAAAGAGTGATAAGATTAAGTTTGTGTTTTAAAGAATGGTTAAGACAACAATTGTAACCACAGGCAAACAGCAAATTCAGTGACTAAAGACAAGCATATTTTATGGAATTAATGGTTGAGAAATGCACTGAAAACCTCAAGTCATTAATAGTGAATGCACATCTCACATGTACAGAAGGTTTTGAAGGCAATCTGTGAAATAGCACCAAATACACACTATAAAGACTTTTTAAAATTCCAGATCACAAAGCCTTTTACCTATAAAATACAGAATTATTTATAGGTATTGTCTTGAAGAATTTTCTTTTGTATTTCCCATGAAGCTATTTCCCAGTAGTTGGTGTGAATTTTAAATATTCAGATATATCCACAAAATTGTGTGATACCTATTATTGTACTGAACGCGTAGTTCGAGTGCCCCACAAAAACCATTTGCTGTCAGTAGACTAATTATGGTCTAGAACAGTAACACTGCAACGGAAAACCAGCTGGAAAAAGTTTAAGGATATATAAAGGTTTATGAGAGATCATCAGAGAAACACGATGCACTTGGCAAAATAATATATTATCTAACCATAAATAAATTGAGGCCTTTCCATTTTATCTTTAATCACATGAACTTTAGTGGTGGTTTTGCTGTGTTTCCAGCTTCCTGCGTTTTGCTGGCAGGATGCACTGTGACTCACTTTTCGACACAGTGTGGGTCAATAGAAAACACCAGCTCTACAGAATCAGTCATCTTTAGGAAGACATGTTTCATCCTTGGGTACCAATTCTTCCCTTCGAGGACCTCAAAGTGTTTGGAGCACATTAGTTAATTAAGCTCAAAATACTACATGCTATTTCACTATCAATTTTTAATTAGAACATGTACAATAGGGAGTGCTGCTTAAGAAAAATCAATGGCTCCTTAGGAAGTAGTTTAGTATGACATACATTTGAGAGAGAACCCCTCCACGCATCACCTTCCCTAAAGACTCAATCTTGATTAAACATACAAGAACAAGCCCCTCCGCTGCCCCTGCTGGGACTTAGTTGGATGTTCCCTGCCATGCACAACACAAACTGCAACTCCTGGCCACAGCTGGAGGCTGAGGGTCTTTGAAAGGCCCTTGGAAGTTTTTCTCTGGCACACACTTCGCTCAAAGTAGCCCATGGAAGAGGAACAGCACCCTACTTATATAAGAAGGGTAAAAAAAAATAAACTTAGTCAACTGTTAGCTGAGGAAAAAAACAACTGTATTTTGCTTTGTTTTGCCTTTTTTTTTAAATGCATATGATCTTTATTTGTATATAAAGAATGAAAAGTGATGGTAATTAACCACAACAGTAGTAAACCACAAACTGTAAAAGAGAGGAGGGTTTTTTCCCTTTCAATTATTTTAATCCATCACTAAAGCTATTGCATATATTCTACCATTCACTTTATGTGGTATAAGGTATTGCTTATGTCTGTTTTCACCATGATCCCTACTTCCAGATGAATGGAAGCTCTGGTATCAAGAAGATGCCAGAATATTTTGCATAAAGTTCAGGAAATATCTATCAGACAGGGAGCAGTAATCTGTTTAACAAGAAAATAAATACATTAACCTTTTATATCAGGTATCAAGATAAAAACTTACTATAAGAATCAGAGAACCATAGTTAGAAATTAAAGTTGATTATCAGTAGGACACTTGGGTGGCTTCAGGATATGAAGCCGCAAAAGAAAGAAGAGATCTCTTTTAAAGTACTTACCTACAATAGTCACATTGTAGTTGAGTGTGACAATCAAAAATCCCAGCGAGTCCCAGCGCTCCATGTTCGAACAGGCTCAAAACACTTCCAGCTCCTGATATCCTAACAACTTTGTCATTTCCAGAGGAGGCTAGAACTAGACAGGGAAGAAAGAGGGAGAAAAAAGAGGAAGAAGGGGGGAAAAAAAAAAAAAAAAAAAGGAAGGAATTTTTGTTAAGGGTCAAGGATGGAAATCAGAAACCCAGCCACAATAACGTATTGATGAAGGATTATTTTGATGATTTGAACAGGACTGTTAGTTTTGAATGTTGGAATAAATCTTCTTAAGGCTTTAAAAGTTTGTCTGGCAAAAGCTCTAGCTTGTCAGATCCAGTTGCTCCTACCTCTTACATGGGTCCTCTGTCCAGACAACTGCAAGTGGACAAACAACAACAGGAGTGATCTCTGCCATTGTAGACTATTCTTACCCTCCCGGGGCATACCAGCCTCCTGGCATTGCTGAGATATTTCAGTGGTGAAAGACAGGGAGAGAGGAAAAAATAGCATAGACCAGGAAATAACGGAGACCTCTCTGTCTCCCCACGAGAACTGCTGATGAATAATGGAAGGACAGGGGGTAGAAAAGGGTGAGCATCCCTGTGTTTGAAAGGCAGTTTCAGTTCAGGTCACTGGAAGCTGTTCCATTGCAATTTCCCCAAACCGTTTTGTTTCTAAATCACAGCCTCCCTGACAGAACACCATGGCCCTGTCAATCACAGCCACACCAAATTTTCCTCTGTGTGCTGAGCTGGCCAGCAGGCTGAGACTCCCTGCAGGCACGATATAATACGGGGAAAGCTTTAAAAAAATAAACCCAAGGGTGTGGCTGGTTTTCAAGATGCCTCAAGTCACTTACTTTTAATTTATACCAGTTCTTTCTGCTGAAACTGCTTGGTACTCTGGATTATCACTGAAAAAATCCTAGGGCTACTTGACCAGCATTCTGAAACCCCTGCAGCCCCTCAGCAGTAGTGGAGTGAGCTTCCCCCTCGGAGCAGGCTGCCTGTGGGGTCAGCAGTCCTCGAGTGCAAGGTGCAACTGGACAGCACGTCCTCGACACTGTGTGACTGTGCTGTACGCCAGGAAAAAAGCAGGGATGAAATAAGACTCTCAGCTTTTCTTTCCTCATCCTGCTGCACCCAATTCCCTTGGGGAAAGTTATCTACCACCATCTTCCACCCACTGTTCCACTAGCTATGGGATGTTACTCAGTCCTTTTTTAATCTGTTCTCTGATAGGGGCAAACACAATGTGGACACTTGGTCAGGAAATAGTATCAGTCCCTAGAAAACCAGGAAGGAGTCTGTGTGTGATACAGCAAAGGAGAAAAGTGATGTCATGACAAGCTGACACCTGTAGGGTGCCGACAGCCCAGGCAAAGGCAAGGTGAGTTGGCTCAGAGCAAGGTGTATGGTGATACCGCATGACTTAGGGGCTCTGTGACTAGGCTAAGCTTTTTAACTGCGCACATCTTACCTGGATAAAAGGTAAAACTAATAGTTTAATGAAGTAAAATCTATCTGTACAAAGACCTTCTCCCCAGCTCTCTGCTCACAGGCCTTGCAAAGCCTTGGCAGAACACAATGAGCATCCTTTCTGTAGTACGTCCCATCCTAAGGAAAGCCTAAAAGTGGGGTTTGAAAGGACAGTCCTTAAAAACACTTTATCCATTATCTGTGTGAAATCTGTTAATTGCAGTGGTAAAAAAAAAGAGATTTCTTGCTTTCAGAATTGATTTATGCAAAATATTTGCCAAACAACCATTTCTTCTGTTACCAAGTTTTATTTATGGTGTGTGATGATGGTTTTACCTTCATTTCCCTTCACACACACACCCACCCCCCCACCACCGTTTTTTTTTTACCTTTTCCTTTTTTTTGTGTTCCCTCCTGAGATATGTGTGTGTGAGAAGTATGGGAAGAAGGGAAAGCTGTAGGAAGGGAAAGAGAAAAGATGCAAATGGACAAGATATAAATTATGCTGAGATAAGAAGGTATTCCTGGTTAAACATCCTTTGTCAAAAATAAAGTCAGGAATGCCAAGATGGTGGCAGGAGATGAATGCTCAGCAGCTGCATCCACACAATAGACTATAAATTGTCTCTGTCAATATTGCCAGTTAAAATATCCTTGCTCGTTGTTGCTGTGAGACCTCTACCATTTGTGTAACAGGGATAACAGTTAGGAATTTAAGCCCCCAAACTGTTGCCTGTGTAACTATACCAGTCAAAAACATCTGATCCCATGGCATGGATCTCTTGATGTAGGATAGCCCATTTTCTTCTAAAAGCAGCATGCACCCTCCAGACTCACAGTGCAGCCCCAGCTTAGGTCAGAAAGTCTGAATTCTATTTCAGCTTTTCCAGACAACTTTAGCCTTTTTCTTTCAGCTTTTCTAGATAGCTCATATCTTATTTGAATCCAAAATTTCTCCTTTCTATGGTGTGTCCTTTACCCAAGTCCCTGTCATCAATCCCAGCTTTGGGCTCCAGGCAGACATGATTGTTAAAAATGTTTGGTCTCCACAAAGCCATAGGCTTTAGTTTCTTCTTCCCTTGGCTCAGCACTATCTTTCAGTTCCCATCTGAAGATATTCACCATACAATTCCCCATGTTTACTATTTATCTTTAGCTGTTCCCTGTAGTCCCTGTTTGCCTGTAAAGACTGTAAGGAAATAGGGAGAGCAATATTACAGATGTGGATGTAATAGCAGAGGGACTCCAGCTCCACAGTGCCACCAGTTGGTTTGGCACCGTCTTCCACATCAGAGGACAGGCACGTCTTGCACAGTCCCATCCCTCCACCCACGGACAATACTAGAATCTAACAGACAACTATTCCCAAGCTATAAAGTTGTCAAATCTGTGAACTTCCACTGGATTCTAGTTGAATAAGAGAGGCAGATAGAAAACACTGACATGGTTATGGGTAAAGTTAAACTTTGAAACCCAGCAGTATCTCATCACGCCTGAATTTAGGAGGGGCCCTAAAAGACACTGGAAAGATTTCAGAGACCAACAATGAAACATAAGAAGATGCAATTAAATCTATTTTAAAATTCACAACTGCTGTCCACATTTCTGACCCCTTACCACAGATCTAGGCCTTGATCCTGCAAAAATTTCACAGGTGCGATTCCTTGTGAGTGACCCACTGAAACATTCTGAACTGCTGGAACTGCATCTCACTGCAGTGTGGACCTCTGTCATGCCTCTAGGCTTAGACCTGGATTACCTGGCACAAAGCCCAGCAAAGACACTTCAGCTAAACTTCGTCTCAGAATGATATCCAGAGGTAAGGTACAGTCAGCTTGAAACCACTTCAGGGCTTCCCAACCCCGGATCAAATCAGTCAGTTGAAGGATACCACAATCTACATCACGCATCAAAAAAACCCAGAAACTAGAGGTAGTCCTCTGGCATAGCAAATCCCAACACATCTGTCTTACCCAGTCAATACCTACAGAAATGACACATCACTGCAGTGAAGTGGGAGTTACTAAGGGAGACTGAACCCTACAAAGCAACTGGCAATGAAACAACCTCCCTCCTCCAGTTCAATTAATGTCGAGGCAAAATGGGCCAGCACAGCAGCTTCCCTAATACAGAAAGGGATCTGACATTTTAGTCCAGGTTCTTTAGCAGATCATTATTTAAGAAATAAATAACATAGATGCATATCTAATATTTTAGAATCTAATTTTAAAATATTTAAAATTCTTCTAGTTAGCAAAAATGATGTATTAGTGACAAATCTTGAAGTAAAACTAGCTCTTCTGAAGGTGATCTGTAAATTTGGGGGGGGGAGAATCCATTTACAAGGGACAGTGAACAGTAAAAGGCAATTTGTCTTGATGGTCTTATTTTTAAAATTAGAGAAATACAGCGAAGGGGGAGAGAAAGAAACAAGCTGGACATGAAGTAGGAAAAGCTGTCCAGAATAAATGCTCTTTTTAAGACACACATGGCACATACACATGTCAATCTTCACAGCACGCACAGCAAAGGAGCCAGCACAGTGTGGAAAGCCCCTGCTTTACACAGGCACACACAGGACTGCACACTTGCATTCCGTGGGACCTCTGTCCAGCTGCCCCTCGGATATCCCTGCAGGCAGGGTATGTTTGAAAGCACCATCTCCCCCAAACAGCCATCATAGCTACACAGAGGTGGAGAAAGCAAGAAAATTGTAACTCCAGCTTTAGGGCTATAGAGCCTTCACACAGTGAGGTAGGGGAGAGGTGTTTTCCATCATGAACTCTTCAGTGGAGAGCTTAAACAATGTGCTCCTACTCCCCCCACTGCTCCACCTCTAACCCCTCAGTCCCCAGAAGTGGCACAGCTCAGGGCAAGGAAAGGAAACTTTCCATGAACTCCCATCCCTCCTCCCCTTCCCTTTCTGTCTGCCTTCCATTCCCAGGAAGGAGCTGCAAACACACATGCTGAGATGTACATAAATGCCTATATATGTGTCTGAAACAGTCCAGAAAGACCTCCAGAACAGTGAAGTTCAGCTCATGTTTAACTGCTCATACTGACTGGACTCGATCTTGCTGACTTCCACAGTAGCTCAGTCATCTCAGATATATAAGCCCGGTACATGTAGTGCCTCACACGTGCCATGATGTCTCATTCTTCCTCTACTAATTTAGTCAACCTAAAAAAAGACTACGTTTTACTGCATGCTCTTAAGGATTTAGACCATTCTCTCACTTTGTCTCAAACAGAGCCCCTTACTACATATATGTGAAGGTTCAGAAAGGTTTCTAAAGGGAACCTGCTTCTAAGATGACAACAAATGGAAAGAGCAGACTTTCTTCAGACTTTGGTTCAGCAACATCAAAGCTGAGAATTTTGAACACTTCAAGGCTGCTCCGAAGGAAAATTAAGTAAAAGGAAATATTTTCTCATTGAGGAGCTCAGGGCCAATTTCTTCGAAAGTATTTAATTTACTAAATAGTAAAAGTGAGTCCATGGGATTTTCAAAAGCATATTATTAATATCTGCTTAACTCCCACTGAAATGGGTAGCTACATGAATACGCTACATTATTACTGAAATTTGCTCTGTTGTAACTGAAAAAAAAAAAAAATCTTGCATAACAGAGGTTCCAGCTATTTTTTAAATTTTCTGCTTAACATCTGACACTGGGTTTTACACCTACCTTTTTTCACAGTGCAAATGCAAATCTGAAGGTTTGGAAAGTTTAAGGATCATGTATTTTATGACGATGCTGGTGATTCCATGTTGCATTAGTGCCCAACGTCTGGCTGCAAGGAGAGGCTGAGTTCTTCCCTCAAACAGGTCCACACAGAGCAATGTTGAGGCAGGCAATAAGCATGGTGTGCTGAGATCATGGAAATTGTTTAAATAAGAAAAATGCCTTAAGTAATTGGGAAACAACTTTCATAATAAACAGAGGATGGCAATTATATCTTTGGCTCACCATGCTTTAAATTTAATACTTATATGCTATTGCTTCTGAGTATTGCTAGGGCTGTGGAGAGCAAATAGATCCCTGTTTGCAACACAGACAACAAAAGGGGTTACTGTGTCGGTTCTGGATTTCAGCAAATAAATCTGTCACCTTAGATTTAACCTACAGGCAGCTACTGTGGAATTAAAATAAGAGTTCTTTACACCTTCTTGTATTTCATGGCTGATCATTTTAAGAAACAAACCCCATACTGTTGTCTATTGTTACTGAACACAGACACTGCTTTTTCTTTCACCATGGACAGATGCATTGTAACTACACGGTCATTAAACCAAGCACTGAGCACCATGGGGAAAAGGCTAAATGAACATAGAAATGAAAGAGGGGAGCTGACAAGAGAAATGGTATTTTTTTTCCCCACTTTATTTCACATACAGTTTAAAATTCAGGAACCACTGCAGGCAGTACCAACTGTGGATTTCTTCTCTCATGTGAAGAAATGTTATTTTCAAGTCAAATTCAGAAGTCAAAAGGTATATTCTGTTAAATCTCACCTGCATATTGAAAATATGGCTTTAAATAAATAAAAAAGCTGCATCCTGTGCATAATAAAATCCTTATCCAGAAGAGTATTTCTGTCTAAAAAGAATGTGTACTTTTATCATACTGTTTCATAATGAGAAACTTTGATCTTCAGCTGTGTTTAACCATCAATGAAGGGAAAATCTACTACTCCTCATAGTTGCTACTCACAACTTACTAGAGAAAAAAAAATACATTTTTGCATCAGTATCAGGATGTACAGCTTATGTATGTGCATCTGGTTATAGGATATCATTTATAGGACAATACATAATTCAGTTTTTACACCTCATCTTGATTTTATGAGGTTTGTTTTGACCTTAAACCATGATCTGTTTATTAAAGTTTAGTGTGATCCCGTAAAAAGTCCTTTAAACAAAGTTAACATAGCTAAACCTTCACAACATTAGGAATAAAAAATGCCCAAACTTTTATTTCAGGATTTGAATTATGCACCACTCCTCCCAAACCTTTGCTTTACGATTACAGCCCTACCTTGCCATCTGCCTACAGTTTCCATGATTTCTGCTTTGTTTTCTTCCAAGAGTATTTAATAATCATTGCTAAAGAGCTTAAAACATACTTGGCAGTACAGAAGGAATTCCTTTGTTAAATTGCAGCAGTATTCATACTTTATGTATTCTATCAACCAGGATTTTTCATTTTAAAGAGAAGAATATCATAAACTTCAGCTTCACAGCTCAGTCCTTAATAAAATGGATAGGACTTCAATACACGACTCTCATCCATGCATTTGAAGATTTTTACCATAACCTCAAAACATGGATCCTGAAGGATTTATTCTGATGGTTTAGAGAGCCAAAGAAAACAGACAAGAATGACCCAGAGTGGAGTTCGCCACAGGACCCATCCCCAAGGCAGGCTGCAGCTGGGAACCCTCCGGCACTCCTCGCTACTCCGGAGCAGCTCCCAACATTGTCCAGAGGTAGGGAAATCTCATGTGATAAACACAGACACTGGGAAATGTCATGCTGGGGTCAAAGAGCAGAGAGCATAAGGAGAACCTGGTAGGAAGGTGAACCACTGCATAAATGCATAAGAACACCAATGTAGGTCCCGTTTGTTTTTAAACAGTTTGAGTCTGTTTTCCATGAAACAGCAGGGATTACTGATCATGCTCCATTTACTTACTCACCACTCATATGGCACTGTAGTCTTTCTGTTGCCTGTGCTGACAGCACTCAGACTAAGCTACCTCACGTTTCTAAACTTGCTTTTCTTAAGCTTTGTTCCAAAGGTAGTTCCCCCAAGACCTGAGAAACGTCTCCAGCCAACCAGGTTTTGCCTCAGCAAAATCTTTCAGATCACCTGGGTAAAGTGAGCCCATGGCAAGACATCAAATAGCTTCCACTGAAAATTCTTTTGGTACCAATAAGAGAAATGAAATTTCATTAGTATGGCAAGGCAAGAATATAGCACACAAAGGCAAAAGAGGACCATTAGCTCAATCTTTCTGCCTCCTCTGCATTGTAACAGATACTTTGCCATTTCAATCGAATCTACAAAATTGCTACCAATTACTGTGTTCCTGACACTATTAAAAACTGTATTAATTCTTATAACTGGCCTCAGATATTTATGGATATATTCCCTGTGACCTACATTGTGCCTCTTAACTGCTGGTACTATTTCAGTTTCTCTGGTTTTTTCCTCAATTTGTTACATTTTGCTACTTTTTTTTGCTACCTTCACTTCCCTTTATGGGAAAAAGTATTTAGGACATCCAAAAACTCTCAGGAAACACCTCAAAAGTACATTAACACCTTTAAGTACATTAACCCACACAATTTGCCAATGATGTTTTCATTTCTGGGAAATCAATCCTATAAATCCCTAAATAGAATCACAGTATATGATATACCTGCATCCCTGAATATAACTGTATTCTCTTATGTACACAACAAATTATGTCATGTTTATGTATATCTAAAATGATCTTTCCTTCAATAACAAAATTAATTTATATGCAAAAATGTAGAATTTGAAAATCAGCATCTTTGAAAATCAGCATGAGTGCTTCCGGACATGTTTAATCTGCTTTCCCCCACAGTAATACTGTGGTTTCTCCACACCTTAGACAGTAAGGAAGATAAAGGATTTGACTTTAATGTTATAGCTACTCATATATTGACTCACCCTCCCTTCAGTGGTTTGTGGCAGAATCCCCCAGACCCGTTTCTGATCTGCAGGAATTCCTGTCCCAGGCTGCAATGCTCAGAACTAGGTAATGGCCAATTTCGGTTCTAGTAATGTGCCCCCTAACCCTTCCTTCCTGTGTTCAGCAACTATATGATCCATCCCTCAGGTTTAGAGGTTTCAACTTCTCTAACACTGATGAAGTGACCCTGAGTACCTGACAGTGCCTCGGGTGAGCTCGGTGTCTCAGTTCAGCTCTGCTCCGCTCTTGGGGCAGGTGATTGTTACACAGCTGTAAGGGATGAGACTTCCATCTTCTCCGGTCACTGATTTAATGCACAAAGCCCACTATATGCACGTTGAACTATCTGCTGATTAATCAAAGAAACCAGGTCAGGCTGGATGGGGCCTTGAGCAACGTGGACTAGTGGAAGGTGTCCCTACATGTGGCAGGGGATTGGAGCTGGATGATCTTTACGGTTCCTTTCCAATCCAAACTGTTCTATGATTCTGTGATTCTATGAAAACCCACTGGCTGCCAATCCTGCTCTGCTCTGAAAAGCAGAAGAAAAGATCCAGCAATTTCTGATGTAGCCTCCAAATTCCATGTTACCAATCATCTGCATAATCTAACACTAAGAGCAGCATTGCTGCTAATGCAAAAGTCACCTACTGGAGCTTAACTGTGTTGTGGGCATAAACTGGTAACACAAACCAGCACAGATCTGCAGAATTTGATGATTTCAACGCCCAGGAGTGGCAGCTCAGGCTTCAGGCTGCAAGGACGAGGGTAAGGAACTTGTGGGGTGGGCTTTTCTGTTCAAATCCTGAGCAATCCTGCATTCAGGAGAACACGGGACATTCGGCAATAGATGCTGAAACTTTTTGTAAGTACACTTTACAAAGAAAAAAAGCTGAGGGGGACAATAGAGTCTGCTGAAGAAATCAAAGTTACAATTTTCTTCTGTTCTCTGAATCCTCTGAATCTCTGAGTTTATATTGGAAGTATTGGAAACTGTAAAATTTCTTACAAATATTGGTAATTTGTAAAATGTTCATTGTTCGTGTAACACGATGAAGGGGACAGGGCCAAAACCTGCAGTCTTGTATCACTGAATTTACCTATTCTTTTTACCTAATTCAAAGAATCCAGATAAACGCATTCCTCAGGGAGGCAAACAACAGGTTCAAATGACATTTAAAATAACTGCTTATTCTAGTAGCAACTGCCACAGAAATTCCTCACCTAATACAATTAAAACCAAAAATAAATGCTTGCATGCACACTCATATACTGAACTGCCATGGAAAATTTAGCCCAAGTCTGAAATTACAAAAAAAATCTGAAATGAAAAAATTAAGATGCTGATTTTCAATCCATGTATTTCAGAGAAAAACTTAAAACTGACTTCTTGTCCTGGTTTCTTTTTCTAAAAGGAAATTATTTTATAAAAGATAAAATGAAAATATTGACGCTGGGTATCAGACATCTAAGCACAAGATCCAGCTAACACGTGGTTTAGCTATGTTCATGCTTTAAGGGGCAGAACAACTTTGTTCTGCTACATGCCAGCGAAACAGAGCAGAACAACAAAAGCCTTTCTGATGTACTGCAATGACAGGTCACCACAGAAAAGCAATGATTTCATGGTCTAGATTTCTCACAGGTCAGAAACACTGACAATGTTTTCACTGAGATTCAGTATCAAATTGGGAAGCAGAAGAATCAGGCCAGTCCTTTGTTCACTGAAGCTCCGTGTCAGGGTGACATGACTGTAATTTCTCTAAATGAACTCAGTGCTGTCGCTTTATGCTTTGCAGTATTTATTTCTGAATAAATACTTCAGCTGAAGGAATAATTGATCCAAAGTCTTAAATCCAAGCAGATCTGGGAGATTACTGACAGTATTCAAAAGTATCAAGATACACCCAACTATTTTCCTAGGTTGCAAGAATCATTCCTCTAGTGTCTCAGAGGACAGATTTAGAATAGGTGCCCTACAAAAGACTGCTAGAGTACACATTCAAACTGTGGACTCACTCCTATGGTAAAATGTAAGATACAAACCTGTTGTCAGTAATAAGCAAGTTAAATATTTAATGTTACAAATGCTGGTGGTAATTTAGACATTTAAACCATTTTCTCTTCTGCGCAAAGCAACTACATAAACAAGTAAGAAGATAATTTTCCCTCTCTGTTCAAAACTATGCTATGGATAATGCAGAATTACTTAACTACAATGGACTTGGGTTTGGGTTGTTTTTATTTGGGGGCGGTATTGCCTAAATTTTTCTCACCCTCCCATCCTGTGACTTCAAAAGTGTCACTGACAGGTACTGGGAAGTGTCACAAACAGGAGACTCTCTTTACCCCTCTCTTTACCCAAAATTTATAGCAATGAAGCCCCACAGCAGCATGACGTTACACCCTGCAGCTTTTGTTTTTAGCAGGAGCTCTTCTACCCTGTCTTTTCTTTTTTTTTTTGTAAAGACTACTCCAAACATTACTGATCATATTCTAGTACTTGACAAAACGTACTAAAGTTTTGCCTACACAGCATGGCCTTTTCCTGTAAGGTCACAAAAGGAACAAGATGTTTTTATGTAAGTAAGGTGACCACCAATACCTTCCAAACACTGCTAGATTGCGTATCAACACCAAGACAGTTCTGCTTTCTAATGCATGAGGTTCATGCATGTTCATCACGTTATTTGGTGTATGTATTTTACAAGTTCTTTTGTGGTTTTTTGCTCAGTACAGCCTTGACTTCCTCCTCCTAGGATCTATGGCAAAACAATCTGCATACCCTGTCCCATTGAAGAGAGACAATAATTCCTTAAGCTCTTCACCCAAGAAATTAAACATCATCACACTACTTCAAGTATCATCAATGCCTGTTGGTATTGACAGCACAGAAGGTACTGTCAAATTAATACATTTCCCCATCTTTATTTCCTGGATTATCTTAAAACAGTGCACATCTAGTCGTGCCTCATAACCCTTCTAGCACATCAATCCCCATCTTTTTGGCCTTTCCTCTTTCTACAGAAGAATGCTTTACTTGCCTGAAATACATGACCAAAAAGTATGTGGCCACAAGATGATCTGTATTGTTTCAATATAAGTGTACCACAGCTGCCAGTTCCCAAGATACTGTTTCCATGGAGAATAATTTGTATTAACATCTAAAATAAAGGGGCAGGAAAACCCAGAGGCAGTGAAGCAAGGAAACATGCAGGGAAGAATTAGCTCTAGACTTAAGTATATCATGGAATCTCTTAGGTGAAGGTGATGTCTTACTCTAATGCCTGTTTAGTTAAGCCCTCATGAGTAAGTCTTCATCTGCTTTTTGAGGATTCAATTCACTGCCAGTGAATTCAAAGGGGTGGCAGTGCTAGTTCCAGAGATTTTCCAGCTACAAAGTTCTACTGCATTAGTTACCACAGCATCCCATTCTGTGTCAGAGATACAAGGAAAAAATTATGAAACTAAATTATGTAAGTACATTGTGAAATTGTATTTCACAATATACAATTTCTGACATTTTGTTGTCATTTGCTGCTCTCCATCTAGACCACTGACATCTTCCCATAAGAGACTTCCCAGAGCCTTGAGCGAGCTTTACAAACCCTTTACAGCGATTCTGGACAACTCGTACAGGAAACACAGGTATACTGTCACCTATCACAACACCAAGGAGCTTGCTTCGAATATCATCACCAAATAATATCTCCAGCTGTAACAGTTAAAAATCTCTGCTGATAATGCTGAAACACACGGTGTAAAGGGCATGAAAAAACAACTCTCTTTTTTCACATCAAATTGCATCAGACTAACTGCTCTAGAAGGAACAAAAGGAATGCAGTGTACTTGTACTGCTCTGTCACCTGCCTTTCTTCAACCTGCCATCTTGTTGGCTTCTTTCTTTAATAGGAAAAGCCCAGTGATCCAGGCCAGGCAACAGAAGTAAACTCAAGCATGGCCTTCTTGGCTATAATCATGGAATCATACAAAAGCTTGACTTGGAAGGGACCTTACAGGTCATCTAGTTCCAATTCCCCCACCATGGGCACAGACATTTAACACTTAATTGGGTTGCTCAGGGCTTCATCCAACCTGGCCTTGAAAACTGCCAGGGATGGCACACATTTTCTCTGGGGAACCTTTTCTAGTATCTCACTCGCCTCAATGCGTTCAGTCATTTTCAAGCTGTGGTTCTACAATTCAGCAGTTACTTTTTGTGGATTCTCATAAGAAGATCCAGAAAAGCAGGTCCACACACACAGTGAAACAATCCTTTTCAGCATCTAATCTATGTCTGCTATTGATTCCTTACAATCAGCAGCTTTTCTTCTAAATCTTGTTTCCCTTTTTCAAGCATTTTCTCCAAACACTGGTCGCCACGTATCTTCAATCGTTACCTTTAGTTTATGCAACTCAAAAGTCTCATCAGTTCTGTGGTTTCTTCACGATGGAGTTCAGTTGAAGAGAAAAAAAGAAAAAACCATCAGCAGAAAGATACAAAGACACTGCACTTTGGGTGCAGATACATTCCCATGTGCATCTAGGTCACACTCACATAGGTATGTTTGTGTTCGTATTTGAGTTGGTTCCTCAGAACCTGTTAGAGACACTGTTAGTGGCAACTCCACTGCAGAGCAGGCATATGTTGCCAACAACTGTCAATTCAAGTAAAAAAAATAAAATTATGATTACAGAAAAATATGTTTGAAACAGAAGTGAGGCAAGTGCTAAAAGCTAGGCTGAGTGAATTCCATATGAAGACCAAGTAGAAGCAGAGAGCAATATGAGTCTGCAGTGGATGTGCAGCACTTCAATTAGGAGTTTAAACATGTCATTGGAAAATGCAAAGTTCATTACCAACTAAGGATGACTGTAAATAATTTCTTGCTTCAGCTGTTATGATTTGAGGGCTTTTTTCTGCCCTTTCAGTTCCTCTATGCCTTCCCACATACTGCTATTTTTATATATAGCCAACACTACCTGATGTCATTTTGTCATCTGCCACCATTACACCATCACCCTTTTCTGATGAGGTTTTTGCTACTTCTAATCTTTATATTACAGCTAAGGTTTCTGTCATTAGGAGAGCTGGTAAGTAGAGAAAGAGGTGTTAAAAAACAAAGTCTTAGTTCAGCCTCCATAAATGTAAACAGTAACTAAGCCATTTATGCCAATCTCTCCCCCCCCAAAAAAAACAAAACAAAAAACAAGCCAAAACCAAACCAATTACTGAAAAGGATATCATTACCCTGCTGTCAGGATTTTGTATGTTTTTAGCAGTAGAAAATGTGTATTATTTGAAAGACTGATTGGGTTTGTGGAAGGTGGAAAAAGGTGATCTGTTTTATTCTTGCATTTTATCCCATGACTCCAGTGCTCTCAGTCCCAGGGAACAGTGTCTGTCAGAATGATAAATATCACTGACAAACAATAAAATATGAACAGCAAATCAAATATAAACAAGTCTGCAGATGGAAATAGGAATTAGGGAAACATCTCTGGGCTGCATACAGATGCAATGTTGATCCAATCACCAATGCATAAATGACCAAACAAGTGGCCCACTGGCTCAACATATAAAAATAATTCATTAAGACAATGATGCTTGAAGGGACAGGTTTATTATATCTCCCACACCTTTTCATTTCTGAGCCAGTGACCAAAGCAATAATGAAAATCTTTATCCAGAAAACATTTACAGCAAAACACAATGTATTTGTGCTGTTAATTAAAATGCTATATTGTTCTCCTCCCTTCTCACATCCAGGGTGATTCTCTAACTTTGCAATAGCATTTTCCATACAATAATGCTTAAAAAACTACACTAAACACAACATAATCCTAAATAATAACTCTTTTTTAATTACCTGGTATAGAATACCTTGCAAACAAAAGACACTCATTCAGATTTAATGACAGGTACTGTATTTTTTGGCAACCCTGGAACAAATCAAAGAAAAAGCAAAGAATTATTCTATAACCATGAGGGAAAGAAACATCCATCTAAACGTAGAGGATTCATATGGCAAAACTAAAGAAAAAATCCACACTTACAGCAGATTTTTTTTTTAATTCTTAGTGCAAGAAACATAACCAAGTTAATCACAGAGTCAGTACTAATTAAGAATATGGAAAATTCTCCTATACAGAGGTAGAGTCCAGTGCACAAGGCTAAAACGATATTCAATAGTCTAAACAAGACTGAGCCAGGTTTTACGGAATCCACTTTTTAAAGTATCAGACTGTATGTACATACATACAATAAATAGACTATACAATCTTTAAAGTAGTTTAATAAACTTCACAAAAATTATAGTAGATGCATTGATATCTTTACATAATCCAAAGTTCGTATCTCTATCACCCAGAAATGGATAAAACCAATATTCCTGATATCAAGTTAAATGGAAAATAGTTTAGCAAAGTGTTGATAAATCAAAATATTTTACATATTTTAAAGCCTAAATTTATGCTTATAAAGGATGAATTTCAAATGCTCTGAAAATGTTCCTTTTGATACTATCTGTAAAGAGGTTTCAAATGCTGTAATTCGTTATAAACACTTGCCTTACATTCCATGTTCAAGGGAAAAATGGACTTGGATACTCACAGTTCTGATGCATTGGCACAACAAGAAGTGATGAGAATTAGATTATTTTAAAGGCCCAAAGGACACCAGGAGAATTTATGGACGAAACCTTCATGTCTCAAACTACACAAATCACATTAGAAAGTTAACAGAGAACTGTTTGGTTTTACTACTTCAAACCCGTCGGTGCCTTTCTGCCCGGAGGCACCTGATTAGCATCGCTCTGGGAGTTAAATGTGCATCTCTGGGCCCCCAGGTTTGCTACAAGCCCATAGGGCTTAACAAAACACACATGGAATCTTTTGTGGGTTACAACAGTAGTGCATAAATCGGGGACGTCTGTTGCCATTCATTTCAGTGATAGTCGCAAGGAAAGGATTTCAGGGAACTGAGCTTTCAGCTGTATCTTTCTGAACTGTGCAAAATAAAAAATAAAAAAAAAAAAAAAAAAAAATTGGGAAAAAAAGAAAATCACCCTGGGCATTACAAAGCAAATATGCTTCTACTGATAAGTTGTTTTCTACAAAAGGTTCTTTCAATTGCCAAGGGGGCAACAGCCACAGTAAGAGGGAAATAGTAACAACAACAGTAAGAGCTTAATAATCAGAGTTTGAAATTATGTTCACAGTTCGGTTACTTTTAATTTCTATAAGCACCTACGCTGAAAAACATGAGGGTTTGTATTTTAGCTTCCAAATCAAATCTCCTTGTGACAAATACCTAGTTAAGATTTCCATTCTGCCCTTCTACAGGCCTTCTCATTGGAACAATTTTTTTTTATTATTTTTCATTTTATACAAACAGACTCGCTTTGATTTAAAGTAAACATATAAAAGTTGAGAATATTGCTTGCAACAATGGACCTGGAGGTGAAGGAATGAACTAGTCAGGCCATACAAAAAAAAAAAAAAAATCTCCCTCAAAATGAATGAATTCTGCTAAACTTCTAATGCTATGAAAATCTGCAAAAAGGATCATAAGATCTGTTGCAAATTTCAGAGATTTGGCCCAAGTCTTATCATCATCATCTGAAGACTTTAACAACTGTATCTTTATATTACGGAAAAATAAATGATTCCAAGAACTCAGGAAGGCACACACACCCAAGTGTACTATAAATAAAATACATCATGAAATTACTAAGATCTTCTGATCCCTGTACACACTTTTGGTTCAGCACTATGGTCAAGTTCTCTCTTTTGAAATACAATAAAAGGCATACAAGAAATGTAACATATGCATAATAATTAAGAAGAATAATGCTAATAAGACAGCTTACAGAGAAAAGTGCAGTGAAAAAAACCCAATGCTATTTATTCGGGGGCTTGTGCTACTGTAAATACAGACTTTGTATTTCCTGCTGTGCAAGGGGAAGAATTTATCCTGGGAAGCAGCAATGAGGAACGCAAAAAAACCCAACAACAACAACAAAAAAGATATTAAGAGAAACCTTTAAGATGGAAATCTCCCAACTTCTTCTCCTCTAGTGCACAGTTATCTGACTACATGGTTTATTTTCATGCTGCCATTTCCCTTCATGAGTACAGTATAATAGAAAATGGCACAGTTCTTAAATATTTTTCTGCCTCTACTTCATTTTTTTGTTTCTTCTTTCAAGCACCTGATTTGCTGTTTCCTCATAAAAAGTGTAAAGCTGTTAGTGAAAGTGAGAAAAAAATTGTTGCTCGTCATCTCTCCCGAACACCGATTTCTCCATTTCTCCTTCCACAAGGTTTTCACTCGTGTGCTACACAATGGGGAGGCACTGTAAAGGCAGCTTGACAGATTTAAAAATAAAAAAAATCAAAGTCTTTTTTCTTTATCCCCCCGCCCCCAGCCCACTCTGAAAAAAATGGATGGATGAAACAGTACGTCCGTAGGAATATTCCAGTCTCCTCTGTTAGGAGATAATCGCAGGGGACCATCTAACCACAGTCAGATTGTCAGCACTGACCGACCGTTTCTTTGCAGCTTTCCTGAAGTCCTTATATTTATCTTCACACAAGCGAGAAATGGCCTGTAAAAGATGAAAAAACCCTCAGTTGCATTGCCCACAGCTGTACAGGAAAAGCAAGGCTAAACGCAGATTCCTACATACAGGTAGAATTACAAAGAGTCACTTCATTAAGTAAAACACATGAAGAAGCTTCTCCTCAAAGCCTCACTCTCAGTTCATTAATCTTAAAAGAAAAACTTGCACTGCCCCACACTTTTGAAGGACCCAGAGAGCTTATGCCAAGGCCTTTCTTTTCAGGTTAACCATCACAAATCTCACTGGGGGAGCTGACAGTGCTCACCCACTGCTACAAGGTAACTGATACATAGCACTGCATTGGTGAAAAACAGTAGAAAACTTAATAAAACAATAGTAGAGTAGGTAAGTATATTTGGAGCATTTATAAAGAGGGTGGCTCTTAATTTTTTTATTTTCTGAAATGTTTATCAGTATTTTTTTTTTTTTCTCTACTGAGAAATGCCCTGGCAGAACACTCGCCCTGCTTTGCTTCCAGAGCTAACGTTTATTTGCCTTCTGGAAGCAGCTGGTGATTTCTGTGGGATCAGGCTATCCTACATAGTGCCAGAGGAACTCATATTCGGAATACTTTAATTTGCACTACAAATACATAGCAATTTTAAAGCCTTTTGAAGAGAGAGACAAACATCATTCGAGCATTGACTCCTTTTATACTACATTGGATTTAATGTTTTATGTTTCTCCTACTGTTTTTAGTGAAGTCTAAAACAAGTATTTAATATGGACCTCACATGCATAAATACACTATGCCCTAAAATAGCCTGTCTCTATTATGGTTCATATGGCTGGGACAGGCTATGGTTGGCATCAGTAGAGATGTCATCTCTGCTGATCAAAGACGCAGAACTGCAGAGAAAGCTCACTGCAAGGAGCACTCAAGGTCAAATTAAAAAATAAGATCAACTACAGCAGTATTGTTATTTACTCAGGAATGGTTTCAAGTGGCGTCTCAAGATAGGACGTTTAATAAAAAGTACTGTACAAACAAAACCAGTACAAGTGTTTGATTATAAAACAAGGCATTACAAATAATTAAACAGCCTGACTCTATGGAACATCGTTTTATTTCTTGATCTTTACTTCTCTAGCACAGTGAGTTCTAAAAGTGAAGAGCCCTTTAATTTTAATAGTCCTGCAAAAACCAGAGGCAGGTATGACAGAAGCACACAATTCACATCTGAGAGCAAGTTCACCTAATGCTTTGGTCAAGCCAGCCAGAAAACATCATTAAATTAAAAAATAAAACTAAACAAACAAACAAAAACTCCAAAACCACACACAAAAAACCCCAAACCCAAAACCAACAAAAACTACCACCACCAGTAAGAGACCAGTTTCTACTTTTCAGTTGAAAACTGAATTTCCTTTTTATCAAGACTACTCTTGAACACAGTTTTCTTTCGTGGTCCACATGAAGGAAACAAGAGAATAAAATAACACAAGTATTCCTATTGCTTTTTAGACAATAATTTAACTCACTTAAAACTGCCTAATAACATTTTATTTAATTTAACCAGGAACTTAACAGACTAAGAGTTTAATGCAATTCAAACATTTAAATTTCAATAGGTCAAAAGTGTTTATTAATGAAAAAATGTGCCAAGGTACGGCTTGACAAATAGATACACTGAGGTGGAACTCGGCTTCTTCTGGCTGCCAAATCAGACTATTACCTTAGGCATCAAACAGTCAGAGAAAGTAATCACTTCAAAATTGCCTGCTTCACAGGAAAATTTCTGTTCTGGCACTTGGTCAGACAAAATGAAATTTTGCTTGGAAGTGGCACTTAATATTTGGCATCTCTAGGCTATGTTGATTAATCGTACAGATAAGAAACACATTGACTCCCACTGAAAGCAGTTCTGTACCTAAAGGTGCCTGTTCATTTGCAAGTAATTTACAAAATTGACATTTAGAGCCTATTTGGCAAAATAGTTCATCAACTTTAGCACAACATATGGGAAAACAAGACAAAAGTGGAAAACTGTAAATATTTACTACTGTCCTTCAGTTAAAATATATCCAGACAGTTTATAAACACCTTTCTGTCATCTGATTTCTGTTGTTTTTATTGCTAGAAAAAAAGTATTTTTTGACAGTTGCAAGGGACCATTTCTCATATGAAATCAAAACATTATATAAAACAGCAACACTACTGCATAATGTGAAATTCTGTTGGAATTGAATGTAATGTATGTACTCAGCTAGAATGAATATATATATATTTTTCCATATAGTTCTGCACACAGAAGTAAAGTCCGTTCCTCCACTGAGTTATATGAATCTACATGAGAATTCGTCACTGGAGAAGGGGACGGGTAAGGTGAAAGGAGGTGGGAGAATAGTAGTAGTAACAGTGTAAATTTTGGCTGCATGCAGGTTTGTGCAAGGCAGGAAAGCAGCATGGCTGGCTCTGGCTTCACTACCAGGAATGCACAAAGACACACAACTGTGAATGCTGCACAGCCCCCACAAATTGACAAACCAGAGAAAACAGCAGGGACAGACAGCACCAAGTCTGGAAATGCTGTATACAAAGACAACGTGATGTGATGATGGTGGTTCTTCTTAATTTATAGAGCAGGAAAGAAAAAGCAATTGGTTACTCTTAACAAAAGAGAAGACGAGTTTTGCTCTGTTTTGCTTTCCCTTTGCTTCTTGGATAGGAGGGATCTGAACATAGAAAACACACAGGACTGCAATCACTCACTGCGACAGTGGGAAGCTGAAGAGATATCTGACACTGGGAAGCTGAAAGACACTTCTCTACTTGTAACCTACATATTTTTCTCCTGGTTTTTGTCTGTTTGATCTATAGAACTGTATCTTCTAGGGCCAAGAAAATACTGCATGTATTTCAAAGGGTTTGAACTATGCGCTCAGACAATATACAGTTAAAGTGGGAGCGCACTAATAAATGCTCTTACAAAGTCCAGCCTTCAAACAAGCACAGTGCTAAGATCACAAGCAGTAGTAGGGCAGGCACATTTTGTGTACTTACCCCAAAGAGGATAATCTGACTCATGTTTAGCTCAGCACATGGGATAATAACCAGGTGTGAGAGTAGGAAATTACCAAATAGTGGATTAAGGTTGGACATCCAACAACCTTCTTGGCAGAAAAATGTCCCATATTAGAAAACAGTCCTCAGCAGAAGCAAAGGAAGCCTTGACATTTGACATAATTAAAAGAAAGAAGAAAACACACTACAACACATGCCAGTTGGAACAAACCACATTGGCAAGTGGACAAACTGGATGATGTAATAAAAGGTTATTTGCCATTAACTTGCCTGATTTCATACAACAGGAAAAAAAACAAGAAGGGTCATAAAAATGGTTTCTGACTACTAGGTGGACTGGTGTAACAACTCCAGGACACTTCAGTCCACAGATCAATGAAAGGTAAGAAAAAATTCCTGTCATTTAGTAATTTAAAAGACAAAGCTGCTTCTTAAGTGACAATTGTAAGAACATGAATAAGGAAAAACATCCACTGCAGATGCTTGAGAAAGCAATATAATTTTTAACAAGTATTGCAATGTCTCATAACGCCTCTAAGCTGATGGATCTTTTCCAACATTTCCATTTGATGAGGAACAGTATTCACTAGCCCCGCCCTTGGTCTTCTTAAGGCTTTTTTTTTTTATCACAGGTGTGTCAACCTCATGATGTTTGCCGAAATTGTAATGCAGATTTTGCCACGTCAGATCTAATACTCCTGCTTTAGATATGTAAAATAGCTTTAAAATGCAAAAGTGGCAAAAAAAGCATAATAATATTACCATTTCTCTATGCAAGACCTTTCGTCATCTCCCATGTCAGTAAGTAAGTTGCTTTAAATCTTAGGACTGAGCAAGTTCTTTTCTGTTTACCAGACAGGGCAAATCCTTCCACTGCACGTGTACATTTGCTACAAGGCTGCTGTCTTTCATCACAGACTGCAGCTTTTCTCTCAGTATCAAAAATATCACAGCCTGTGTGGTACTACATCTACTCCACTTGACAATCCAGGCAACTGTTTTAAAAACGGAGAACTCTGGTCTGAACAGCACACCAGAGACCTAGAGAAGTGCTGCAAATGCATTTTGATAACTCTTGGCAGGCTAAATGCTTAACTGTGTTCAGGGAACTAGGCTATAAATTATGCTGTCAAGTAGTTTCAAGGGCACACTAATGACAACCAAGTACTGCCACAGAACAAGGCAGTTCCCTCCCTTCTGGCCACAGAGCAGAGGCAAGGAGGTGGCAGACCAAGTTGGTTTTACAGCAGATACTCTTTCTCTGCCCTGAAGACATCCTCTGACTAGCAGGGTTATTTACAGCCAACTTGTGCTGGCAGCACAAAGCATCCCTAACACGGGGAAATTTTTACTGATACAGATTTATTGAAAAACTATTCCATTAATTCTTTTTAAATATGTCTTTTCTTTAGTCAGTACAGAAGAATCACCAGTACTCTCTGGGTATTTACAGTAATTTCATATTTTTCTTTTCTTCTAAAGTTTCAGGAGCTAACATTGTTACCTTTATTTGTAACTTGCAATTATACACTGTATGTGATATAGACCGACAGTGTTAAGAAACTGTGTGCTAAATCAAAAAGTAATTCACTTAAGATATGAAATGGCATATGTATATCAAGACCCCCACGCCATAGTAAATCACCTCTTTTTCATCTAAGATAACAATTCAAATTATTTGTCTTTTTTTTGATAGTCTCTTTAATAGAAACAAAATCTGATGCAAATTTAGATCACACTCTATAGAAAGAATTAAGTTACATTCTTATTGGAGCTACCTGTGAAATTTAGAAAGAATGAGAAATCTAGTGAAATTTGCTTTGATTCTTTCTCCAACACTTTCTGTTCCCACTGAAGTCACAAACAAGACAATTAACATTCCCACGCACCACTTCCCCCCACAAAAATGTGCACTGTACTGCCTGCCTGTTTTACAGGAGCACTAGGAATTTCAGAGCATGCAAAGCTCACTCTAACCCACAGGCAAACAACCTCCAGTGCAAAGATGTTATGTAATTAAAGACGTGTTATGTTAAAAGCAGTCAGCATCTAATGAAGATCTTCAAAATGAGTAACAAAATGTGCACACACCCATGCAATAATGCCCTTGAGAAACATACCAGAAAAATCAGGAAAAGTATATTCCAGTTTTGCAAAGGGCCCACAATTAGCTGATGATTTAAATTCCTCCTGTGTCTGTGGGTATTCTGTACAGTGCCCAGCATTTCACAGGTCTAGACCAACACAGTGCTTTTGGCATATGGTATATTCAGATCTCATAAGCGTTCATGGTTTATTCACTAAAGGCATGTGCTCATTTCTGTTCTGCCATTACTGACAGAAACACCCCAGGAGATAACAGACTTGGATCCACGTGAAGTGAAGCAGTAGCAGGTAACAAGAACATGGAATAGCTATCTGCAGCAACACTTGTTAATATTCTGTCCTTTAAGGTGGAGAATCAATTTTAAGAAACCAAATGAACACACAAAACTAAACTGTGAAAAGACTTATGATAAAACTTGTGGGTACAAGGCCAATACAGTCAACTGCAATTGAAAAAGAAATGGAAACCAAGACGAGGTATGAAGCAAATTGGGCCAAAGTGCTGTCCCCACAACCATGAATACTCAAGGCACTAACAAATCCATGATGAAAATCAGGCACAAAATACTCTAATGTGTTACCAGAGTATCTGGGAAAAGATGGGAGAATGGAGAAACAATGCAGAAATTACAAATTCCCCTATATATTTAACACTGAGCATTCTAAAAAGAAAGTGTCTTACCTCAAGTTTATATGCCCTGTCTCTGCTGAGGGGCTCCAAAGGAAAACTCAGGTTATTTGCTTCTGCCAGGGAACGCAAATCAAAATAATACTTGGCATAAACACTGGAGGGAACATTAATATTGAACTGTAACAGCTCAAGAAACTGGCGTTCCAGCTCGTTCCTGTAGGAGATAAATGTGAAAACATATTTCAGACTAAGCATTTAGAATGTAATTTTACTTTTAACTCCAAATAGTACAAACCCAGTTCATTTCTTATTCTTGCCAGATGTAATTATCCCAGCCTAAGGTTCGACCCACCCTACCAAGTTCTACTGGCATACGTATGCCAGTGAGGAATATGAGAGATGCTGCACCTTGCAGTTGCTACTGTGATGCCAACCAAGTCCAGGCACAAAGTTTTGCTATGGAAGGGGCACCTTAATCAGTTTAGCTAATACAATTTGGGAAAGAAAAGCTAGCAGGAAAAAGAAGTTCTCGTAGTTTCTGCTGTACCTCCACTAGGTGGGTCTGCACACACAGCTATGCCAAAACAACACACACACATGCCCTGAATTTGTCAGACATGTCTTATAAATGCTGCACATTACTCTAACACCTAAATTACTGGAGAACTTATTTATTCCCTACAGCCTTTCATAATCACTCACTTAGAATTCAGAAAACCTGAATTTTTCAGCACACTCTCTTTATGAACAGAATAAAGGAATTTTTCCCTTAGACGTGCAACCACAATTCACAGTGGTGATCATTTGCTTTCCAGCACCTAAAACAAATGTGTTTGTCAAAATACCCTATAGGAACAGAGGTTCTATTTGAGCTCCCACCCTGTAAAGCTTTGGTATAGCAATATGTTTTTACCAACACCTGTACATTAAAAAGTATGTTGAGAAATAAGGTAACCAACAAAATTAAGGAGTGGAAATTTTCATCAATTGCACAGTAACTAGATATCCTACATAATATTTATGCAGGGACATATGATACATTTAAATCAGTGACTTCAGGATATGAGAAATAAAATAAATAAATGGGTGCTGAAAGATGGTTGCTGAAGAGCACAGTGACTGCACAGCTCTGTTACCAGCAGGCATTGACTGTAATATTGCTTTTGAGTTACATTTTGACTGCTGTGTAAGTGTAAGGAAAATGTAATAGAGGTTGCACAGTTGGCAACAGAAGAGGAGGGATCTGAGGATAAAAAGTACTGGCACGGTAGTTTTTCAACACAATGATTTTTCTTCTTCTCCTTCTTTATTCTTATATCACTCTTATATCACAATCATTGTCCTTCCTTATCCTCACTCTCTCTCTGCCAAAATTCTATGTTTACATAATGATAAATATTAATTAACATTAAAAGACTAACTAAAAGCTAGATAGGGACTCCTTGGCATGAATTCACATTGCTGAAGATCGCAGCTTTTAAAAAATCCGAGTAACAAAATTACATTTTAAGATATCTATGAACAAATACAGAATATTATTTTTTATACTGCCAAGGTTGTACTTTCTGCAAGTTAAGCCTAAGGGTCTACATTAATGGATAATACAAAGCCTGCTTTAATGGTGAAAGACATTGGTTGTAGCTTTTTTGAAGAGCACCCTCAAATCTGTAAGGAAAATACACAGTCTCAGACTTACTATTCCCTAACTCCCAGATCTGAAAGTCAGATTAACTCAGCAGATTAACTCCAGTTGAGAAGGGACAAAAAAATACAAGTATTTTTTTATTTGAACTAATGTAATTTAACTAACCACCATACCCTTCTTCCACCATACACCTACCTCAGACTGCTTTAGCATGTGCTTTCTTGGGGCACTCCACAAATTCACACAGAAATTCAGTGTAAAGCTACATACAGGACTACAGATACCCACTGCACTTTAATCCTCCCCAGTTCTCTATTAGCTTTTAGGCACAGTCCACTGTACTGATGCTGACTTATAAAACACTGAAAGGTCTGCACGACGTGTGCCACGATACACTTATGCTGAATGATTCACAGCAGCTGAAGATTTTGACCTAGAGCTCTTCTTCTGCCTTACTAATACAAGGAAAGGACCCCTCTTGCTTAGAGCTAGACATTTCAAAATCATCATACTGTACTGTACCAACTACCTGAAAAATAAGAAAGAAGAAAAAAATCCAACACACCACAGATGGGCAAGGGAAAAAAAATTGGAAAAATGGCAGCAGGAATATAAGCACCAACATCTTCGCTGGGGGATTCACAAGGAGCCCTAAACATAAAGCCCATGAACCAGATCATCACGTACCATATAGAGAGCTCAGGCTCCCCAAAGGATTCTGGTTCTGCAGGTTGTGAGAACCCTAAAATCTTTAGGAAAGGGTTAAGAAGCTAAAAACCTTAAGGACAAGGACTTTGGCTTAGGTGCAGCACAGAAAGAGGGTCGATGTTAATACGGGTCTGCCACGTGAGTAATCGTGTTATATAGCTCAAGTGCAACTTCTAACAGTAGCACCATCACATGTGTTTGCCAAAAACAATAACCTCTTTTTCTGTTTCCTTTCACACCACCACAGGATGACTCATCACCTGCCTTCAAGAAAAGCCCTGAGAATCAGCAATTTCAAAACTCACACTTATAACCATTCCTGATTAATACTGTCATACAGCACAGTCTAACCTGTCACTCTGCTTCAAGCTTTTCAGCACTTCAGGTCATGTCCCAGCTTCATAAATACTTTAAAAGCAATGAGATTTGCCTTGGAGGAGGAGCGAATGGAGGGAGACTCTTACTGCTACTGAGTACTCAAAAGCACAAAAAAGATCAAGGGAAAAAGTAATTTAGAAAAATCATTTAGGAAGCACTTAAACAGTCAAGGAAGCATTATTAAATTACTCTGCATGGAATAATATTGCACACAGAAATGTGAAGGGCCTGATTTTGGTTCTTGTCCCTCTTATCTCCCTCTCCCCACTTTTATTCTGGAAACCTCATTCTGTCTGGGCTATGTCAGAAAAGAAGCATCATCAACCATTCTTAAAGTAGCTTACATATTTTAAAACAGATACTGAAATGGCATTACGCGGTATTTCCCTTCCTCTACCTTGAAGTAAGCTTTCTCCAAAACTAATGAAAGTATCTACAGCATACCACAGCGATGCAACTGTCTTGCATTGTGTTTTTCATTCTGACTTGGAGAAAAAAAACCACCCACTTTATTACAAATTGCGTGTTAAAAACAAGATTTAGAGGTAACTTTCCTAATGCTTGAGCAATGACAGCTACTCAGAATTTATAAGACTTATCTAGCAGTGCATGAGCATGCTTACTTTAAAACAATCAGCTGACTCCTAACATTCAACCTTTCCCTTACAGATCATTTTTAGACCAGTTATAAAACTGACATACAGCAAAATATTAGAAACTAAATCAGGGCTGCTTAGCAGAAACACTCGGTCTTTCACTGCTCTGAGATTGCAAACTTAGATTCAAAAACCATTCTGTCTGCGTAAACATTTCTTCTCATGTACTTCCCTCCCTCCCCTCCTCCCAGAGGGGTTATCCACAACAACCTCTCTCCATTGGCTGTGATCCTGACTGAAGTGAGCTAAAGCACAGACAAGTCTCTACAGTTTTCATTACAGATACTTAGCTCTGCTTCAAAGAGCTCTGAAACACGCAGATACTGTACTAAAACACTTTTAATAATTTTATTATTATTGGTTCCTATGAAAAAGGGGTGCACCAGTAGACTGGAAACGTCACTCTCTGAATTCACCAGCTGCAGTTGAGGGATCAGCCACCCCCAGCACCATCCAAGTGCCAGTTCCAGCTGTAGCCCTTCCAGCACTGTCCTCAGCTGAGAACACACACCACACACACCAGCTCAGCTGAGGACACCTCAGAAAGTGTGCACAGCCTGTCACTCAGCCCTGAATGTGCACATGATTCAGACCCAGGGCACTTCAGCCAACATATGCAATACCTGCAAACCCACCAAACAAAAAAAGCATTAGACTATTTACTGAAGAATCATTCTATATCAGAACGTGAACATTATGATATTGTGTTTGTTCTTATTACAGCTATTTTTTTATTGTTGTTGGAACGTACCCTCAACAAGACTGGAGTATCCAGTCACATGTCAGAATTCCCTATGTTGTAAAAATATGCACTTTAAGAATGCCATCTAATGAAAAAATGGAAAAATGGATTTTTTTCCCCATTTGCAACTTAAAATAATACATTTTTAACACCTTGGAAACTAATCCAGCACGACACAGGGGGGAAAAATCTTAAATCCTAAAAGCACCAATTTTGAACAATGGCAATAAGTAAGTGGGTGATTATCTAAGGGTCATCAGAATCATAATTTTTTTCCTGCTTTACATGTTTGTCTACTGTCTGTATGGAAAATTAGTGCGACAGTAAATGATACTGAAGTGAATAAATGCAGGCTCATAGGAGGTGGGGATTTTTGTCAAATCATACATTTAAATATTCTGCAAATCTGTTTTCATCACTTTGCATGAAAATCCAGTGGTAAAATACACTTCAACCAGAAAACACAAATAATTCACGTCTTTCATGTAAGCAGCTGCCAAGCAGACCTCATGCCATCGATCAGCATTCACCATGTTTAGATACAACACAAATATACAAACTTCATATAATTTATGAAAGAACTTCCTGTCACCCTCACACACATGGATCTTGGCATTCATTGACAAAGATAAACAAACTGCACTCACATGTCTTCGACAGTGATATCTTTCAGGATCTGGCAGTAATCCACGTTCCACACTGCCTGGTCGTCCCAAACTTTGGATGCCAGCAGAATTGCCCCCAGTACAATTCGCTTCCAGTTTGCTGGACAAATATCTATCTCTGCATAAGTTAAAAGTCTTTCAAGATATACCTGTGGAAACACATTAAAATCAAGACTTGATCTATTTTGCTATGAAGTATAAATGGATAAGAAAACTATTCTCACAAACCCATACCAGTAATTTTAAGATGGTAATCTGCTCTCAAGAAGATTCTTCTATTATAAAAGTTCTAAGTCTGAATATATACATTATTCCAAGTTCATAACTGAATGTGACAAATCCATTTTACTTGGCCTTTGCCTTCTGATCCTATTACCCATTTCTAAAGGCCAGACGTCAAACTCCTGAATACACCTTTTCTTCTTTAGCTGTGACTTGCTCCTGCCTGCCACCCTAATGCTGAAGAAAACCTAACCCTTTGACAATCTTATAACACTGTAAAACAAAACATCACCAATTGTTCAAAAATTTCTTTTTCTTCATAAGGAAGGCAAAATCCTATCTAAGCACAAAATAACAAGTTCCAAATTATCTGTCAAGCCCACTACTAAAAAACGGAGGTTTGTCTTTTTATTTAGAGCATCACTCTGAGAAGATTTTGATGTACAAAATTTGGTACTGGGAGACCACAGAAACACAATGCTCAGTAAAAAGGCTGCACATGGATCTCCCCAGCATCTGCACCACCTGAAGGTTCTGTGTAAAAGGTGGCCTTTTGTTTTCCAGGCAGCCTGTGTAAGCAACCCCCTTACACTCTATATTGCACAGAACAACTTGTAATCTTTGCAAGGCAAACTGCTCCTTGAATTATGAACAAACAGCATTCCTTGGAATTGTCCTTGGAAAGCAAAAAACTTCTTTAAAGCAACACACTGTGCTAACACAGGCAGTTTCATAAGCAGAAAGCCTATGAAAGCCATAATATCATGCCACTCAAATTAGGAAATGAAATTAATTTGCATCAGTGTAGAATTTGACTTCTTACTATAAATGCAAAATCTTTTAAATTTCAACTTTTTACATCCAGTTTTAGTAGATTTTTTTAATGAATACTGCACATCTATAGATACATAAAACAAACAAAAATCAGAAAATAATATCCTTTCTTACATGCAGCTCTAGCTGAGAAAGAGAAAATGAAAAAAAAAAAGCAAAAAGAAAACTAAGTAAGGATTTTGTGTGGGCTCAAATTCAAAGGTATTTAGAGAACAAAAAGTAAACAGATGAGAATTATATTGCAAAGAAAGACATAGAATCATAGAATGGTTTGACTTGGAAGGGACCTTTAAAGGCCACCTAGTTCCAACCCCCCTGCCATAGGCAGGGACACCTTCCACTTGACCACGTTGCTCAGAGCCCCATCCAGCTGGCCTTGAACCCTTCCAGGGATGGGGCATCCACAGTTTCTCTGGGCAACCTGTTACAGTGTCTCACCACCATCACAATAAAGATTTTCTTCCTAATACGTAACCCTACCCTCTTTCAGTTTAAAGACATTTATAGCCCTTGTAGTATCACTACAAGCCTTCGTAAAGAGTCTCCCTACAGCTTTCCTGTAAACCCTCTTTAAGTGCTGGAGGTGCTATAAGGTCTCCCTGGAGCCTTCTGTTCTCCAGGTTGAACAGCCCCAACTCTCTCAGCCTGTCTTCACAAGGAGAGGTGCTCCAGCCCTCTCATCATCATCATTACCCTCCTCTGGACTTGTTCTAGCAAATCCATGCCCTTCTTATGTTGGATACCCCGGAGCTGGATGCAGTACTCCAGGTGGGGTCTCACCAGAGCAGAGCAGAGAGTTGGAATCACCTCCCCTGGCCAGCTGGTCACACCTCTTTTGATGCAGTTCAGGGCATATTTGGCTTTTAGGGCTGTGAGCACACATTGCCAGGCCACACTGAGCTTCTCCTCAACCAACACTTCCAAGTACTTCTCCTCAAGGCTGCTCTCCATCAATGCTCTGCCCAGACTGTATTGATGCTCAGGACTGCCCTGACTCAGATTTAACCCTTGTTAAATGTCATGAGACTTGCACAGGCCCACATCTCAAGCCTGTCACGGTCCCTCACGGTGGCAGATGAACTCAGACCTCAGTAAAAAGGGAGCATGAATTTGCCACTATTTTCTCAACTGTGCATACTTGAGAAATTAACTTTAAGAACTAAATAGGAGCTCGATAAGACACTATTCCTACACCACCTTCATTACCATATTGATGCATCTTCCAATAGCATGTTGAGAGATGTGAATAATCGCTCTTGCTTCCTTGGTGAGATCTTGGGCTTAACTCCAGATACACTGTTTGCTGCAATGAGACTCTGTATCATCCTTGCATAAAACACAAGATGATAAATAGCTCTCCAGGAGAAAGGTACTTAGTGTAACTTTTAACTCCTTTCTTGAAATGACTTAAAAGAGAGCATTTTCTTATGTTGACTTGCTGTGGCCTCCTTGACTCAGTCCTGGGTTTAAGTACATGTGTTCAAGTAAGAGAAGACAGAAAAAGCTAAGACTTCTTCTTGCAGCAAACATTTGTAGAAGTTTATCCATGTCCTCAGGTAACATGGGACCTCCAATTAATCTAGGACTTGTGATAGCATCAGCGTTATCTTTGAGACATTAGTGTATTTCTTTGAGCTTTCTAACAAGCTCACTCAGCTACACACACAGGCTTTGTTCCAGCTCTCTCTAGCTCTGATTTGGAGAGAACCCACTGATTGCAGATAGGGAAATTTAGGCAGAGGAAAGGCTGGTACACACTTGAGCTCTCACCCTGCTGATGGTGACCAACCTCCTAACAGCAGCACACACACACAGCCAGGTGAGCTCCGTCTCTGACGCAGATGTGCCAAAGTTCATTATTGCTGACAAATGGAGCTCTTGGTTGCTGGTTTCATCAAGGAGCATTTCAATATACGAGGCCCTAGTGGGACGTAGTATCAGCCCAAGCACCACCGATGGGATATCAGAGTAGGACAGGCAGAGTCTGCCATGCACTCACTGCTGAAGGGGATGCTTCTGGCTGCTGCAAAGATGTGCTGAATCAGTACAGACTTTTGGAGAAGGGCCAGGTGGCTCTCAGCCGGTTTGAAGAGGAAGGCTGGTGGGGTGGTTAGTCACTACGCTACTCATCCCAAACAAACTCGTGGCTGGTGGGAGAACACCACCTGCTTTTGCTGGCAAAAGCCAGTCAGTCTTCCCACACATGAAGGCAGGCATGCTCTGTCTCATTAAAAAAAAAAAAAAAAAATCACTGAAAATGTTGGCTCTGTAATGGTAAATGTGAGATATGGAAATACCATTTGTATGCAATTATGTCTACACATTGAATAGTGTCTTAAACACAGGGGTCATTTTCTTAAATATGGGGTTTGTGTCAGGCTGGGATTCTGAGCGTACTATGTGTATTTGCCTGTTGTAATGAATTTCACTGGCTGAATTTTCAAAAGCAAAACACTTTCTACATTCCTTTAGAACTAGATGCCATGAAGTCATATAATAAAGCAAATTTTAAAAGATCATAGTAGAAAAGAATATTACAACTTGCATCCCAGAACACTACACAAAATTTACTTATATGTCAAAAGACAAAAAAAATGCAGAAGAAACAATGTGAGAAACACTTTTTTTTTTTTTAACCAAGTCTGAGGACCTCCTGTCTTCTGGGTTATTTTGGTTGGCTTTCCTTTACAGAATAAGAACTAAAGCTTTTAGTATCTAGAAGTTAAAATATGATTTGCCTCTAAACAGCTGTATCCATGCTCAAAAATTGAACAAAAGCTTAAGACAAATTGAAGCTGTTTCAACATTGCTACTTTTCTTCAATTTACTTCATCCTTTGCAGTGCCTGAAAGTAAGCTTTTGTGGCAAAGCTTTTCGGTACTTCTCTATTAAACATTCAAGAGCTGAATTCCCAAAAGACATAGATTTATTCTGCCTTAATTCAACACCTAGTTCTGCTCAAACACTTTAATAGCATCCAAGACCCATCTTCATCACACTTATCATTGCCCATTTAGTTCTATGACTGTATGTTTATATAACTTTTACAGAATGGTAACAAGACTACTTATATAGACTAAAGTTACTTATGTGACATTAGCAAAAACTTTCAGTGGCTTTAGTAAAAAAAGATATCGTTCTGAATTTTTCCCAGCTTGCAAAGAACAAATACAACCCCAGTGTTAATATCAACAACACTAAAATATTCAAAACTCATTTGTAGCGTAATTCAATTCCTAAGTGAAATGAAAAGGCAATTCTGATTGGGAAAATGCCAATGGACACTGGTCTATCAATACATTTTTACTTACAAACTCAATATCTCAGAGTCTGATACCTCCATTATTAGAATACTGCACTTGGAAATGAACCACATGGTTATACACAACTATCAGTCTAACAAGCTTTGATGGACAACAGTTGTACCTCATTGGAGATATTTTAATAACTGAGCACAGGTCAAAAGATATACTGCACAGAGTTAAGATTTCAGAAGAGCAATACTGGATTATTATTTTCCATCTCTTCCCACAGACTCATACCAAGATTTCTCAATTACTGACTTTTATACTTGGAGTATCAGCAAACTATTATTTCATCAAAAGTGAAACCAATTTGGTGATTTGCCTTTGTTAAGAACTCATTTATCTGAATGAAAAAGAATTTATTTCTACTAATTAAATAAAATTACCACTCCACGGGTATAGATAATCCCAAACTGGTTCTGAGCTCAGTGAACTCTGGAGAGATTCATTAACTTACATGCAGCAGCCCAGGAATGTAGTTAAATGGCTTCCAAAGCCATTTCAGGTCCAGAGGTACTGAACTAATTTGTTTCAGCACATACCCTGGGCTCATAAATCTTCCAGACCTGAAACAACTCCAAGCTGGCCTGGTTTGGATGCCTCTGATCTTGACTCCCAGGACCTGGACTTGCAGTGGCATGGTGGAGAATGGCATTTAGCCATCCATCATACACTAGTCCCGGGAGGCTTTTTTTAATCCAAACACAGAACTGTAACATGGCACAAACTTAAAGGATCAGCAAGAGCATCCAAGCTCCAGCAGTGCTGCTCCAGCAGGGCCACTGCTGAGCTTGAACTAATCCCCAGGGTGATTATTTGCAGTTGGATGAATCCATCCTGGACTAATAACATTTAATAGTAACTAACCACAGTATCCAATGTCGTCCCAGTTATGTAGGATGTCAGGCTCTCCATGATCCTGGATAGCAGACTGTTGGTTACACAACATCCCAATCAACAGAACATAAATCGTTTGAAGAAAATGAAAACTACAGATAGCACTGAAGAGTTCAGTTTTAATTAGTGTGAAACAGCATCTCATCTTTCCCATCTCAGAGGGCATTATAGCAGATTTTTGGATATTATATAATACATTCAAGGAGAAAGAAAAGTTAAAATACTGGAGAAGGTTTCTTTCTCCCTTTTTCCTCTTCAGGAGGACATATACCAAATATGAAAGTGTCAATCATTTCACTTCAATATTTCATAATCACAAAAAAACACGCAAAGTTTATTAAAACTTATGGGATTCTTACAGAAGTTTCGCATCTCTTTGCTACTTCATTTTTAAGCTCTTCAGCATTAACTTCCAATACCCTACTGATAAGTCTTATCACACTGGAGTTGCAGTCTAAGCACCCAAAATACCGTTTGTCTTTTTTTAGGCTTCCCCAAAACAATGGAGAAGGTTTTCTGTGGAGGTTATGAAATTTCCATCCTCAGAGAAACTCAGAACTCAACTGCTCTGGCCCTGATCAGTCTGATCCAGCTAGTTGTGCTTCAAGAAAAGGCCAACCCACACATGACCCCCAGAAGTCCCTTCCAACCTAAATTATTCTGTGATTATATCTGTCTGCAGTACCAGAATTTCCTGTGGTGCCACACGGAGAGGTCAGAAGTTGTGCATTGCCTCCAAGGAGGCTGACAGGGAGTCTCAGCATACTAAATGGGCAATCACTGAAGAACATCACTGAGATTAGAATAGTTGTGAATTTTGAGACAGCAGAAAGAGCAAAGCATTATCTTCTCTCATGCGTTTTTTTATATGGCTTTATGTTAAATTCTATCTCTATTTTACCAATAAAACCCTGGTGGTTTTAATTATTTCTCACTTGATTTACAGAGACAGAAAGAAGACAATGTTTTTGGTATTTTAATTACCACAATTGAGAATCTACAAATGAACCTGTATTTGCAAAAACCTCATTCCCTCCCACTCTACGTAACCCACACTGGAAGTTGCAGGAGCACAGAGTAACTAACGAAGATATTTCCATCCCAACAGATCATGGAGAAATACAAAGTCCTCTTGCTTTAATGAGAAAACTTCAGTGTGTCACAATGCCTTGAAACTAAAATGATATCTATATGAAAAAGATTATAATTGGTAGTGGGTCTCATATAGCCAAATCACGGCTCTAATCCAATCACTAAATTGCCATATGCTCTGTTTTATGCAATCAGCCAGTTCCCTACCACGACTCTCCAGAAATAACTGTGCTTTGCAATTGCCCAGCTGGGCATTTAAAATGTTCCACAAAGGTCTGGTGCCATCCATTCGATGGAAAAGGACATCACATCATCATGGTTCTTGCAAATTCAGCCCATTTTTATTTTTGAGACCAAATGGTAAAAAGAAGTAACAAAAGCAGTCACAAAAGTCTGAAAAAATGCGAATAACTGCTAAGTACCATTGTAGATAATTACAGGAAACACTGATGGAGCTGAGAGAAAGGTCACATATGTCCAGGTTTGCCCCATAATTTACTCATCTTAAGACAAATATCTATAATACATATAAAATGCACTCAAACTATCAGGCCTGGAGCACAGCTACAAAGCCCTTGTTCCTCTTGGGCTCCTCCAGAATGTACCCTGACACATGTCCAGCTGCCAAGGGGCTCAGGATTGACACCATAGACGGAGGGACCTTCTCCAGGTGTGGCCAAGTGCTGGGCTTCAGCCACCTCCCAGGGAGTACCTGAAGCTCAGGACAAAGGTGGACAGCAACAACTGATAATACACAACTCTTCTCATGGGTTTCTTACACAAGACAGAGCCCAGATTCATTGCTCTGCCTTCCTCACCACCCAACTGCACCCACGACCCCCTACGGTCACTGGACGGAGAGTGACAGCAGCACACACCAGGCAATAAATATTACTTTGCATTGTACTCCAAGGTCTTCAGAGGAACCTGCATCTTCCATAAGCCATTGGTAGTTCTATTGGGCCAGCTGAAAAGGACCTGCAGATCAAGTGTCTCTATGGACTCCGATCCCTTCATTTGTGTTTTTGTTTTCTTTTAGAGAAGTAGGAGATTTTTTATATGTCAATTGAATCATATATTTTAAAGAAGGTATTTTATCAGCATTTAGAAGTAAAAATATTCCAGTGAAAGGAAATCAATAAAAAACTTCTTCCATTTCTCCAAACACAGAAAACAAAATTCTCCTAAATACAGTAATTTTCATACCACAGTTCAAGAGTACTCTTTCTTTACTTAGTTGCTGAAAATGTGACCAAAGAGTACAATAAGAACTCAGGAACATCCGGGTGGATTAATGAAACCCCTATTTTACATAAGGAGAATTTATTCTTACATACTTCAAATTTCAGATTTCCCAATATCAGATCACCTCAGTACAGTATGAACTTTGTACTGCATTTCAAAAGCATTCTCCTCTGAACTTCGCAGAGTAATTCAGCTCATGTACTATATGTATTTACACATCACTGTATCTGATCAGTCTGTAGCATACAGACCCAGCATATTTGCAAATGCAAAATGTGTCCTATCTAAAACTTCTATGGACATGGAAGTATATTAGAAGAACCTTAAAAATCTGACCTATTTGCAAAAAACTCAGAAAGTCATGTGAGGGCAAAGCAGAAAACTCAGACCATTCTGCTCTTAAGGTCTAGTTCACAGGATTGTTTTCACAGAACAAAAGAACAAAGCATAAATATTTAATTCTCCTGACATGCAAACACTGTGCTGTTTTTCTGTTGCTACACTCCTGTTCGCATTTTTATTTGCCATCCAATTAGTAGATTAACACAAGTATAACTTGCCACCTCCACACTTAGGGAGACGGTGCAGAGGAAACAGGCATTTCTCAGCTTTGGCAAAGGTGAGAACACTCTGGGGTGAGGGAGACACGTGCATTACTCTCCTCACGAACTCAGGTCACAGAGTACAGTTCAGCTACTGTCTGGGATTAAAAACACTATCTGCAACGCTTTAAATTGGCAATATGATTCTTAAAACTGATTTTATTCTTATGGTATTATTTTATAAATAAATAATGCGAATTTGTACTTAATTGTTTCAACTTGAGATTTTAATTTTCTACCTATCAGTATGGGAAATCTCTTGGCAGCTCTGGAGGCTGTGTGAAAATTAAATTTTTTGTTTAATTATAAATTGGTTTTGCTGTAATAGTGGAGGCTTTAATTGAAATATTTTAATTAAGTGCTTGAAGCAACACAATGCCGGTTTTTTGCTGGAGACTGGCTTATCTCGCAGTCTGGAGTTTCACATTTACTCAGCTCCTGTGTTGAACACAGACTGCTATAGAACTAATTGTTACTGCTGCTTCTACCTGGCTAATGGCAGGTACCAAGCCAAACAGCGAGTGCATTCAACCACACACCCCCGGCCATGCTATTAGTGGGGGCAGTAAAAAGCGGTGGTTAGGACTGTTTAAAAATAATTAGTGTGAGTGAAAGAAAGATAAAGCTGTAGCATCTTGTTCAAAATGTACTGTGATCCCCACAGATACACTTCCTGCCTTCTGGCAACCTTCCCAGGGGGAACAAGTGACAGACAGGGCTATCAGATTGCTCTCCGACGGGCGGCCAGACTTCAGCAAAACATAAGCTCCAGCAGAGAATGCTGATCTCTTCTTCTCCAGACAGGATATCAAAATTGAAAGCACTTGTAAGGCTCATGAATAGCAGTATCAATACTATCAAGATTTCAGGAGTGTGGGGAAGGGGGAAGGGTTCATTGCTTTTTCATAGATTAATTTCCACATTTGAATATTTCAGAAACAATGCGATCTGTGTCTGGGGCCCACCCTGATGACACGAACAAAAAAAAGAAATGGAAACTACAAGTAGAGAGGAAATTGAGAACAGCAGCAGAAGGATTTCATACTTGTGAAACACCATCTGAAAACTCTGAAGGTTTCTGGAGAGACAGGTCAGGCAGGTGCTGTTATCCAGAAAACAGGTGCAAGAAGAGCCGAACAGTTAACCCAGATCACCTGCACCAAATCTCTGCAAACACCTGTATGGCTGCTTTGAGAACTAGGCTGTAATACATCTTCCTGTTCTGGGTAAAAAATCCAAGTCACACAAGTTTTCAAGCACTAACAACTATGGAAACTTCTTCTGTAATACAACAAATGAGTTAAAAACTTCACTGGAGGTCACACCAAAAGAGTTACTTGCAAGGAAATCACACAAGAACCAGAAGTGGCAAAGAAGAAGTTAAAAATGAAAGATACTGAAATCTGCGCCTGGGTTAGCAAGATTTTTGGGAAAGAACTTCCCATGCCTTGCATTAACAGGAAGATATTGCTACTAAAAACAAGTCCCCTCCCTTTCTACTACACAGTGCCTGCATTGATCAAACAACCTAAGATTGAATAACAGATAAACTACAAGACCGCATTTGACAGTGGATTAATTAAATTACCAAAGAACATACTGATTCACACAACATATCTTGTCTCCAGCAGAAATCATTTAGGAAGAAAAGGAAGAAGGACAAGCACTTAGTGCAATTATGTAAAAGAGACAGGCAAAATGTCATTTCAGAAAACAAGTAATGGCTGGGTCAAGTAACTAGGTAGAGTAATACTACAAAACGTAAGGGTGGAGCACTGCAGGGTGTTTCTTGCCCTATTTCTCTCATATTCCTGTTCTGTACTGGCTAGTGCAATTCATTCTGACTGTCTGAAGGAGAAAAATCTGCCAACTAATCTTAGAAGCCAAGGGAAATAGATTAACAGGGGAAATGAGTAGGCCTAGGCTTCAAAATCCACCTTCTCCTATTTCCCCTTCTTCCATCTAAAATACATAACAAAGCTATTACGAAACCACATGTTGTGGAGGTAAAAAAACCATTTTATTGTTTTAAAATCTCTAAGTCAAGAACATGGCCAAAACTGTGCCTGAAAGCTGAAGAGATCTATTAGAGTTGACAGGATAAAAATTTCAAAAAAATTAAGAAATTCCCAGCTGGTGGAGATCATTTTAGCTCCTTCAATCTACATTGCTATGCTGATCCACATCAGCTGAAAATTTGAACCTTCTTTTGTGTTGTGCTATTTTTAAGTAGCTAAACTTCGGACTTGAGTCCAATTGTTAATCCCATGACAAGTATAGTGGAAGTAAACAAGAGCTATCACCAACATGCCTCAGTCACTCACCAAATCCTTCATGTGCCTGTCAATTCTTATTAGTGCTCTCAAATTACCTACAGCTGTTCCCAAGTCTCTGCTGAGAGATCCAGTGACACACAGCAAACCCCTCAAAAGTTGAAGCCTCTCTGCTTTTAACATTCCCTCCTCTTCTGACCAACTATGCCACCCGCATTTTCTGTGAGTCATCTTGGTGGCCTGTAACATTATCACTCTGTTAGGGCACCCTGGGCTTTGTGTCACATGCTACCCAATCTCTCCTTCCCTCACTTACTCTCCCCCCAAGAAAAATGAACTGTAGTATCTCTTCCCATCAAGAAATCTCCTTGGTCTCTATGGCGAGAAAAAATTCCTTGGCAGCACCTAGATCCATTAAATCATACAAACCCAGGCTTTGAGAACAAAACTGGGTCTGTCAGATGGCTGATGTCATCTCTCAGACACTCACCAGGGTGACAATGGCACATTCAGCAGTCAGTTGAGCAGCACTGAACAACGTCCGAACAAAGCGGTAAATCTGTTTCTGCTCCGGGTCATGTTTGTCATAGTCTGGTGGCACTTCGGATTTCTAAGGAAGAAATACTTCCAAATAGGTGACTGAAACAAAACGAAGCAGACAGAAAAGAAGAGAGACAGTTCACATGAAAGGGAAGGAGAGGCAGGAGAACTTACCGAAAGGGGATGAAGGTTTTCATCAAAAATATCTAAGAGCATTCTTCCGTCTGTGTCCCTAAAAAGTATTAAAACCAAAGCAGTGTCATTATCTGAACACAACAGCACACCGCCCTCATAGACATATGTGTTGCTAAAACTCCAACACTCCCTATGCTGAGGGGTGCTTAGAAACACTGACAAAAAGGGATTTTCAAATAGAAGTTGGACATATTCTGCCATAAGGTTTTTGTGCAATATGAAATTCATCTTACAAAGTATGCAAAAACATTCAGCTTTCAATGCCCACGATACAAAACTTCCGTGGTCTTTACTGTGAGGATTAAGAAGTACTACTACAAACTTGGGATAAAATTATCCCAGTTTACCCTCCTTTTCTTAACTTCATAGTCTCCACCCTTGCAATCTCTTAACTCCTCCTTCTCTCCTTTATTGTCAACATTGTGAACGCTTACAAATATGCAGTGCTATTTTTAGAGTAATCCTTTAGTTAACACATACATACTTCACTTTTTACTTAATTGGAAAACCCTATTGTACTAATGATTTCTGAAAGCAAAAAGAATCAGACAAAAAAAAAATCAGACAAAATAACATCCCCCTTTATTGGTTTTCTCAGTTGTTTTTCTCTCTCAAATCCCTGTAGCTCAGTATCAACATGCAAGTTGATGCAATTTCACAAGTCTAACATCCAGGATGCAACATAAGATTTTTGCTGCGTGTAATTTTGGTAGGAACATTAACAATCACAAAAGCAAGTGGTATAACAGTACCAGTTAAAACTGGCACTTTCTGGACAGATGCATCCATGTGACCTCCTTATTACAATCCCATCTTTATTTTTAGCATCCTTCATACTCTGGTCATAGAGTTCTGAAGAGAGAAACCACTGAATATGTCTTCTATCTTTACTCAGCAGCACGTGTCTCTCAGAGCATGTAAACTGCAAGTTTTACTGTGGATTTATGTCTGCAAAAAGTATTTATTAGCAGCTAACATTTAAACCTCAACATCCGAAGGTGGCTTTTTTTCCTGCTAAAAGCAAGTGAAAGCTGGAAATAAACACTTAAAAAACCAAAACAAAACGAAAAAACAACAACAAAAAACTCCTCATCAGCAAGGATTTTAGGCCACACCCTTTTATCCCTACATAAAAAGCTAGTACCTTCATGCAGAGGCAGTCTCCTTGGAATCACTGATGTGCTACAGTAAACTATGGCCCTTGATAATGAGAAGAGAGAAAGAAATGCTATCCTAGTTTTAGGATAGGTGCATGCAGTTGCATGCCTATGAAGGCATATTTGATTGCCCTCAAAAATCTATTACAAATAAAAGTTCAGATGTTTTCATCTTCACTACAATCCACACTGTCCTCTTTCAAAACTGGACCATCTACTGATTGATCTAAGCATTCTTCACAGTTATATTTGATGGGGTTTATTTTATTTTATTTATTCAGAAAATTCAGCAAGACTTATGCATTCCTTTAAAAACAAGATGGGTGTAGTTTGTCACCACTTGTTGAATAGCTAAGCACAATAAAAGCTGCAGAAAACTGATAAGTATAACCATGACAGGGAGGCACTGGGAAAAGAAGTAATGATAACCAGAATGTTACAATCAAATGAAATGTGGGAAACATATGAAGAAATATTACATTTCAGGTATAGTTTCTCAAAAAAAACTTAGACTGGTGAGAGTTTAAAATATTAGGAGGTAATTTGTCTTAAGCCTCCTCCGCAGAAGAAAAGGAACAACCAAATGCTGTTTGAAAAGAAGTCTTCTCTGGCAGAGCAGATGCTTGACTCGTTTTGTGTCAAAATCAACCTTAAGTCTCTGTTAGAGTTACATACTCCCCACCCCCCACAATCGACCACATACGTCAACAACTTCCTTTTCTCCTATAATAGCAGGAAACAGAACATATGTTTTGCTCTTGCTGTTTCAGCAGTAAGTACAACTCAGTGCTGTTATCACATTGTCCCTCCATTCCTAAATCAGAGACAGCTAAAGACAGAGCAGTCATTCCACATCCTTCATTTCAGAGTTGCTAATCGGCACACACGTCCTGCTCCAGCATCGCTGCCGAGACCTCCTGTCTCAAGTGTGTGCACAGCACCTCCCCACCCCAGGCACATTCTGGAGGAAGCAGCAGAGACCAGTTTCCTGAATAATTCACCTCTCCACCCCAAAAGTGAAAGGACAGATAGCAATTTTCCCAAGAAGGTAACATTTAGGAGGCATTTGTTTTCAAGACGCTGACAGAGGGCTCTTTATTTTATAAAGGTTTAATTTAGTCTCTCTGTCTACTAGTTGTAGGTCAAATTTGCAAGTTCTGCAAACCCATGAAAGGGCATATTTTACTGCAGGCAGAAATCAGCTCCATGGCAATTGGCATGAGACAACACCGGTGTTCTGTGGCTCTGGATTCTTCCTGTGAGCTCTTACTCAGGTTTCTCACCCTCTGTAGTCCCTAATGTGCCCCATTCTCCCAAGCCTTTCACTCAGCTGGCATGATACTTAACAAAGCACTTAACTTATTTCTACAAAACTCTGGAACCTGATTATCTTTGAGATCTCTGTTATTTCGTTGAGCATAGCAAAAATTGACTAGTTAACCAAGCTAATCCAGGGACCATGGAGAAAAGGTGGAAAAGGAACCACAGATGGATAAACAAATAATCCAAGCACGACGACTCACACCTCATTTCCTCGGAAATAAGATTAAAAGTTTGAGAGAAGATTTCACTCCAACTTTTGCCTTATATATTGCCACGTTTCAGTCCAAGGCCCACTGATGTCTTGGAAAGTCTTCCAAGAGCTTTCAGCAGGAATCAAGCCCTAAGCCTTTCCGCCCTTGTGCACTCTTAAAGGTTTCTCTGGAGATGTCGGCCTTGTTTTAATAAGTGTGATGGGTTCCAGTGACCTGAAACGTGGTCTCGAATGACGTACCAGCTGAACTTTAAACTCATGAGTAATTCCTTTTGTTCTAGTTGCACTTCTTAACAGTCCACAAGAAAAAAGGTCTAAGTGGCTTGTTAGATTGAGATCTAAGCCAAGTTCTCTGAAAAGGCCAATTGAAAAGCCATGGACACAAAAGTCACTTAAAGTATTTACACAATCTCTCCTCAGAAATGTCAGGAAATATTATTTTAGGATACTGTGACATATCATGAGGACAGGGAATTTAAGATACAAAAGCACAATTCAACATGAAGAAAGCTCATTTATGTGCCAAGTTACTTTTTAGAGGACCATTTTTCTATTCAATTTCAATCAACTTGACTGAGCAGAGATCTAAAACATACTGCACCAAAAGAGATAAGCCAAAACCCGCTCTGTTTCTGAGGTATCTTGAATTCCATCTACTCACAATGTCCCTTTTACTTCATAATTCATGGTTTTTATTTCAAAATCCATTAACTAACTGGCCACTGATATACACAGTTAACTTTACAAAGGTGTAGCTAAAAATATAAAACTGAAAGACACTATTCAGATTTTTCTATATGTAAATGCAACTAAAGCAACAATGCGCAAGTGCCCAATGCACATAAAACCAAACACTAAATCATCCAAGTTTTTCAATGCTGAACTGTACTTCCATATCTTTATGGTGCTTAATCCTCCAATGTTAATTTTCCTCTGTAAAATAATATACATTTATAAAATATGTTTCTTATTTCTAGCATGGGAATCAAGGAAAGTACCACCCAAAAACATTTTGAAAGGAAAAAAACACATGGATTTTTAGGGTTTGGGCAGTCCATTTTGTTACGATAAAAGATATTTTCGGTACAAGATTCCATTATTCACATACCTGTTTTTGATGTGGTAATATATTGCAAGAGCTACACTGTAAAGAAAAATACAGAGTTAATATCTCAGGATTGTTAAATGATATTATCAGTCCTATTAACATGCAAATTTAAAGCCTAGCACAACGCATGACAAACAGTACGCTCAACAGTCTGTTTTCTTCTGTTCACTGTTAGATAACAGGAAAACTGCTGTAAACAGACAATTTTATAGGATTTGTTCAGCACACTTCAAGTGCCTCCTTTGCACTGGTAATTAAGTACCTTACAAAAATACTCATATTCAACGTATCAAGTTGCATGTACCTTCCATTTACTGCCCTACTCCACTAAGTTAATGATAAAACTCCTACTGACTTCCAAGGCTGAAGATAAAGCATCACAAGCTAACATGAAATGTTTAATCACCATTGGCTTATGATTTTATATGTAAATCCATTAACTTTTGTCTGTCTTTCTATGCATTTACTCACATGGCAGACTCAAATAATAGGTTCCTGCAGCTTTATGGTATCAAGTTACTTATTTTAACTTGGGAAAGCCGACTCCCTGAATAACTTAGTACATTATGCATTTCTCATGTTCTCAACTGCACACCAAAGCACCTCTGTTTATGTCCTGCACAAAGACAAGAAGTGTCCTTATACGCACAGAAAGTTAAGATTTTGATTACATACACAACTAACTGATCTCATTCACATTTGAGATGGAAGAAAATTAAGGCATGGATTCTCATGGTTATCCTCCAGTTTCCAAGTCACGACTCATGCTTTACTCCCAATATAATTTTATTGAAGGATAAAGCCAAGCCAGCACCCTCCCTACTTGTTCCAGCACCATTAAACACAGTCAGAGCTAAAGGGAAAAGAGGATGGAGGAAAGAGTTCACCAATTCTATTTGTTGACAGTTTGTTTTGTCAGTGATTCATTGTGAGATGCTTATGTGTTATTCGAATGCAAAATTACCCCCTTTCCTTTTCCATAAAAGGCCTTTTAAAAGAATCAATTTTATTGAGAGTAATTTTATTTAAGCGTAATTTTATTCCAGAATTTTTACATGAAAACTGAGATAATGCATGTTAGGAAACCAGTATGTTTGAGCTACCTCATTATTTCAGGTTAAAACGGTATGTTTGAGCTACCCAAAATTATTTCAGGTTTGGTTGGGGGTTTCTTTTGAACAGCCGTATAGGGGAAAATATTTTTCAGTTGACAGTAAATATATTTCACTAAACTTGTATAAGTTTTTACCTGGCTGCATTAGAAGATTTGAGAGCATAAATGCCTTTTAAATTTGACTTTTTTCTATAGATACATATTTAAGGAATTAAGAAATACTGAGTACCATGGACATTTAAAGGACACAGTTATTACTGAACACAAGAAAACCCCACATTTATGAATGAATTTAATTTGACTGAAAGCTATTCCTGAAGTGAATTAGTCCTAAAATTTAATTTTAAATGATGCCCCTAGGAACACACTTGCAGCTCCAGTTCACTTTATGAAAGCAGATGCAAGAATCTATGGGCAAAGCTCTACTTGGTGACCATACGGTTGCCTTTGTAACAAAATGTCAAATTAAGTTTAGAAAATACTTAGTATTTAGAAATCTATCAGAATCTGAAAGTCTTTCAGAGCTCTAACAGATTACCTCATCCAAGATTTATTCTACTTTTCATATGCTGGTTCAGCTGACTCTCAGTGCGCAAGAAAGATGCACATGGAGCTTTCGCTACCCCTTTGATGCTGCAGATCTCCAGTAAACACAATAATATTTTAAACACACCAGTGCATAACATGACCCAGAAGAAATAAATGAGGTGGGCAAAATACCTCCCTCACAGATTTACCGACATGCAATAGTCATTACCTGCAGAGACTGTCAGGTTGGGGCAAGAAGCGAAGTTGTACTACAAAAGCAATAATCCTACAATCTCTCCAACCCTCATCCTGTTAAATGTGCAGCCAGACTGGAGAGCCAGAGGCCTTCTAGGCCAGAGTCCAGTTTTTCACCCCATGTAACCCTTTTTCAAGCACTCAGACCCCTCGGGACTCCCTGAAAATGCTTCCTGGCTGCTGCAGCCAGCTGAAATCACCTCTTCTTCCCACGAGCAGTCTCAGTTCTGATGCAAAAAGGATCCCAAAACCCACGCAAAAAGCTGCATTTACAAAAATGTGCACAAAAAGGATTTTAGACCAGAAGAGTAGGAGATTCCAGGATGAAAAAAAAAAAGCCACACCAAAGAAACCAACACCCCAAAAATGAAAAACCACTTTCCAGTGTTCACCAGAACTATTTTTAAGTTACTAATGACAGAAACTTGACGAAAAGCAAGACTATATTTCAGGCAGAAATAGCTGATGAAGAATCAGTCAACTCAACTGCAAAGCCCTTCTCCTTTCCCCTCCTTTTTCCTTGCACAGAAAAATTAGGAGTTGTCATAGCGACCACCAACATTACAAACTCCTCTGTATGTGTTAGTCTGAATATATCTGCCTGTCATGTAGGTATCTTTGCAGCACAAATACTGACTTAATAAATTTTTGCACTTGAGTACACCAAGATAACCAGCCACAGACAAGTCAAGAGAGGCTATCAGCAACTATGAACAAACAGCATAAAACGCCTGAGAATTTGGTCTTTTTCCTGCCTACTGTACAAAATGTAAAGAACAATACTCCACAAACACCAATTTAATTTCTCTCCAAATGTAAAAAGGCACCAGTGAAACTTGAAATGCTCATCTGAGACATTACCCAAGGACAAGTCCACAGGTACACTACATACAAAGCTCCCCACTGCTGTGTAATAAATGTCCAGTGCCCTAGTATTTAATAAGGAAAGGAATCCAGAGGCAATTAGTTTCCATTTAAAACAGAAAACTGAAAGGGAAGCTAAGTTGATGAGTATTTTCTCATGAACAGAAAAGAGCTCTTCAATTTCAGATAATTCCAAAATTCAGAATAAACAAGCACACCAAAGTTTTTAGGACTCATCCAAAGCATTGAATGCTGAAGCATGAGGATTTCAGCTGCTGAAATATGAGATCCTTAACTGCTGCTTTCTGACCTTCCATACGAGTAACATCCATTGCTCATTCACTATTCACTGTCTCTGGAACATGACTGATTAAATAAATTTACTACTTCAAAAACTAAAAACTTTGAAGTTTGCTAAATAATGGTTCAGAAATATGCATACATAAATATATAAATACATACATATTTTGTTCTAGCAAAAACAAATAAATTGTAAAACCCACCATTTGATGGTGTACTTGAGGTTTGGTTGACTGACTGTGCTGTCATCCAGGAAAATAGTGGAGCAGGAACTGTACTTCCTTCTCAACTGCCCAGGAGGATGCTATGAAAAACATGCAAAAGAACAATGGCAATTATGTAATACCAAAGCATTTTTGTGGGGAGATGTAAGAATTTTAAAAAGACAGTTTTCTGTCTCTCACAATGATACACACAGCAATGCGACCACGTTTTGAAGCAGTTCAGAAAGTTCAGAAATAATTACCATTGCCAAAGTTACAACAATTCCTGCCTGAGACTTGACTACTGCTTTCAAGTCCCAGACTCCCCTCCGTCCCTCCTTCCCCAAAACCATGCAACACTTCTTGTGCAGAATTACTCAAATACATACATACACTTGGAAAGCAAAGATGGACAAGATTTATGTTTCTGTCCTCATTCCAAAAGAGTAAGTGGAAGAGTGAAAAAGAAATCGTGTTAGCGATGAACACTGATATAGCAACAGATATAAAACCATGCTTGAAGAAAAAAAAAAAAAAAATTAAACCCCCCAAACAAGCAAGTCCTAGGGAAAGTTTAGAAAAAATAATTCATCGATAACAGACTGTTATCGGAAATGAAAGAAACTGATTGAAGGACATAAAAGAAAGTGTAAAAACTACACAAATAAAAAAAGGAACATATCTCTTAATAGAAAAGGCTTTCAATATATTTCAATTCTTTTTCTGTACTACCGTGGGAAACACCAAAAAAACCCTGGCATTTGACACCACTACTTATTTCTGAAGGTTTTTTTTGCTGAAAGGGCTTCTCCATCAGCTGTTTGGAACAGCCAGCACTCCACCAGTCTAATGAGAACAGTTTCATCACATCACCTAATATTTATCACAGTCATTACCCTCTGATTTTATCCTTGCTTATTCTATCTACACTAGTGAATAACTTGACCAAGAACCTATGGCAGGAATGTTAAGACCAGTCAAATTACACAGTTAATTTGCAACAGAAGAGGTTTAACATTCAGTTGGCACATCAACATGGAAATTTTAATTTGTCTTACAATTAATATTGTTTCCAGTGTTTCAGTGGAGAGACCAATGGCAATATCAGTGGAACTGACAGGTATTTACCAGCCCAGAGCAACTGAGTATCTAGGACACAACCCCGTGACTCCCACCTCAGTACATCTTCCCCTGCCCAATTCCCAAAACAGATATTACTCCAAGTGCCAGCACCCACCATCTCACCAACTTTCCATTTTCCATAGGCAGGAGACTTCTTAACCACACTCAGGTTCCTAGTAAAACCTACATTCATCTAAGTCATCTTTCTACATTTCCCAGCTAGGAGTAAAAAACATAGTGTCTTCTATTAATTGAAAAAATCGTTATCTAAAGCTGTCACAATAGTAGAAACATTAAGTTCAAATTATCTGAAAGCTCACCAACAAATCCTATTGAAGTCCCTCACGTGACCAATACAATTGTAGGTTAAACTGGGGTTTTTTTGGGAGGGAAAAAGTTGACCAAGAAAATTAAAATTATCCCCTTTCAAAATTTCTCCAGGAACTTGGAAAGACAGTTTACACTAATTTGGAAGCTGACAATCTATCTACCTTCCAACCTATTATTTTTTAAGCAAGGCAACAAAGAGAAAATTTAGAAGCACCGGAAATATTAATGACATAAAATGTATTATCTAGCACTGAGGCATACAGAGAGAATTACTAGAGCACTGGTGATTTACAGCTTTTATTTTACCACAGTTTAATTCAAATTTCTGGATTACTCTGTTGAGTACCTTCCACAGGCATGATAAAGGCAAAGCAACTTAAAACCAGGTGAAAGTGAGACTGTCTAGTGGTTGGAAAAAAAAGGGAGAGGTACAGACACCTCAGCACTATTATTTAAAAAAAAAAAATAAAAAAGCATATGGAAAATTTTCATTCTACATTTTAAGTGTCAACATGTTTTAAAGCTTTAGATAAAATTTAAGATAAGTGGACCGGATTCATTCAAGGGAAGCATAAGTGAAAGACAGAAAACTCTGTAGCAACACAACTATCAGATTTAAATTTTCTTATGTAAACAGCACTCTAACATTTGACACACGTCAAATTAGAGTCACACACCTTATTTCTGAAACAGAACTCTTCATGGATTGTCAGCCCACATCACACTTCATTAGGCTTAGAACTTTCCACACTTCAGGAAAATACGTGGCGTCTCATGCCTCCCTTTCTGTTCGTAACACGTTGGCAGGAAGGAGCACCTCTCCCAGCCTGAAGAATGGTGTCAAATGTAAAGCTACTCTGTTGGGTGTATGTGCACTCATTTGTGCCATGCAGATACCTAACCTTTCGATAGATCAGCACTCCCAGCTTCTACTCTGATGTCCAGCTGCAGCCATATAGTGCACCAGGTAACAGATTTTCTGCCTCTCCCAAATTACTATTTAGTGCCAGGTGTTTCTAGACCTTAAAACTTGCAGTTTCCCCCCTTGCACAGCTAGTACTAAGCAAATATCACTGTTTTATTTTTCTTCCGGCTTCATGCTGAAACTTACTGATTTTCCAAATCCCAGTTGTTTTAAGATGTTTGAACAATAGGTTCTACTTGAAGCTCTCATAAAAAAAAACATTTTATCAGAAATCAAATGGCTTAGTTTGCCATCAAAATCACACAAGCTCTGCAGAACTGCTTCTATGTACCTGCTATGAAAGGAATCAGAGCAAATTCCTAATTCACAACGAGAATACACAAAATACACTCAGAAATTAACTCTAAATCTGTGGGGAAAGAGGAAATGTTACTACCTCTTTTGTTAAAATAGTCATTTGGGGGGGGGTGTTAAGTAGAAACATCTAACAAAGGGGTGCATACTGACCAAAACCCACACTCAGAGTTGGCCAGAAGGGGTGTTGGCCAGAAGGGGTACTGGCCAGCTCTGTCCTCTTTAGCAGCATTAGGAGGGTTGTGGCTCTCTGCCCTGGTGCTCAGCAGGATTTGTTCATTTGGTGCTCAGTAGGATTTGTTCATTTGGGCACAACAGTCCCCTAATGAAGCTACACAGCTTTTGTACCAGTGCTGGCCTGCAGCCAGTCAGCTTCCAGTTTGCCTGAGGAGCTCTTCAGCCTTTTCTCAGTGCTCTTTTGCACTTGTCCATCAAAAGATAATTGGGAGCTTCTGTACTAAATAATGATAGTACTGTCTCTGCTTCCAGCAAACCAGGTGTAAGTTACCACACGATTTTAAAAGGTACTATTAAATAATACTGCCTCCATGGAACAATTGAGGGTTGCTTGCACCCGTCTGTGGAGACATGCCCATTAGCTTCCAGACAGTAGAGCCTGATGGTAGGGCCAAGATGCTATAAGGCAAAACTGGCATGTAAAAGTACACATGAAGCCAAATTACAACAGCAAGGAAAAACACCAGGACTGCTTCTGACTTGGAAAAGGGAGGTTCCTATCTTGGAGATCTGTTGCTTCAGGACATGATTTAGTTCTGACAATATTTTTCACAGATGGAACATGATTTTACAGGTCAACAAAGTGCTTCCAAAATCGAGCAAGCCATGCAACACAATTCTCTGCATGGTTCTGCAAAGCTCTGCACTTATTTTCATCTTGCATAATGTCAGTACGGCAAAATTGTCTAAATTTGGTGTAGATATATTCACCTGAACAAAAGTAATAGGAAACTGCACCCTTTTATGCTCACCTGTCTCTGCCAACAACTACAATTAAAAAAAAGATCCAGTCCAACCACTGAAGCAATACCCCTTGTACTTCATGATTCAACTTGGTCCTCAGTTGATTAGTTTCCCAAATGTTTGATAATGTCCAAAACTGATGGTTTAGACTAGATCTGCACTTGCAAGGTTTTTGCTCTCAGAGCTTGTCCTTACTCATGTCAGCTACAGAAAACTGTGTCAATGAACGACTGAGCTCTTGGGGAGCTCAACAACCCTTGGTAAACCCTTGTGCAGCACACGCAGGCCCTACTTAACCCCTCATAAAAACACCCTGCTTTACAAACCTGAGAGATTAAATATTTCTTTGAACACTAAAATCAGCTCAAAGGCTTATATTTACAAAGCATGTAATTGCTGGTGTTGAGCAATTTGACCACGGGGACTTTTTCTATGCTTCCAGCAAAGCAAGTATTACATAGCACCTTGTAAAAGAACTCCCCCTGCGTGTTCTCATTCTACCTTAAAAGTTATCTTTTGTTCCTCCCCTTTAAAAAAGTTTGTCACTTCATATAACTTATTGCCCTGAGGCTGACAGGAGAGGTAAAATTCTTCACCCCGGAGGACAGGAAAAGGAGCAAGGGGCTGAAAGACATTAAAAAACCACATTTCAAACAGAGTGTTTAGGTAAGCCATTAAAAAAACCCTGTTAATTCTAGCTTACTAGATGCCTGAAAAAGAATCTTAAATAGCATATATTAGCAATGTCATCAGTACAGGGAATCTGTGACCAGGTGGTCTATAAAGGCCCTCTCTAGACCTGTTTTTCAGTGATCTTGCAATGAAGACGGGCAAAGACCACAATAAGCAAGCTCTAGGAGAACTTCAAGAGCACCTGAGAAGCCTCTAACCTATTCCAGTTTATCCTGTTCTTCTCTTGTAGTAAGGAATGTTAATTAAAATATCTTAAGGAATTTGGACAGCAATTATAAGCCTTTACAATACCCCGCCTTAGGCAGTCCACTCGAAAACAACATTTCACATTTTATGTTGTGCTTTACATTTTTCATGAATTAAACTACTTTTCAGACTATGTTTCCATTTCAGCGTGTATCTTATTTACTCTTTAATTACTAGTTGAAAGTATCTGATTATCAGTCACATGCCTAGTAGTTTTACAATAGGGAAGCAGAACAGCCTCTTTGTCCGATCTGACAGGAAAATTTGGGGGTTACATAGGAGCAAGTGCCATACATCATTTCAAGCATGCACAAAGGCTCACAGGAATTGCTTGTGCCACACCACATACAGCAACAGACCCCTCTGTTCTCTGCTAGTCCCTATCACCAGTGCTGCCTCTGGGAAGAAGCTTCCCCTGATATGAATCACCACAGGGTCACTTACAAGGACCAGAGTTGGGACATGAGTGATGCAAACGAACCTTTCCCCAGGATGCTGAAAAAAAATGTTGCTCCATACACAGATATTATTTTTTCTACTTGGAGTGATAAGAACAGTATTAGCCTGCTGGAATTTGAACATCCAGTTGCCAGGTAGCACACAGTGGAAGTCATGTCCAGATCCCTAAAAAAGACAATGCTGAAAAGACACTGTTGCTACAAGGCTGATGAAGAGTCTCCAGAATAAAAAATATGTGAAAGTGAGATATTACTTCCCTTTATCTTGTCTCCCTTTTCCTACCCTTTATCTTCCTTCAAAAATATTCCAATGTGCAAAAAATATCCCTTTAAGTTTACTGGATATTACTGCTTGTAAACACAATTTTAAGAGTGTATCTTGTCAAGAAGAGAAGAAATTACTTGGGCTAACAGAGCATTTTCACCTTGCCTGAAAGGAAAAATTTCTAGAAAAACTTGAAGGAGAAAACAACCTTTTTTCTCCCTGCCCTGCTCCTTTCCCCTGCAAAAAAATAATCACCCAGTACAAAGAACTAGATACTGTAATCAATAGCAAAAGATTCACTCTTTCTCCACCACCCCCTCAAAAAACATAAAACATGCCTTCCTGTTTGCTTTCTTTGTACAAGCAGAGATATTGATGCAATCTCTCTTCTCTGAAAAAGGAAGTGGCCTCTATCGCAGTCTGCATCTTTATCCCCCTCAGCAGCTTGACTAAGTAGATTAAAAGACATGTGCACACCGAAGCAGCATGAAAGGCATAACAAAAACCAGTAACTGCTGGTGCAATGGGGAAGGGAAGCGGAGTCTGCTGCAACCGCTTACAAATTAAAACAGCCTGGAAGAAAGCAAACAGGTCATGTACACTGTGGGTAGGTAACTTCCAGCACCATTCCCCAACCTGTCATCTGTCTCCCTGGGCTCTGTGGGAAGACAGAGATGACAGATTTTCCATAGCACTCTGTCACCCCCTACTTTCATTGCTTCCCCACCCCCAAAAACCAAAAAAGAACAGCTGCTGGCTTCTTCCATCACACCTACTGACAAGGTGAATCTGAAACATGGCAACTGTCAGCCCTTGACAAAGCATAACAAATCAAAGCAGGAACCCACTATTTCTATTTGGGGATCAAAGGAAACTATTCAGCCAAATAAAACAGTCTACAAACAAAACCAAGTAAGAAAGGAAAAGAACAGTGGTGTGATCATGCTGAGAAAGTGATTTTTTTTAAATGAGGAAGAGTCAATATTAATTATTTTTTAATAGGCAATACTTCAAAACTGCTTTTATATAAACTACTGCTCTCATTTGTTACTACATAGAACTTGGCAAGCAAAAAAAAAAAAAAAAAAGGGAAAGAAAAAGNAAAAAAAAAAGGGAAAGCAAAAGTACTGCTTTTCTTGACAGTTCTCTTGCTAGCCATCCATCCTGATCACTTGGGAGAAATACAACTCTGCCTGCAAAATAACCAGTTGTGCAGATACTGCAGAAAAGGATAAAAATAAAATAGTTTGTTGCTCATCTTGGTTATTTATCATAAAAGGAGAATAAGTATAAAAAATAACAACAAAAAAGATGACACTATGGAAAAAACACAGAAAAGTGGTGCATATTATGATGAGGAGTTCTTCTAAAAGAAAGCCAAAACAACACTCCAAAATTTATGTCCTCTGTCATGTCTCCTCCAAGGCAGATGTGGGGATCCAGCACTTCACATCAACAGGGAAAGAGATCAGTAGCAAATAGCTCCTGTTACAAATGCATTAGCACACACTGAGTAACAGTGCAAAAGAACTGATCAACCAATAGGGTATTACCACAAACTCACCATGTAAATACAACCCATCATTTGTCACATACAATAGTTAAATCTAACTAATTCCTTAAATTTCATCCAACAAGGTGATCTAGGAAAATGGTTCCCTGAAGTCTGAAGACCTAAACACAGTTGCCAGTTAGAAGCCACAGCTACCCCTTTGAAAAAGATCGACAGTTTGTGCATTAGCTTTAGCAGATTGAAAATGTAGGAGGTGCTGAATGCATACTCCCAGGTGTGCTGAAGGAACAACTTAAATATCACAGGCCACATTTGAAAATATAGTTTATCTAGGAGTATTGTCTAAAAAACTTAACTGTTCTCTGTAAGGACACACACAGAGAAAGGACTTCACCTTCATAAAGGTTATTTTTAGCTTTATAATTCAGGAGTTCTTTTCAAGTACAAAGAAGTCAGACTTCAGGGAGCAGTAAACCAGAGTATTGAGGGAAGTTCATATTACTGCAACCTCAGCCAATGCTTTGAATGATACTGGGGGGGGGGGGGGGGGGGGGGGTAGGACNNAGGGGAGGGGAGGTAAGAACCCAAAACAACAAACAAACCAAAAATTAAGAAGTACAGTGCCTAGGGTACCAGCTGCATAAGCTGCTGCACTGAGCTCCCAACAACATGACTCCTCAGTGATGACCATTCCCTTTTCTGTAACACGTCCAGCATTGCCTAAGAACACTTCATACGAGGGTTTGCAACAGTGTGCTTCCCCCAGCATCTGCAATAGTCACCTTTGCTCAATCTGCTGCCGGAATCCACTCGCAGTCTGCCTAACACAGACCACATCTTTTACATATGAAATTATTCTGGACGCATGAGAATTTGATCCATGACAGTCACAGAAACTCAGTTAATACCTTACTTTGCAATATCTAAAGACTCTTTTTTTTTTGCACTTAAACCTTAAAGTTCGAGGGTTTTTTAAAAAGCATGCTGGAAGTTACTGAGAACACATCATTAAGTTTACAGGAACCCAGTGCATTAGCTTTACAAGTAATTTTATAACAAGACAATTGCTCTGCAAACCACCCTCACATGCACTATAAACAATGGAAATGTTTTACAGGAGAATAGAAGATAAGCACAAAAAATATCTGGTAACCCAGTGGGGCCAACTTTAAGGCTTTTATAATCCTCACAGTATCTCATGACTTCTCAGAATCTTAACTCTTGGGAGACTGAAAATCTAAGCTTGCTTTTGAAGCTAAGCAGTAGTTTCAGAAACACTCAAAACAAACCAGTTCTGCCAACAAGTGAAGCAGTCCTGCCTTCTCACCCCACTCAGCAGTTCATTCCTGCCCTCATGGCTCCTTCCCTTTCTGCAGGTGCAAGCCCTGGAATGAATCCCATTTAGGAGCCCCATTTTAGCTTTAAGCTGAACCTGCCTGCATTTGTGCTCCAATCCAGTTTACCTGGAGCTAGACAAACATTTGCCGCAGCAAAAGGGATGAGGAGGTTATAAACCACACCTGTTTGTTTCAGCAGCTGTAGTGGCTTAAAAATTAAAAGACAGTCTATATTTCCAGATAGAGAAAAACTTAAGAACTTCACCTTAAAGGTAAATAGCACCTGGTAGACCATTAGTTATTTCCCTTCTCAACTTTACTGAGCCGTGACTCCAGATATTTCAGTATAAGGCTTTACATACTTGGAACCACCCTGGTTCCAGGTGCTTCAAGCAGTACAAACAATACTAACTAGGGCAAAGATCCTGGTCCTGTACCCAAAGCAGGCTACAGGGAATTTGCCCTCAGCTTCACCAAGAATTTGATTCAAACAGAAGAGAACTGAATTGAAAAATGCCCAGGGGTACATAAGCACATCAAACCCCCATCTTCATTCTCAGCATGTACCACATGTCAATCCACATTTATATCGCATCAACACTGATCAGGCACTTCAGAACAACTGTGTAAATATCAAATGCTGCAGCTCTCTGCCAATGAAAACTTGCACACAAATGTAATCTAAAGTTTTGAGAGTGTCCATAATAATTTTAAAAATCATACTAATGTGTGCAGCTCTTTTCCCCACGTACCAGTCACCTTCGTACACTGGTTGTGAGCGTGATACCGTCTTCAAACCAACAGGTTTGTTCCACTAACTCAACACCCAAGACCTATACTTCTGGGTCCTGATGCAGAACAAACACGTGAAGCATCAGCACCCGCTCACCGATATGGAAATCATGGGTAATAACTCTTATTTACTGTATAATATAGACAACAAGGAGAAAGCTGCATAGCGAGGCATTTTCACTTACGTGGTTTATATAGAGACTCTTGCGTTTTTCTCTCACTGCAAAAACACAAAATATGATAGAAATATTACATGACTATTTTTCCCGATTAAGCTTCTTATACACCATTTATAATAAAAAGAACAGGAGACTATCTATGTGCAACATTATAAACGCTTTTGCACTAACCAAGTATATTCATACAGCAAACAAAGAAGGAACATATATATGTATGCATAAAGGCATTTATGCTCACTAGTGTGGTGATGGGTTAAAATTCTCATCCATTTGGGTACTTCACCAGGCACTGGTCCTCATGGGAAAGTTAATATGCAGCAAGCCAGAGTCCAAGTTAGCAATGGCTTAGCCATCCTTCACCAGCTCTCTGTGTGGGTACTCCTGAGCCACCAGAGCCTTCATGCAAGGTACCTTGCTGCAAAGTGGCCTACACTCCCTTGCAGGTATGAAAGCACCTAAACAGCTACACCACGGAGTTAGCAAATTCTCATCATAGCTTACTGTGCACTAACTCCCACAGAGGGGCCTTGAAACCATATGTATTACACCACTGTCTTCTACAATGATCAGGTGCAACCCTGAAACTATTACTCATGTTGCATGTAACAATGAAAATGTATTAACTTTGGTGAGTATGAACCAGTTCCCACAAGCAATGGTTGCAAGTCAAAGCCACAGTTAGCCAAAACAGTCAGAAAGTAAACAGCAACAACAAGGGAGATAGATGTACAGAGTCTTAATTGTCAGGCAAATGCTTATTACAGCTGATTAAATATACTCTATTTAATTTTTTTTTTAAGCACTTCCCCAATTAACTCACCCCATAGAGAGCCTGCGGAGCTCTGTTCCAGTGAAAATACCACAGCATTTAGGATAAAAGTCTGGAGGCAACTAACACATAAATCAAACTGCAGGATTAAAATAATAATGGTTTCATGCTGTAGGTGATTAAATGCACTTCGGTGCACCATGATTTGAAAGCTATGCAACCCAATACACTTAGCAAAAAAAAGGGTGCTCATAATGGTGGGATAGCCTGTCCATTCCCTGTTGGATGCAAAGCCATTATTTGTGATTTCTTATAAGCAAGCAATCTCACACAAACAAGGCTCTATGTGTGAATACTGTGAAATACTTGTGTTTAATGCAGACATAAAATGAAAACTAAAAAAATAATAAAAAACTTTTAAAAATCCTTACATAATTTTCCTCCCAGGGAGCAGAAAGGAGAATCACACATGACAGATGTTAGCCATGTCACTTAGAATATGCTCAGATCCACAATCACGGACATTGTATACGAAACAGAATTAAACAGGAACAGTGGAAAAATTCTGATAATCTAGTAAATAGTTAAACTGCTTGAAATACTGCTAAAACACTGCACTATACTTAAATTTCACACAGTGCATTTATCACCAGCAAGAGACATAAGTCATCTAAGGGAAACAAAAAAATGATGGTAGATACTCCCAAGAATAGCCAAAGTATTTGTCTAGTATCACATATTGCAATGTACAGGCAGTAAACAATCCTGATAAGCTGTGTACAAACCTAACATACTACATAACTCAAAGTTAACACCTATTAACTGCAAAATTCTGAACACAGTTAAGCATTAATAGTGTTTTAATCATAAATAATTATATCGCACACAAAGTTCTTATGGACTAAATCCCATAAAGACAGCCTGCACATACACTCCAAATTCCACTTTAATTCCCTTTTTTTCCCCTTAATTTTTTCTTCTGTATTTTATGCTGTATCCATTACTCAATTCCCCATGAAAGTACAATCATTTATTTCCCAAAGTAAGCATACTACTCACAGCTCAATCCCATTTACTATTTCCAGTCTCCAGAATACCATGCTAGCTAACATATTTATACACAGACCTCATTTCTTCCTGCTCAAGCATTTCTTGTGCTGCACATCCTTCCAAGCATCATGCTGACTTCCCTTCCCTATTTTCCCCATATAACAGAAATGCAGTTAGCCTGGACTCTCGGATGAGGGACTACAAGAAGGCAGCTGTGCTTCTAGCTCACTCTGCCACAGTGTAAGGCTCAGCTCTCTCCAGAACATTTGCCAGGGGGGATTTGGGCATAGCAGAAACCCATTTGTTCACAACCACTCTCTTTTGTGACCACAACCTGCCCTTTAAACAAGGGGGAGCCAATTATTGCCCGAGGCAAAAGGCTACTCCTATCCAGCTAAAATGACTGTAAAGAGGTAATTCCATTGTCTTCAGGCAGTTCAAAAATGCTTTGCGCTGCTCACACAGCTCAGTATGGTCCGCAGCAGAACAGACCTTTGTGTGAGAATTAACCAACATTTTGCAGCATAAATTCCCAACTGCAAGTCCAGGCTTTGGGGTTTTAGGCATGGGGTTTTGATGACGTGGAGCTGAAAAGATTTCAAGTCAGTTTAAACAATTAAACTTCTACTTTCCTTTTTAACATTTTAAAACTTGAACGTTGAAATGGAACTCTTCAAGTGGAGCCTGAGATACTGCCATATTGTCTTAGTTTTCCTCATTCTAAGGTCAATGACCTGTTCCTATTGCTGCAGGCACTTTCAACTGTTATTGTTGAACTTCTGCAATAGTAGGAAAGTATCCTGAAATTACAGGGAGTGAGGGAATACACATACACACACATACATGCACATGTGTGTATATGCACATATGTACGTATTTTTCATTGAGCTGTAATAAAAACTTTCACTGTGTAGTTTCTAAACTATCTTAATGTTAACCATATCAGGACCAAAGACAAGAGGATTACAGCAATAAGAAAGTCTTGCATTTTGGAGTTGGTAACTCATTTCTTTCTTTTTTATATGAGGAGACTAGTCCTAGTTAACATTAAAGAATAAGTGCAGCTTACTCCACTCCTATCCACCTACATAAAACACAACTTCAAAATCCTCTTTGTCTGAAGCCCATTGTTGCACTCATACTGCAAAATTTAGCCAATACACTGAATGTGTAGAGGCCAATCTAAGTCAGGAGAGGTGGACCCCTGGAACCCACCAACAGGAAAGACCATTACCAGCACCCTGGAAGAGCAAGCACTGCCTCCTTGCCATCATAAGGGAAAGGAAGTTACATTGTTGGAGTGCTAAAGTTTGGAAACCGTGGCTTAATCACAGCCACACACAAAACAGTGCATGGCTTTCCAGTCGTCTAGACCATCCAGCTTACAGGCCAAGCTCAGCAAATGAGAGAGAACTTGCATAAAGCACTCACAGAAGTTAAAGACAAGAAAGGTTATATTCTTTAACAGCTCCCTAAACAGGGAGAATTCCTCGTGTATGATTCAGCACCTAAAAAACTCTCACAAAGAGATGGAAACATTTACAAAAGCTACCTTAACTAGGAATGGAATTAATATTTATTGTGACTTTAACTTTTCTACAGACCATTGACTAATAGGGACAGCACAGTTTAGATGCTTAGCATGGCATCCAGGCTACACAGAACAAAGGGAATTGGAGACCACGTAATAAATAGAGCTGCCATGTCCTCTCTCACTATATTTGGGGTAATCAACTTGCTGTTTTTCACTCACGTGTTGATCACAACCAGGCCAAGCACAGCTCCTGTGACAGGACACACTAAAAGACTACCAGAGAGGTTGAAGGAGTACAGGGCTACTAGAAAGCCAAACATGGAACTTCCTGAAGGTAACGCAGCCAAGTCACTCTAGCACATAGCGATAAACTTGGCCATTTCCCACTGTAAAACCATGTGAGGTACACTCACAGTCACAGCCAGATCCTGGATGAAACCTGGAATCCTGATGCCATTGACTTCCTGGGTATTTTAGACATCCACAGGTCTTATCTATATAAATATTTTCACTTACAGTCAACAGAAAGGTTTACCAGCCCAACACTATACAAGTAATGGAGCAAGGCAGTCACATGCCTACGTTAGGTGTTTTCAACATTGCCAGCTCAGATCTCCTCTTCTACGTGGTCTTAAGAAGTCTTGGAGGTTCCACAGACTCCACAGGAGGCTGTAAGAATACAAACCTTCACACCCTAAAAACCCCTTCTATTTTCCCCTTCACAAGCATTTCATTGCATTTTGGTGTTAGGCAACATCCTTGAACAGTGCAGTAACTCCTACAGCTCAGTGGGTTCAAAAAGGGGCCCAAAGTACAGCCAAGTAAAATGCTCACGACGGTGAGTTGTCCCACCAGAACGGGATGGTTCTTGGCAATACATCAGTAGATAAATGTTTGCAGAATCCTTTTTCTTTTGTACAAACAAAACAGCCTTTGTATTTTTTCCAGTGTGATCAAGGACAGCTGAACAGATCCTACACTCCCGTTGATAACATTTCTATAGCGCTTCACTAAATTCATTGTTCTTACTCAAAAATATGTTATTCATATTACTTAAACTAGAACAAAGCCTCATAGACCAACTCTAGCATGAGTGTAAACTGTCATTTTTATAAAATGCTTAAAATTAACACCATACTGCAAGAAATGAATTCCTATTACTACAAGAAAGAATAACCATTTGGTCTGGTCAAAATTTTAGTTGCTGGACTAAGGTCTACCCTGTCCTTCCTTTTCCTTTCAACAAGCTTTAACAAGTAGCATCCATATGGGATTAGACAGTTTCAGAACACTGCAAAATCACTATAAAATAGACATAAATCTTCATAATACAAGGTATGGAAATATTATCACACTCATTTTACAGACTACCAAACCAGATTAGTATGGTAAATCACATCCAAAGCCATATAATGAGGCACTGACAGGACCACGGTTGAATTCAGAAGGACAGTCTGAAGGGCAAAAGAGGTAGTACTCACAATCAAATCTTCAATTAGGGCCTAAATGTACATTCTCTTTGTGCTAGTCATGCTCAAAAATTAGCAAAAAATATACAGTAAGTGAAAACTACATTATTTTTCAAGTGATGTGTTTGACACTGCAATTTACTATGTAAATCAAAAGCGGCATTTACAGGCAGCAAAAAGGAGGACAAAGAATTCACACTGAACAGTCAGCATTACAATGCAGAAACTGCTTTGGAAGTCTTCACAGAAAATAATGTGTTTTGCATCGATTATTCATCTACTTCTAAAACAACATGTCATACATGTCCAACAGGGAACGAAAGAGCCAGAATAAATGGCTTATATTCTACTGACTCTATCAGGAGGCTTGTTTAGCAGATGTAATTTCAGAGAGATTGTTTTGTCTAAACTCCAAATATATGATTATATTGAATCCATAATGAAAGAAGAGAGAACGTTTGTGCAGGATGGGAGCCATTTTGTTATTAAAATCTAGTATTGAGCTCATTTACAGTATCACCTATATCAGAGAAACTCTGGATTGTCTTCTTAGCTAATGTAAACAGCTATTTTCTCAAAAAAATACTTTCCACACATTCACCAGATGCTTGGCCTAATGTTCAGAGTTTAAAAATTATAAAAATAAACAAGCCAAGAAACAGATACACAGAAAATTTTTGATTTAGGGAAAATATTTTTGCAATATAATTATATTAATCTTTATCCATATTATCAGTCTGGCAAAACAATTAACTAAAGATGTGATCTCTTTAAACCCTTAACATGATGCCTCTAAATGCCTCTTTTTGGGGAGGAGGGGGCATATAGATAGTAAAAGACTATCACATGCATGCTGAAAAAGGGTTTACAGATAACTGCAATAGCAAATACTGTAATAAATTCAGTAACCTACCATCTGTTTGTGATTTACTGAGAAATATTGTACTGGCCCGTGGATGATCTGATGGGTTGAATTCCATGTTCAAATCTGGAAAGAAAGAACAGCACAAAAACATTTATGATTATCCAATGGCATACACAGATTTTCTCATTCTTTACAATAAGACCAAGTTTACATACTTAAGGAGCTACTGTAAAACAAAATCCATCTTGAGGTCCATTTTTTTATCCTTCCTCACACAAGTAGTTCTTTTTGGCAAGCAAATCATTTGCATCAACACAGCTTTGGGATTAGACTTCAGTTCTAAGGCTGCTTTTGGATTAAGACAGATAAAGCAGCTTGAGAAGTTTGTACACAAGAAATCAGGAATTTCCCATTTACCATCACTTTCCTCCCACCATGCCCCAAAGCCATTGCTTAGCACAGAAACACAGTTCATTGTATGTACTTATAGAAGAATTACGTATTACAAACAAATGCACAACCCTCTAAACACAGACAGCTTTCCAAGATTAGAGAGGATTAAAAGAAGTAGTTATTGCAGCTGAATGTAAACAAACCTAGGCCAGAGTGTTTTAAATAGTCAGGGTTAGAAAAACTTGGAACTTTCACAGATTAACATATTCCTTGCTGTAAAAACTTAAAAAAAAAAAAAAAAGGGAGAAAGAAAACCACAAACAACAAAAAAAAAAACAAACAAAAACACAAAACCCCCACAAACAAAGGCACAAACCACCCAAACAAAACCAACAACAAATGAGTCCTAAAAAACATCTACCAGGTTAAAAATTGAAATCTATTATACACTATACAAACTTCTATGAATGCTATTTTCCCTATCAAGGATAAAATCCACTGAATTTACTTATTCCCAAATTGCACTCCACTACCAATTTGTCAAAGCTTACATGCCTATATCCACTGGAAAACATGCTACTAAAATAGCACATAATCTTTTTGCATTTCTTTGCTCTCCCAGTGTGGTTGTCTCAACTTTGGTACTCTAACATCCTCTTCATCTCCAAATACACATTCTCTTGCATTTGATGCAGGCATTTATGTGAGAGCATACATGAGCACCTTTATGTTTCTCTTCTGTGATTATCCCAGGCTTTCTACAATTCTCTCACCTTTCATATCTCTGTGAAAGATCAGCAAAACTGGAAATTAAGCCCCAGGTCTTGGGAAAACAAAACAAAGTCTTTTTTGTCCAGGGGTCAAATTCTCTCTGTTCCTTCACCATCCATCACCATACTCTGCTCTCCTTTTCCCTTCTATTTAAAAATTTACGAGGTCTTCCACTTCCCTGCTTTTTTCTCCGGACGACACACCTCTCTACAAATGTGCTTTCTGTTAGTATTTTTCCCTTTTATGCTCCCTTGGTTTTCTTTTCATCTCCCTGCATTCTGTAGCCCACGAGATGAGCACCGTGACATGCTGCTGCTACCTGGGCATAACTTTTGGAAAAAACATGATCTTCTTTCCTACATGGAAGAACCCAGAAACACAGAAGTAATATTCCTCAGTTGCAAAAGGGTCTTATTTATTATTATTATCATTATCATCAATGCCACAAAAGAAAAGAAATCTAGGAATTTCAAGGGAAAGTCATTTTGATACTCCCAGAAACCACAGACAAGTCTGGAGAAGATCCTAGGAATGTCATCTTGAGCTACGAGTTCTGACTTCAAAGGGCTGTGAATTAGAATGTTTTCATGTTATTCTCTGAATCTCACTTAGATATATAGAATTAAAAAATAATCACCTGCAGAGATAATGCTGCTAAAGACGGTTTTCCATTTTAGGCCAGTTTTTCATTAAGCTGAATTCATGATGCTTTTCATTAAGCAAAGAGTAATCAGCATTTAAAAATGCAAAATACAGTGGTTTTTATCGTCTTTTATGAAACAGCAGAATACATCACCATAAAACCCCCCACTTTTAAACCACTACAGATACTTTTCCTGCAAATATTTCAGAGTACAGCAGTGCAAATTCAGTCAGTAAAATAGGACCAGCAACATGAAATTGAATCCAGCTTACAAAACAATGGAAAACAGAAAAGCACTTTGTTCCTTCAAGCCTAGAAAATTATCTGTTCAAGGAGTAATAACAACCTGGTACAGACTCACAATTTGTTTGTAGGGCTGAAAAGAAAGAAAAAAACAATTGCTACATCTTGCAGTCAAGTTTGATCTCTTTAAGATTCCTGTGCTACAAAAGGCTCTTTTGCAGAAGCAGTAAACCAACAGAGGACTTAAGAAGTCTGTCTTTCAGAAAAACTGTTGTGCTTCTGACAGGAAAGGAGCTGATAGAAGGCCAGCAAAACCCCATCTCAGCAGCTGCAGGGGCCAGTCCAGGGATTCTGAACCATCTTGGGAGAGGCAGCGCCCACAGCCAGGGAGCAACTGTGGCTCTTTCCCACCGCTGAACCCCACAAAGCACCGCACGTCCTCTTCTCTCCACATCCCTTCTCTCACATCCTCCCCAGCAACAGCAACCACCAAACACATCCATCTGTCTTTCTCAAACTGCCTGCACAAAAATCAGAGGAGGATAAAATGGGTAAGGGGAACGATAAAGCCTATTTTACCCAGCACAAGGGTAAAAGAAGGTGGCCAGACGAGGACAGGTGCTGCTGAGACAGGCTGGCTCCCCACCTCCGTCTGAGGAACAGCACAGGTCTCATGGGCTTACAGGCAGAAGAAAGCATTGTTTGGTGTGTATCTGCAACTCAGCCACTCCCAGCTTCTCCAAGGAAAAGCATTAGAGAAATCCAAGCACCCCACAGGCCACAAGTGAGATCACATCACTGCAGGCCACCACTGCGTCCACACAAGAGTATTAGGATGCATAAATTTTCATAACATGTGAGTAAGACTTTGGTCTCTGGTTGTTCTTAGATGTCTTAAGTCATCGTACAACTCGAAAATAAACGTCTTTTTGAACATGGTAACAAATTCCTACAGATCTGTCACTAGAAACCACATCACAGAAGAGATCAAACTGCAGATATACAGGTATCTGAAGCTAGTAACTCATCACCAGAGAGCATTATCCATCAAAACATTAATTCCATCCTAAAGAAAATAATATACTCATATTGCTTTAGTGTTACTAGTAGCTTTCTAGTATTTGGAAACTACCATGAAAACCAGCCATAATAGGAAAGGTTGACCCATTTTGTAACAAAATAGTCAGAAATTCAAACTCACACAGTCAATGCTCAACTATTCAAAAGAAAGGAAAGTGAGAGCGTGAATTTCAGTTATTGAAATCTGCACAAAAATGTTCTCCACTGCTAGCAGTCTGCTCTGTAACTCATCATAGCCCTCAAAGGAAAGACTTACAGTGGGTACTTTTCCCAACAGTCACCCAGCATGCCAAAATCAGCATTTAAGAAAAAGCCACTGTTTCATAGATAGTCCAAAACAGAAATCTTTCACTGTTTTTTCAAGTCAAGCAGATTTGGAATATTTTTCTACATATTTTCCAAGTTCAAAGATCAAGTTTTCTTTTTTTTTTCACTACTAAAAGACTGTAAGGTTATGCAAAATATAACTTACTACCTGTAAACATCTAAACAGTCTGATACGCTGTGAAAATTTCAGGGGTTTTGTCTTCTCAGGATTAGGAACCAAAGGTTTGTGTCTATAAATACATGGATATGTACACATGCAAATATCTATAGATGGATAGACAGATAGGTGTATATTTAAATGAAACCTCATTTTTGCTTAGCCCAGGCAAAGTCCAACTCAGGTACACTTCAGCTAAGAGAGCATGTGTCTAAAAGAACTCACAAAATTTTGGAGGATTTGGGCAAGAACAGTTACAAATGCATGCAAATATACTTAAGATTGCATTCTCTTATTTGCTTAGCAGCAGCCAAAATATCAGTTATTATAATGGCCATTATGATGCATCATATCAAAATAAAGTCACTCTCCAAGGCATAAAAAGAGCAGATTTTGCATATAACTTAATACGATACATAACCATAGTGAATTTTTAAGACAACCACCAGAAGGGCACAATGAGATGCACCCTGTACACTGTGAGAAACTTAGTTCCTAAACCTACAGCAGCTGCATTCAAATATGGCCATAAAAAGAAGCCAACTGTAAAACAGTTCGGTTTCAGACTTGGCCTAAAGCCCAGGGCAAGATTTGAAATCTCAAAACAAGATCTTAAAAAGCATTACTGAGACCAAAAATACTGAATACAGCCTCAGTTTGCACTTTTTAAAGCGCAAAAAAGGTAAAAAATAAAGTTTAGACGAGTGTAGACGCAAGCTACAAGAATGTCAGACTGCTGAAAATGCCTTCAAATGAGAGGTTGAGTTGAAACTGTTTTGCTGATGAACAAGGAAAAGTAGGAGGTGTCTGCAGTTCACATGTAACTTAGTAAGTACTAAAAGCTCTCTCTAATCTAGCACACAATGTAGCAAAAACAGTGGAAAATGAAAGCAGAACGAAAGATCTTAATTATGACCCTGGATGAAAACAGAGAGAGGATAATTAGGCACTGAAGCTCCACACCCAAGGAACATGCACTCAACTTATCTTGATGTTTTCCCTTTCTAGAAGATTGCTCCAGCCAAACATCTTTGGGCTTTAGTCCAACATGAGTATTCAGGCTCAATTTAAGAATAACTTGTGCAAGTTACTGGCATATGATTCATATGCAGGTCAGATCAGATGATCCCATGGGCCTCAAGCATAAGTTCTATAAAATTGCCAGAAATAGCAATATTTAAATTATTAAGTACAAAACCTCTGCAAATCCCAGTGGCACATCTGTAAACTTTCTAAAACTGCACCAAACTCTGCTGCAATTCTTCAGAAAGAGCTACATTTTCAGCCTTGTGGTCAGAATACATTATGCAAGATAAAAACAGTCAAGGATGAGACTAAATCTCTCATGGCAAAATTTTAACAAAAAAACCAACTGCTTCTTAAACTCATGAGTCTACTGTGATAGAAAGAGGCAGGACAGGAGGATGAATGGTGGGTGCCATAGCAACTAACTTCCGAGCAACACGCATCAAAGCTTCTGTCATGACACAAACAGGAAAAAACAACACAGCCGCTGCTTTTCCAACGCTGCACGTGGGCTGCAGCAGGTCTGAAAATATGTTTATTCTGTCAGAAAAATAAGATGTTATTTCCTTCCTTGTGAACAATGAGAGTCAGGTAAGTTTGCACTGCCAAAGCTCTCATTCGATAAAAGACTAAAGGCTAAACTGACTAAAACACTGGGTTTAGACTTACACAGATCTGAAGTAATCTGGTGAAACTACTTTCTTTCCTTCCCCTGGGGCCACTGGCTATCACTGCCACTGTACAATCACCACTATTGTTAAAGAAAGAGATAGTGTGCTGTATTAATGACCCACCATATGCTTAAAAATTAAACTAATACATGCTTCTTCATCCTGTATATATTTTTTGTTGTTGTTGGTTTTTTTTTTTTTTTTTTTTAGTTATGTAAAGGGACTTCAGGTAAGAAAAGAACAGACACGTCCAGGGCATGCTGCAGAGGGAACTGAGCTGACCAGGCTCTACACAAATTGCTTTACTTCTTTGCCATCTTTTCTCCCCACACAGCCTGACATTACAGAGCTACTGCCTGGTACAGTCTGGTGGGTGGAAAACAACAAAAACACCACAAAGGTGCTTATCAAGGAATTACAGGAATGCAAACCACGACCATGTCTAAGCCCTACACATTATGAAACGGAAGAGAAAACAATCACCACAGGAGCAAACGGAAAGGGAAGCACAGGTGACCCAAGGGAACGGAATAGTTTCATGGAGAAGTCAAGGACGCAGCTTTCCATGCACCCTGATGGGCTTTCCATGCACCCTGATGTGGGTGGCAATCAGCTCATCTGTGCCTCCCTCACCTATGCCACCTCCGAGGCACCAGCAGCACCTGAGAGGTCCAACTGGCAGAAAGAGTGAAGTTGTTGCTCCACCTCTCAGTGTACCAGCCTGTATGAATGAGTTGATATCTGTGAGAAGAGAAACAGAAACAGTAGTGTCCTTGCACATGCAGGGAGGTAAGTTTCCCCAACACTGAACCTAGAAAAAATTGCTGAAATAAATTTCAGAAGTCTCATAAACATGAAAGTCTCATTACAACTTATGACTCTCTACTTCTTTCTTACTCTGGTGGGCTGCTCCCCCCTATTAACAGCAATTAGCTACATGTACAGTAATAAAAATACTCCCTTAAACATTATTATGTTATTAGCATTCCCTCCAGAGTTGGGAAGAGTTAAAAGGACACCTCATCTAAGAGGATCTCCCTCATTTATCTCTAGTCAAACGAAGCTAAAAACAAAGACTAAAATAGAACCAAGAGCAAAGAAACAAGACTGAAAAAAAAGCAATCTCTCACTATTATTATCAATTTTCTTAGATTTTGTTTTAAATTACCATAATTTATGCAAAAGAGGCATCATACAGTCTTACATTTGGAAAACCCTATGACTAAATCTGGTACTAAAGTTTCCATTTGAGATTTCTGTCCATCAATGTCTCTAAAACTGGGCTGTATCAAACACTAGAACTAAAATAATTCACGAGGATAAATAGATAAGGTTCTGGGACGCTTTCTGTTCAGAGGTTTTTATAACTTTCAAGACAAAATAAGACTGCATTGTATAGGCGGATTTCACGGGTTAACAACAATAACTGCAACTGCTTTTACTAAAGCTCCCAGGATATAAGATCCACTACTAAAAGTTTCAGCTCATGTCATTCAAACAGCCCACAATCATAGCATGAAGATTTAGCAGTATCACACCACAAGTTTTATCTGTACCTTTTTACAGTACTTCATGTCAAATGTAAGCAGCAACTAAGCTACCACAAATGAAAATGCCTCTGGGCTGCATGCAGTATCCTTGTAAGAACCAATGTTAGTGTTCCAGTACACTTTAACAGTGATTATGAAAATAAAAGAAAGCTGGAAATTGGAAGGCTTTCAAGAGCCAACTGGCTGGAAGGGTAAACTCCTTCAGGTTTGGCTAGGTCGCTGGAAAAACTTGGATGTGATCTTTGCTACCCTGGAGCTATGGTATTCTCTGCCTTCCATTCCAAGCAAACGTCGGGCATGACTTTTCTCAGCAAGCTCCAATTACACGGTGACTCTGTTCCAGGCTCTGCTCTGATCTTGGTTTTCAAGGGCCACGGAGATAGTTCATCAATAAAAGGAGCCCTCTGTGGCAAATAATGCTCATTTCTGTACAGTTATTCCTGACCAGCCAGCCAAGTAACAACACAGGGCAGTTCTCATGGGCCCAGGTGTATTTATTTTCTCTTCCATAAGCAAAATCACAGTTATAACTTTCCACAGGCTGAACAAAATTTGTATCCAGGATTTTTAGTTTTGTATCATTTTTCAGAATTTTCTTTCCCTTACACAGCAGTCTCTCCCAACTAACTAGACATATCTCAAGAGCAAACGAAATTATTTTACACTACATGATACATGTCCCTTTTATAATGTCTCCTTATATTTAAAACATGAGAAATACCAATTAATAAATGTTTTCCCTTTCAAATTCATGTCATGAAAGTTTTTCAGATATTCCAGTACTGCATTTATTAGTTTTTGCTTTAGCCATAACCAAAATTCATTTTAAATGTTTTACTGATATATAAGACAGAATATAAGGAAAGAAGTAATAGTGTAAACACTTGCCCATTTCCTCCCCCTCAGGAGAACAAAGAGGAAAAGACAAATTCTTCACATTACACAAAGAATTCAGCATGGACTTAAGAAAGCAACAATTCAGTGCTATTATTCTGTGAGATTCAGAGAGGAATCTCTGTGCTTTTATCAACTGAGGAACATCCTCCCTTTAAACACAATTGGCCACTGTAAAAAGTGCCTAACAGAACACATAAGGCTGTGTATACATGTATTTCCATCATACTCAAATACTGCTCCTCTGGCCTTTGAGCATAACACAGAATCATTGAATCACAGAATTATTTAGGTTGGAAAAGACCTCTAAGATCATAGAATCATAGAATCAGATGGGTTGGAAAGGACCTCTGAGATCATCAAGTCCAACCCTTGATCCAACACCAC